>VDFB02358134.1:87895341-88235969 GCA_007258455.2 Sequoia sempervirens | reverse complement strand
AATCAAACAAGAAGGTAGAATGAAGAAATTATAAAGAAGTGAATATCAAGAATAACTTTCAAACAGGTTGTTTTAGAGACCAAGATTGGTAGATCTCGATCACAAAAGGGGTAGCTCTTGGGAAAAGGATAACAATGTGTGATCATGACACCATCATGACACACTATATTCCTAGAGAGATGTTGGCATCCTGTACGGATAGAGAGCTAAACCTCTGGAAAAAAATCTAATAATCCTACTAACGTATCCAAATCTAAGGTCTATCTAACTAAACAGATTAATGAAAAGCAATAAATGTTAGAAAACACTAAGGAGAGTGAAGGACCAACTTACAAAAGGTCCTACATTTGAGATCTTCCTCTAAGCTTCACTTGGACAACCTGCACTCAAGATGAACATAGGAAAATGTTGGGGTTGTTTTGGGGCATGCCATAGTCAAACCCCCATTTTGGTGTTCCCACCTCCACAGACAACTAGATAGATAGAAAAAGTGGACAAAGTAAACAAATGCATAGTGATAAAAGTAATCCCCGCTCACATAGGAGAACTTGTATCACAAGATGGAAAAATGAACAAGTTATTGTAGTAACAGAAAAGTAAGCCTTTTTCCTTGGTTTGATAATTGACATTAAAACTGAAATAATGATGTCTTGGAGTGGTGTTGTAATGTGTTGTACAAATTCACACTATTATAGGCCCTTTATTTGACTAAAACATGCCTTAATTAATTCTTTGCAAAGGTGTTGTGAAGTGTTGTAAAACACTTTCACAATTTTCTAGGATGTATTTTCTTAATTAAGCCTAATGGGCCCCTTTTTGAAAAGTGTTATAAGGCACTTTCACACTTATCTAGGTGGTCATTAATTAATTGTGGGTAATTGGAGTAATTAACCCCCTTTTAATTCAAATTTAAGCCTTGATTTTGACACCTCTCGAAGATCTATCCTGACACTTCTGATTTAATTAATAAAATATTTCATTGGGAAAAGTTAGGTCCTAGAAAATGGTGCTAGGACCCATTCTCCCTAGGTGGTGAATGGGTCCTCCCTAAACAGGACCCCCACTTTTCAATCAATCTGGAATGGGTTTTTAGCCTTCTTTCAATGCCCTAGGGTTAGGTCCTAGTAAACTTAGCTAGGACCCATTCGCCCTAGGTGGCGAGTGGGTCCTCCCTTAATGAGAACCCCCTTTTTTATTTTCATTCTAGCGGGAATTTGATAAAGTTTCTTTCCAGATATGGTGTCGGCCTTAATTGTTTGAATTTCAAGGTTAAACTCCTAATTTAGTATAAATAAGGAGTTAATTCACATTGTTTCTCCTAGCAAGTTTATGAAGCATTCTAGCAATTTCAAGAGAGCATTATAGAGCATTACAAGAGCATTTTCAAGGAATTTCAAGGCATATTTCAAGATTTTATTACAGCAATTCAAAATCATATCATGTCAAGGGTTTAATGCATTCATGCATGTGATTGATCTAAGATAGTTAATGTTGCATTGATGATCCATTTTCAAGCATCATTTCACATCCAATATCTACATTATTCATGGCCACTACATGTTAGTTTGCAAATTTGTTTCCCAAGACATTATCCAAGGTGATATCAATTGCATATTTCATGTTTCATGCTTCATTCCTTTATTTCATCATTTGATTTAATTACCTACAAGGGGTTTGACTGAGGAAAACCACCATTCACTAACAATCAACAATAGTTCCCTCCTTTGAGTTTGTGATTGTAGATTTGTAGGTTGAAGATCAAGTGGAGTAGTTTGGAGCAAAATTATCAAAGTTGTAATAGTTGTCATTCAAATTACAAAATCAAAGAATTGAAGCTACATAATTGCATATAGACTTTCAGAAGTTGATAATAGGGAATTTGAGAGTGTAGACATCAAGGAACATGACCCTGATCTTAGTTTTAGAAACCCTAATAGAGACCCATTTGCCACTAGCTCAAAAACAACATTTTGACTAGGTACATAGCTTTTTATGCTCTAAAAACTTCCCTCATAGTTGCTATAACAGTTAGATAACATTTTTTATTGTTATTTGCATCTTTTGGCCCTCATAATTACATCTTTTTATAGTGATTTAGTGTGAAATTTTTTAATGGTATATCCTCTTGTTAATGCATTTGGGTCTACCCTATTTTTCACCCAATCATTAATAGTGAACCTGACATATTGAACATTGCAATTTTTTTATTTTTAGAGTCTCTCATTGCATCTTAAGTTAGATCTTGCATTCATTTGCATTTAGATTTGTATTAAATTAATATCTCATTTAGGGCTACTTATTTTACATCAAAATCTTGCATATCATATAGGGTTTAGATTTGCATTATTTTGCATCTCTCTAAATCTGAAAATTACAAAAACAAATCAATCATTTTACATCTCATTTAGACCTCATACAATTTCATTTGAAATTTAAAAAAAAAATCATTTCAAATTAGGCCTTGTATTTCATCTTTCATTACATTTTTACATTGAATTTCTAGAAAATATGAAGTTGAGCTCATTGTCTCAAACTTGGAACTGAAAGATATAACTGAGAACTTGCAAATCATTAAAAAATAGTTTAAAAATACCTAACTAGGACCCATTCACCTTTACTGGAAAATGAGTCCCTGATCACATCCGATATGGACCTTTTGGCAACTGAAAAAGCATCAAAATTCACTCTGAAATCCACAGAAACATCTAACCAAGACCCATTCACCCTTACTAGCAAATGATTCCCTATTAGCTACTGCTCTACATTTTTAAGACATTAATCTTATCTTTAAGCTTTTTTTTGGTGTTGTTACCTTTTTGTTTTAGTTTCCTAATTTGTTGATTCATCAATTTCATTGCATTTAGCTTAAATAAATTCATTTAAGTACATTGTTAAAAGTTTAAAATTGCATCAAAACATTTCATTTTCAGCTTATTGCATTGTGTGGTCAGTAAATTGCATTGCTTAGAATCTGAAAATTGCATTTCATTCTAGGTTGTTGCATTGCCCCTTTGCTATTCTAGGGTTTGCACATTGGGGTTGTTAAACTTGCATGAGATTTACAACTTGGTGTCTTATTCACAATACTATTATAAGATGTAGTTCGAGGCTCATGTCATCCCATGATATCTCACTTGTCGTGGATCTTGGGTTTTTAACTCTCTTTCTGATTGTGTTAAGAATCAACCCTCCATGGATTATAGTTTGCATACTTCATTTCCCATGACTTCACCTCCTACAACCAATTTCCCTAATGTTACCAACACTATCCCTACCATTACCACTTCCTCTCAAGCTTTGGGATCTACTCAAAGCCAAGGTGGAATTACAATCCAATCCTCTATGATACCCTCGACAATATCATGTTGCAGCTTATTGACAAAAACATGCTTACCTTGCCTCCTATTAGAGAGCGTGATCCTACTATACTATTGCCTAAAGGCTTTCAAAAAAATGCTTATTGTCATTACCATCAAACAAGTGGAAATAGTACAAAATATTATAAGTGTCTTAAACATCTTGTGAAAGACCTTATTGATAATAACCAACTTCAGATCGGAGGTGTGAATGATCAAGGCAATAATTATGTAGCTCCTTCTAATCAAAATTTACAAATCTTTAAAAATCCCATGCCTAAGCACAATATTTCATTTTTCAAAGCTAGTGAAATGAAGAATGATGTGATGAATGTTGACATGAATGATGAAAATATGAATACCATTGAACAACATCCCACAAATGAAGTGATAGAATTTATCAAAGCTAAACCTTGTAAGGGCTTGACTAATCAACCTCTTGAAATTTCTTTCTCACAAAATGGCATACCTAAACGTGCACCTGATGGTCCCCTTTATGTAGCTAGCTGAATCAATAATAAGCCCACTAATGGGATATTGGTTGTTCCCATCTATGGAGAGAATGTGATCACATAAGAATTCTTATATGTGCATGAGATATATCAAGAAACATATGATAACCTGAAAGAATGGACCAAGACACATAACGGATTTGCTTGCCCTACAATACGCTTGATAGATCTCCCTTTAAAGGTGGGACCAAAAACACTAACAGTCTCATTCTCCATCATCCCACAATCAGACCAATTTCATGTGAAGCTAGGCTATTAATGGCTTTGCTCCATGAATGTCATTCCTTCTGTTGTGCATAAATGTCTAAATTTTCCATTTGACAATTATATCTTCACTATGCATCATAGTGGATTTATTCCTACCTCAGAAAAACATATTTTTTCACTAGATTACTTTTGGCCTGAGCCTATGAAACCTATCAAGCCTCATGAAGATTTCTTTTTCAAATCATATCAAAAATTCGAGGAAAAGAAAATAGAAGAACTATCCCTTCCAAACATACTTCAACCTATGGATGAACCAACCATCCTTAATGAGACAATGATTGAACAAAAAAAACTTCCGAACATACAAGATAAAACTCTTGCAATTTCCTACAAGAGACCACGAGATAGCACAAGCAATCTCGTTGTCCCTCCTAGAGTCAAACAAGTTTACAAAGTCAAAGAGAAAGTGGTTGAGCAACTTCCTGTTGTTTCTTCTAGTCCTCCCAAGGAAGAGAAGGAACCTGTGATTGACAAACTTTCTCGTACACAAAAATAAATTGACAATAAATTTAAATGAAATCGAAGTGATAGAGAGCATAGACGTAGATGTCGTGCTATTGCTCGTAGATTGCAAACTCAACAAAACAAAAATAACATAGAAAATCAAAATCCGAACCTACCTAAAGTAATGCATGATGACTCTCAATCCTCGGCACAATATAAACAAGAACATTGCATGGAAATTGCTATTCAACCTCCTGTTGCGATTAGTTTAGACGATGACATTGATATTGCGAAAAATGATGAACAAGTGCATGATGAGTTGACTACATTTTTTATTCTTCCATGAGCTTAAATGACAAATCTCCTAAAAAGAGTGTTGAACTTGGTGTGTGTCCTAGTTTGACACTTGATGTTCCTTTGGCTAGTTGTCTGCCTTCCGTTTATACCAATTGAGATTGGGAGGCGGACGACCTACTTTAGGTTGACTTGCTTGTGCCTTACTAGTCTTTTGCTTTTTCACTTTTCTTTATGTGATTACATCATGTGCGTAATGTGATCCCCCATGATTTTTTTTTGGATGTATCTCTCTTTTTGTGCATTCCTCTGTATGTACCTTCATTCTTCTATATGTTGTAATCATTTTTCATTTGTCTTTTGTTTTCCTTTTGGGGATGACACAAGGCATCAAGACACCTATGTCTCATCCACGTTGACCCCAAAGCTTTTCCTTTATCTTTTTCATTTCTCTTGTGTTTTCCTTTTGGGGATGATGCAAGGCATCGAGACATTTAGGTCTCTTCCATGTTGACCTGAAAGGATTTTTCCTTGTTTTTGCTTTCTTTATGCCATTCTTTTAGTTCTGTGAGTATTTGGGGAATGATGATAGTTCCATGCTCTATGACAAAATTGTATTATAGAAATATTGACCCCAAATCCATAGATCCCTTATGTATTTTTGGGGGCAACCCTTCCTTTCTATTTCATGATGTAGCTTATTTCAGAAACATATGAACTGGCATAGGGTTTTCCAAGGAAGGGTCTCATGTCTTAGGACAAAAACATTGGCTACTTTAAAGCAACTACTCACAGTAAAGGTGTAGTAACTACTTTAAAGTGGGGGCATACATAGATGACATCTTTTGGAAAAAAATTATAGCGTGATTTTTCTTTTCTCTTATGATGTGTCCTCTTCTTGGTGGTTTCATTGGGTTTGATATTGTCCAAGAGTGTACAATATACTAAATTGGCATGATGCAAATGAGGAATCCCATGGGTGACGATCTAACACTTTTGACTTGTCCTCTCTTGGAGACATTAAGCACGATGCTCCCTAAGAAGAAGACCATTACACGAACAAAGCAAAATCCCCTTTAACAAAAATTTTACATGATATTCAAAAGAATTTACATTGTGGTGCCTTATTAAATTTATTAGGAAGATAACTTAGGTATGGTTAGTAAGATGAGAAGCCAATACACTCGCATGATTTTCTCATTATATGGTGAGAAGTCGATACACTAGCATGACTTTCTCACTAAACCACTTTGTTGGGACAACTCACCTAGTGGACAGACTGAGGTTCCACTACCCCAAAGTGAGCAGCATATGTTATGGACAAACAACCTCGTTCTGCATCACATTGGAATGGTTGTGCTTGATCCTTTGTTTTTGTTTATTTTTTCTTCCATTCTTTGACAAGGTATGATTATGTATCTTTGTTATTGTTGCATACTTAAGTGTCATGAATTTCTAGTTTAGTGAGAGTTTGACATGGGTTCATCCTCTCACTAAAGTGGGGGAAACATGTAGTAATAGAAAAATTAAGCCTTTATCCTTACTTGGTTTCATAATTGACAGTAAAATTGAACTAATGATGTCTTGGAGTGGTATATTGTAATGTGTTGTACACATTCACACTATTCTATGACCTTTATTTGACTAAAAAATCTCTTAATTGATCCTTTTCAAAGGTGTTGTGAAGTGTTGTAACACACTTTCACACTTTTCTAAGATGTATTTGCTTAATTAATCCTAATGGGCCCCTTTTAATAAAATGTACATAATGTGTACCTTATTTAAGTGTTGAAAAGTGTTATAAGGCACTTTCACACTTATCTAGGTGGTCATTAATTAATTTTGGGTAATTGGAGTAGTTAACCCTCTTTTAATTCAAATTTAAGTCTTAATTTTGACACCTCCAGAAGTTCTATCCTGACGCTTATGATTTAATTAATAAAATATTTCATTGGGAAAGTTAGTTCCTGGAAAATGGTGCCAGGACCCATTTGCCCTAGGTGACGAATGGGTCCTCCCTAAACAAGACCCCCTTTTTTCAGTTGATCTGGAATGGGTTTTTAACCTTCTTTTAATCCCTCGGGGTTAGGTCTTGGTAAACTGAGTCATGACCCATTCACCCTAGGTGGCGAATGGGTCCTCCCTTAATGAGAACCCCCTTTTTGAATTTCATTCTAGCAAGAATTTAATAAATTTTCTTTCTGCATCTAGTGTTGGCCTTAATTGTTTGAATTTTGGGGTTAATCTCCTAATTTAGTATATAAATAAGGGGTTAATTCACTTTATTTATCCTAGCAAGTTTATGAAGCATTCTTGCAATTTCAAGAGAGTATTAAAGAGCATTACAAGAGCATTTTCAAGGCATTTCAACGTAGATTTCAAGAGTTTATTGTAGCAATCAAAATCATATCATCATGTCAAGGGTTTAATGCATTCATGCATGTGGTTGAGCTAAGATAGTTAATGTTGCAATGAGAATCCATTTACAAGCATCATTTCACATCCAAGATCTACATTCTTCATTTCCACTACATGTTAGTTTATAGATTTGTTTCACAAGACAACATCCAAGGTGATATCAATTGCATATTTCATGTTTCATGCTTCATTCCTTTATTTCATCATTGGTTTAATTACCTAAAAGGGGTTTGACTGAGGAAAACCCCCATTCACTAACAATCAACAAGTTTGCCCTCCCTTGAGTGTGTGATTGTAAATTTATAGGTTGAAGATCAAGTGGAGCAAGTTTTGAGAAAATTTGTTAAAGTTGCAAAGTTACAAAAGTTGTCATTCAAGGTACAAAATCAAAGGATTGAAGCTAAAAAATTGCATGCAAAATTTTACAAGTTGATATCATGGAATTTGAGAGTGCAAACATCAAGGAACAAGACCCTAATCTCAGTTTCAGAAACCCTAACAGGGACCCATTCACCACTGAAGGCGAATGAGTCCTTTGTAGCTCAAAAACATCAACTTTTTAACCAGGTACACAACTTTTATGCTCTAAAAACTTCCCTCATAATTGTTGTAACAGTTAGGTAGTATTTTTTATTGTTATTTGCATCTTTTGGCCCTCATAATTACATCTTTTTGTAGTGATTTAGTGTGAAAAAATTTAGTGGTATATCCTCTTGCTCATGCATTTGGGTCTACCCTATTTTTCACCCAATGAGTTATCTATTCACAAATAGACAAGAAACAAGAAAGAATTACCAACAGTTTGTGTCCCCCTCTTGACTACACAGATGCACTGTTGAATGCTTGCAAGAGAGCTTTGGTTGTTGGAGGGCCCTCAGTCTGGCAAGGCTTCACCATGGAAGAAAAATCAAGAAGAGAAACAGAGAATAGAGTGAGATTGAAAGATTGAAGTGTTAGAATAAGAGAACCCCCAAAATGAGAGCAAAGGGAGAGTTTTGTTACTACATGAGGCGAGAGGATATGTTACACTTGGAATTTTGACTATAGGGACATGTGTCGTGAGTCAAGATTCTGAAATTCCCATTTCAAACTCTAGAAATGTTAGCACACTGCATGGACGCCCAAATCATCATTTTCCAGGAAATGAGGTGGCGGAATGATGTCGCTTCATCATTGGTTCTTGTGGCATCGAAATCACGAAATTTCAACCCATACTTGGTTCTTGTCATAAATGCAACTTGGTGTAATAAATGTAGTGCCAAACATGTACAAATGTGAAATTTCCCCTAGGATGCAATTTTATGACATTACAGGTTATAAAACCTTATATATTATATGCTTATTAAGCATATCCCATTTAAAATAATTATAGTCTAAATAATTAGATTATTGATTATTTTTGAATGGGGGTTGTTGAATACATGTGACCAATACCAAAGTTTCAAGTATTATATCACCCTCTCTCCTATATTTAAGGAGGTTCTCTCTCATTTGAGAGATGAAGAATTTGGAGATTATAATGTGAACTATATCACTATGCACATGAGGTATTATTGGCCATGTGGAAGTATGGAGAAGTGTTCCCTAGGTTTGGTCTATGTTATAATAAACCTTATTGTAAGTGTTTTAACAAAATGATGTTTTATGGTGTTTTTTATTCGAAAGGGTTTTCTCCATGTATATCTTGTGTAATGTGTAAAATCTATGCTTGTATGATTCTCATTTTATTTATTTATATCTTGTTTATAATGATTAGTATCCTAAGATCCTAATTTCTAACATGGTATTAGAGCCTATGAGGCTATACTAATCATTTTTATAGGTTATACTAGAAGATATGTAGAACTTGATAGAAAACCTCCTTATACTCAATCAACACATATGCAAGACCATTTGTGCAATATATTTGGCAATATCTTCAAGAACTTTTTATATTTTTTAAAAAATATCCATATAGCATAGGATTGTGATTGTCAACTATTTGATTATTAGATAATGTATGATTTCTTAGTATTAAATTGCTTAATTTAATTAATTTAAAATTATTTTATTATGATAGAATTTTGATATTGTTATAAACAAATCAAAACCTTTCAAGAGTCTTGATTTTTTATGATATAAAATGCATTAAATTTTTTTTATATAAATAATAAAAAACACTCCATGACATCTATAAACATGTTTTATTATAAAAGATGCACCATACATATTATACAATCCTAATTTCTAAATTTAATGAATATAATGTTCTACTATAGTAATGCTCAAATAAATTTCCATGAACAATAAATATACTGATGTCCATATCTATCACATTTGAAACTCACTTATAGAATGTTATGTTGAAAATTAGAAAAGTTACACCATTTCACTGTCAAAATGTGCAAATGGAAAGTCATACTTTGTATACATGACCGATATTTAGTCTGGAATGATAATTTTCTAAATTGTTTGTATCCATTATGCTAAGAGTGTTTATAGGATTAAATTGTAGGTAATTGATCATAATAGCATTTGTTGATCAAATTCCAGAGATTATTTTCATGAGGAAAGTGGCCTATTAGGGGAGAGGACCCAGTAGTTGAGCACGCTAACTTCGTGCTTCTCAAAATCCTTCGTGGAAATTTCAAATCACTCCTATTTTTTTAACAATAGCTTACTTGACAAGTCCCTTGCTTATAACTAAGGTTTCAGGGTCACATCATCAAATATGATGCCACATCAACATGCTTTTTGTCAAGGTGTCCAAAAAGGCCCCAAAAAAAGTGAGATCGATACTTGTGCATCTACATCATGTTTTATTGGGCACTAATGTAGCATCACATGATTGGTTTCTTTTAGGTCTAAGGAATACATTTCATTTAATTATGGGTATTCATCATCAACACTAACAACCTCAAAGTTGCAACTATTGGTCTAATATTGTTAAAAATATTGGGCATTTTATAAACAAATGCTATCACAACCAGTGATTTTTTTAGTGGCTAATATTTTCCAATTGCATAATAGTTAAAATTTGGGAATCCAAAATTGGCTAACAGTTCGAGCTATAATATGACTTGAATTGTCATATTTTTAGAAAATTTTATTATATTCTGGTTCAAATCGCCAAAGAATTTATTTTATCAAAAAAATTAACTCAAAAATTCACCATAATATTTGATACATGATTAGATCAGATTCACCTAAATTTTATATGTTATAGTAGAAATATAGATTAATTTGCCAATAGTATATCATAATTATTAGTTGCTTTAGGGTCATATTTTCAATCTTTAGTTTCCACCATTGATTTACAATATAATCTAATGGTCCTCATTGTATTATATAAGGTAAAGTGTACCCATGATCTGCAATGCTCATGGGGCCCAAAATTGAATTTGGATCATTGATCTTCAACAATCCAGAATCAATTGCAGGTTTCAAATATATTTTACCTCACAAAGTATAATTGTTGAACACTCTAAATACTAAGAGAGGGGGTTGAATTAGTATTCTATGAAACCTCTTAACCATTTAAACATTCATTCCACACATCATATTGTAATGCCCATAATTTACACTAGGGTAAAAACACAACTAACATTTTTTTTTTGAACAGTAATACAATATACTAACTTCTTCTTTTTTACCATACATGTGCATGGTACATAAATGTGCATTGGTGATGTAGCTTGTGTAACATGGTCACTGACATGTCGCTCGAGAGCAGGGTAAGGAAATAGAAACAATTTTGGGTTAACCCCAAATATAGGGTTTACAAGACTCTTAACTACCAACCAGAA
Source organism: Sequoia sempervirens (assembly GCA_007258455.2). Lineage (NCBI taxonomy): Eukaryota > Viridiplantae > Streptophyta > Pinopsida > Cupressales > Cupressaceae > Sequoia > Sequoia sempervirens. Next base: position 88,224,893 of record VDFB02358134.1, on the reverse strand, counting down.
ATTGATGCTCACTTTTGCATAATAGTTAATGTCCTTGTTAGACCTCCATAGTACGGGCTATCACATGGGGGATCATATAAATATTATCAATTTGGTTTACTAGAAACCTTAAGGATTAATTGATGAAACAAAATTTTACCAGATAACCCTACCCCTACCCCCTTATAGCCATCTTGACGACAACAATGAAATTCATATTTAACATTCTAGTTTGCACTTCAAAGTATGAGAGTGGATAAATTATTTATAATTTACTCACCAATTATTAAACTTGAATTTTATTTATTTAGTATTATTGTTATTTTATTAATACATACTTGCATACTAGAATAAATTGAAATATTATAAATTTAAAGAATATATTATATTAATGAATATATTTTATTTCCCTTTCATTAAATATCATTAATTTCCTTAATGGAAAGAAAGATGAATTTAAATAAAGAGATAATATCTTTTTAAGAGTTCCTAATAATACGTGCTTTATACTCCTAGCATATCCTTATTTAAAGTAAGAGAATATTTTCTTAAGGTATGAGCATATATTCTCCTCTCTTTATTTCAAGGGGGTGGAAATACTATAACTTAAGAATTTACTTCGATGCTCATTAAATATACATGTTCTAACGTGGAGATAGGCATTGGGCCCTTAGGTGGATTTTCAATGCCACTCTCGTTACACTAAAATTACAAACGGGAATTTCATGTGTGACTTTGCTTATATTGACTTACTTTGACTAAACTTTGCTTCGTAGTGAATAGAGATGATATTGCGTTATAAGGATAATATTGTTACGATCTCTCCCAAGTCACTAATATGTATATTCTTGTTTACTAAACGCAATAAGGTTACGTTTTTTGTTTTTTGTTTTTTATGACTAAACCCTATGACATAAATTTGCCATGTAACAGAATTTAGAGGTGTCATCTATAAACAACTTTAAATTGTAAAAATGTCATTCAAGATAATTCACCCGATTTAATTTTATGTAACATCCATTTTAAACGATTATGGTGAGCGGCAAGGAGAAGGATTCAACATGGTTTTAATTTTATTTAAATGTTAATATGGCTGAGGTACCACGTGATAAATCATTTCAATAAAACCCACGCCCAAAAGGAGGTTTGAAGGCTAGTTCAAATATACCAAGATTAATTTAACTTGATTGGTTATTCATTTCATGTCCATTTTGAAATTTGAAGACAACTATAGGAGCCCTAACAATTTTCCTCCGTGAAGCTGCCCTAAAACGTTTTATTGCACAACCCTATTCTTTTGGTTGCATTTTACGTTGCAGGAAACATGGAAATGGGTGGCCATGGAAGGCGATACTGAAGGTGTGTAACCATGCTATGGCACTGATATTAGCAGAGATGAAAGTATAGGTTTGAAAGACTTGCATCAAGTATTCAAAGTGCTCTTCATATATTTTTCTTTCTCATTTCAATTGCGCAGGATAAACGTGACTCTCAATAGCACTATTTCAATCAATAATTTCCTAACAAAATAAATATGTTACTTGGTTTATTTGTTTGTAACAAACTACCCTCGCCCTATCCCTTGTTTTTTTTTTTTTTTTGGTCCATGCAGAACAAAGATTGAGCATTAATTATAGCAGATTGGAGCACACTAGGGTTTACGGGTCTACATTTTTTTTTATACTACAGCCTTCACCTTCCTACAACTTATATTTTCGGTACCTAGCAACAGGTTTAATGCATGGGCTGCCCTATGGTGCAACAATGGGGACAAGAGTAACGACCAACAACAATGAACTCTGCCACTATCTAGGAGTCGTCCCAACACTCTGCTCCTCTACCCTATGCAATAGGGGTTTCGAGCCCTTTTAGCTGAGTGTATATGATTATTTTGTTAAATACAGAGACGTAGAATACTCTATAAGTCTATATTATTGTATTAGAAAAATACATAAATACTTATGTTCATTCTCACACACAGACGTATGGAAACAAGCTGATCTATAAATAGGTATATTTTTTTTATAAAAAATGAATAGAGGTAAAAAAAAATGGAAATTTCCTATGTCCAAATATTATGCCTATACTTGTCATGCAACTATGTTTACTACTAAGGATAGATTATCTTGATACTTTGTAAGGCTAAAATACCACCATATAAAAACAACAGAGAGAAAAACCTCAAAAGGAAATACAATCCTGCTTATAAATAAAACATCCATTAATGTTTTGAATAGAATATTAACGTTATTTTCTTGTTTCTTTCCTTAAACTAGTAAAACAAAATGATATTTTTCTTTCTATATTTTTGAGTACACTGAAAATAAATAAATGCTTAACTTGCAATGCACATTTTCATCAAAAGTATGATAACAAATTTATATTATGATTTTGTCCATATTGAATGAATACCTGAAGTAAAAACACACATTTTTCTCTAAAAACAAAAGTCATTTACATGGAACTTTTCAACAGAATAGTGTATTTATCTAACCATAAAATGCAGGGCTCCTTAAAATCATAGCATAAAATGTAAGTATTTCTTTCCTTTTCTGCTTTCAAAATAGAATAAAAGTTGTTTTCTCAAAAATTACATATACATTTCTTTCTTTCATACAGCAAGAAAATTTTCCCTTCTCACACATACAAAATATTTATTTATAGTGTACATAACCAAATTAACATCAACATGCAAGACATGAGATTCTCTCTCTTTTCTTTCTCACTACCCATATCAAACCCAACACTCCACCAAGGTGGTTTACATATAGACACTTTGCAATAGCCTCCCAATGCTATGACATTCAACCTCAAAAGGGAAGATTTAATTTGACATAATAACCCAATATTTACCCACAAGGAACATGGCTACTCCAAGAATTGTTTAGCTTCTTCCAATCTACAAAAATACACAAACTTTTCTTTAGAGGCCAATGGGGAGCTTACCTCCCAACTTTTGGTTGGAAAATCAACCACCCCCGAGCTAGGAGGCACCTTGGGAACCGGGTACATTCATGCAAGCCAAATATGTTTAACACACACAAAAAAAAACACACACACACACATAAATTATACACACCCACCCAAGGGGATTTTCACATAACAAAGAGTTAATTGTGAACTCAAAACGGGGAATGGAGGGTGGACTACAAACTCCATTTTGGGGACTCAAAAGCAAACACCATGAATAACAATCACCAAATTTTTCAACTCTTCATTACAACCTTTCCACCATAACTCCTCTTTCACAAAAGACCCATACCACCAAAACCATTTCTACCATTTCATAATTTGCATGTGGGTACTCATACCCCTTTTTAAGGAGGAACTAAACATCCCCATGGAGGTTCCTACTCCATACCATCCCCAACAAGGGACACTCTAACCAAATTTTGGGTGAGCCTATCCCTACACAACCCTTTTCCCATCACATAATACACATTCAACAACACAAGAAAACAAACACCAAAAGTATTTTAAAACAAACATACAATCTCATCTATTTAAAACATAAAAAAAAACAAGAGTAGAATGGTAAACTTACCTCCAATCCAAGCTTAGAGAAGAATGGGATGAGGATCTCCACAAGTCCTCTTCTTCCAATCTTTTTCTTCAATCTCCCAAACCCAAAACCAAAAGTTCCCAAGAAAAATCACAACTCAAGAAAAGAAACAAGAATGTCAAAGAGACCACCAAAACCCTTGTTCTTAGTTTTCTTATAGAATTCAAATTTGAATTTCATTTGAATGGGGAAGTGACACTTTTCACTCACCCATTCACCCTCCCAAGCACTCTCACCCATGTGTGCTCACACATGTGTGAGGACTTGAGAGACTTCCAAGACAACATGGAAAAGTGGGAATGGAAAGGGACTAGTCCCCATCCCACTTCCCAAAACCTTATTTTCGTCAAACTTATTTAAGGCTTCAAAAAGGGTGCCCAATCATGCAATTGACTCAAAATTTTAAGCTGAAAAGGTACCTAACCCATAGGTACTTGACCTAGGGACCTTAAATCCATAAAAACACTTTAAAAACTTAACTTTTCAACCCCCAAAAAGTGCCCTAAAGATTAAATCCGAGTTTGTCCACTTGGGTGGACAACTCACCACTTAAATGGATTGACATGGAAATTAAAACCAATTTACAAACATTCACAAATAACATCACAAAAAAAATACATTACATAATGGAACTATAGTCCCTCCATATGGACTATAGTTCGGTTTCACTAGTAAATTCACTTAGGGTTCCCAAAAGTCACCTTAAATTTTCATTGGCCATGGAAAGTGTACCTGCACACTCGATGCACACGTTAATCCATCCAATAAATCATGTATCAAAACAATCGAATTACAACTTCATATACACAAGTTTCCATCCAAATAAATCATAAAATTGAATCACTATTTCATATACACAAGTTTCCACCCAAATAAATCATATATCAAAACAATTGAAGCACCATTTCATATACACAAGTTTCACAATTTCACATAGCATATATATATCTCATATCATAACTGAAAAAATCACTAATCACCTATCATATCCAGTTCTTTTACCTTAATTTTCAATTTCATCAAATTATAACATGGTTTATTCACAACACATATTTTATTTGTTCATCATTTCAAAATTCAAATTAAACAACCACAGTAACTAGCATAAATTTAGGTCAACTATCATAGTCATCTAATTAGGCATGTAGTATTATAATCAAATCATCATAAGAACTCAAATGTCTAAATACCATAGTCAAATGATCATAAGAACTCAAATGTCTAAGTATCATGTCATCAAGAGTATCTCTAAGCATAATCAATAACCACAACTCAAAATAGTCTAAATACTAGGTGTATCATAGGGGTAGGCCTCACACATATACTCAATTTGCAATAAGGAAAAAAATCATGAAAGCAATCACCAAAGCACATAACACAAGAACACTAGATTTTTACATGGAAAAATAAAAAGAGAAAAACCATGGTGAAGATTAGCTCACAATATATTATAGCCGGTCATAACATATTACAGAATGGCTCACTACCTTTTGGACTCACTGTCCGAAGAACAAGAGAAATAGAAGAAATGGCTCACTACTAGGAAAGAGGGTTGGCTCACTACCAAGATTTGAACTACTAAAAATGCATCTACAATATGTAAGAAATATAGTTCCACTTGAGCTCAAAATACTAAATCAACACACTTCATACTACACCACTTCCATGTACTCTACGCTGCTTTACATTCACATCACATTTACATGCCCTGCTTAGGAATTTGTACCACATTTTCTATATTACACTTCACATCTCATGTCATCCATACAACACTAAAATTAACTTACATGTATACACATTACATCCACAAACACTTGCAACATCTATTAAGTCAGCCTAATTAAATGTACCGTGCATAATATAACTTGTTGGTTTAGGATTAAAAAAAATCACTTCGCGTCTTAATTAAAAACTTGTAATGCATCCAAATAGGGGAAAGGGGACCTATAATAACTCCCATAACACAAATCAAAACTTCCTTTAACTCTACAAGACCCCATTTAACTTATTAGGTCGGCACCACTAGTGACGTAACACTAAAATACACCAACTATTCATCCACAAACTGACACTCATGCCTTCAAAACACTCACCACTTGGATCATGGATACTAATGACACCTATAAACATTCCCTAAAATCTACATAACAATATATTCTTTCGTGGTGGAATGTGGACCAATCCAAACATGCACTCTATTCTAATTATACTATTACTAGAAAACTTGATATTCTGTCAACCATAACTTTTACACCGGACGACATAAATACATGAAAATTTGTATTTAAGGTCCTCAAACACATACCAAAATTTCTTTAGAACTGTAGAAAAGAATATCTCAAGGTGAACCAATACAAACCAAAAAACTGATGCTTTGTACACTGAAAATTACATTCTGGACTTAGTCAAATATTCAACATATCTATTTTGCACTGGAGCAAAACCTCTACATATCTATGTTGGACTACCATCTCCATGCTCACTCATGATTCACTAGCTAGCTATACAACAATCTTCACATCAAACCACAATATTGACATCAATGACAACACTTTATATGCTCATGTTGCCAACAAACATACCAATGACAATATCCTCAAACTTCCAACAGTAATGAGGTTCATTGGATTAACAATCCAAAAAGCAATTTCAGGCCCCATGAGTATAGTTGTCTTCACAATTGAGTAGTTTTCTTTTTTAGAGGATGGATTAGTAGTCGACTCCGTTGCAAGTTCCACAGGAACTAGAAATGCTTGGAATATAGTTGTTGAATCGATCTGACCTCCTTGTCTGAATGGGCAAAGGTAGAAGCATTCCCTCCCATGGGGTCCGCAACCATCTTACCCAAGCTTTGTCCACCTGTTCAGAACAAAACTCGATGACTTGGAATAGTTTGGGGTATTCCTCCTGAGATGAGTGCTAGCATCACACTTGAACGATGCATTCGCTGGAAGATTATAAATAACATGTGAGATATTTTCTATGAATCAAACAATGTAGATTAATAAGAACATATGTTATGTTGCCTGACTAACCTACTACAAATGTTCTCAATGTCTAAACGTCTTTAGTTTGGATCTGATTTGATTAACCAAGTCTTAAGCAAAGCAATTATTTACAAACAATAATATAAATCATCAGGATCCTATAATTTTGCCATAGTTTCTACGACATTTTTCCCACATTCCAAGTTCTGTAAATGCTAACTATACCTTAGTTTCTACGTCTAACAATGTCAATAGAATTCCTTTCACATTACAACGTTGAAAATATTGTGAGTCAATTTTTAGCCAAAAAAAAATGTGTATAAAATGTGAAATTTTTATTATTTATATGAACATCTAAATGGTGTTTGAGTGAGTACACTAATATGTGTTCAATTATTTTTTCTATAACTATTTTTTTGATGCTATAGTTGTGCTTAATATCAAATAAAGAGGTCTTATTATGACTTATTTTGTATTCATCTACACATTTTTTTTCATATAGTTTAATATTCATCACTTAATTAGAGATGGATACGCCTTGGAACACTAAGTTTTCATATCCGAAATGATTTATGATATAGATATAATCATTCTTCTTTCATGAAAGAGATATAAAAGGTTGAGGTATTGAGTTTTTTTGTAACTCTAGTCAAATAGTTTTTTCAAATCTCTGAGTCTAAATGCCAATAAAATTCTCTAAAAACTTTAGAAAGTACTCATAGTGTTTTCTCCTACATTTATTCCCATATATGCTATATGGTATGAAGAATCCTTTTGTATAACTTATATCAGCATCATAGAGAAAATGTTTTTTTTGAGTTGGCATTTTATATGCAATGCTTGTTGCAGGTGAAGTAGGAGATAAAAGAAAACCTTCCTTCTTGTTTGATAATCATATTATAAAGTTAAAAAAATGACATTTTTTCACATCTAAGGAGTTCAATATATGCTCTAAAAACTCTAAATTTCTTGGGTATCAGTGCACCTACTTATAATGGGTGATTATCGCCCTATGAAATTGTCCAAAGAGCAAGCCTAGAAAGGATAGCTCACCCATTGCTTAATTTTTTATAGATCATTATTATATTTTGCATGACTATTTTTTAAAGATACATGAAAAATTATTCATACTTATGTTTATGGACTAATATTTTATGATCTTACTAAATAAAAAATGTGTATAATTAATGATGGTCCTTCTTATTCCTATACCAAGAATCAAATTTACTTGATTATTGTGTTACTGACTATTTTGTTGATTCCATTTTATATTTTCTTCAAAATAAATTGAGCAGGTTCTATTCCATGTATGAGAAATCTTCTATGGTTATTTAACCAAAACCTAAAATACAAAAGTAACTCTTGAAGAATCAAGTGGCTTTGAAGATCTATGAAAGAGCTTCAAATGGATACATGTAAAAGTACCACTTTACTATATGATAACTGGAGTTATTTTACTCTTACCAAAGAATCTCATTTCCAAAGAGAGAAAAGAACATTGAAAATTATGGGCACCTCACTCAAGCATTCCATTTTAAAAAATATCTCCAGTTATATTCAAGTGAAAGTATTTTATCACTAAAGTTTTCTCCAATTTTATTCAAGAGAAAGTATTCCATCATAAAAGTTCTACTCAAGTGAAAGTATTTTATCATAAAGATTCTCTTTAGTTCTATTCAAGCAACTGAATGTTATGAGAAAGAAGAAAAATATTGAAATATTAGCTATCACTTATTAAAAAAACTCTATGTAGTGATTGGTCTTAGGTGATTCCATTAAGGGGGAGTGTGCGTAAAGCCACCTCATGGATAAATCCTAGATGTAAGACCTAACATGCATAATATAAGACCTATAGGCATTATATGCTCCAAATTCAAATAAAATATTTGGCCTTAGGTGATGCCATTGAGGGGGAGTGTGCATGTCAATGCCACCACCTAATGGCTAAATCCTAGATGTATAAGTCCTATGGGAATAAATATTAAATTCCTTTTCTCTGTAAATATTCCACTTATAAAAGCATTGTATTAAGTCCTACGGGCACATTGTATTAAGTCTTATGGGCACAATGTAATGAACCTAGGGTGGGGCTAATTTTAGGAGACCCAAGATCCAATAAAAATCTTTATAAGACCTCATATATAGCATCATTTTTAAAACACTAGGATTATAAATTATGACAAGATGACTTTCATGTAATTCAGAATACATGACCTTCATTTTGTATATATTTGTCTCCCTATTTATCATTTTCAAAGAAGACCTACATTACTGGGGTACTTCATATTTTTTTATGGAAATTAGCATGTGATGCCCCTATTAAGATTAAGGGGGAGTGTTAGAACATAATGTTATTAGGGGTCATTCCCTTATAACATTTATATATTGTTCTAATATAAGGTTATAAAACCTTATATATTATATGCTTATTAAGCATATCCCATTTGAAATAATTATAGTCTAAATAATTAGATTATTGATTATTTATGAATGGGAGTTGTTGAATAGGTGTGACTAATACCCTTTCAAGTATTATGTCACCTTTTCTCTTATATTTAAGGAGGTTCTCTCTCATTTGAGAGATCAGGAATTTGGAGATTATAATGTGAACTATATCACTATGCACATGAGGTATTATTGGTCATGTGGAAGTATGGAGAAGTGTTCCCCAAATTCATTCTATGTTATAATAGACCTTATTGTAAGTGTTTTAATAAAATGATGTTTTATGGGGTTTTTTTACCTGAAAGGGTTTTCCACATGTATATCTTGTGTAATGTGTAAAATCTATGCTTTTATGATTCTCATTTTATTTATTTTATATCTTGTTTATAATAATTAGTATCCTAAGATCCTAATTTCTAAGATCTCTTCTTATAATATTTTCCAACTCAAGAGCATGTTGCAGAAATTTTCACCAAGCCTTTGGCATTACCTCATTATCTTTAGTTGTGATTGATTCTTTGGGTGAAGTAATTTTTCCTTCAAGGATCTTCTTGAGTACTCCACACTTTTTCATGTTTGTATCTCTTTTCTGGAGATGATTTTTTCCAATGATTTTTTCTCCTTTTCTCCATTTGTGAGAGATATATTATGTACATGAGTACCTCATAAAGCTTTGTAGTCAAGACCCATTTTTTATTTGCATGCATTATTTTACATCTCCCTAAGTTTTTTTTAAAAGGGGGTGTTGGTGTGAACATAGCAATTTATCTACCTAGTTAGAAATTAGTACCTATTCACACCTTATTCTTAAGCTTACTTAGGATTTTTTTCTTTCTTTTCATTCCATAGGATTTAGACACATGGCATAATCTTAGTTGACTTAATGATTTTATCATCACCAATATAGAAAGGTTAATCATTTTCATTGTATTCTACTCTATGATTTCATTTTCTTGAGGTAATATAGAAATTTATATTGTAGCTACCATTTGTGGAAGGTTTTTGGATTTTGTTGATAGATTAATGTACCTATGGATTCATCATTATTCCAACATTATTCCCTAGTGACAAAATTATTAACCTATAATTTTGGTACTCACCTCCTAATTTTATTGAGTATCTAATTGGGATAATTAGGAATACCATAAAACTCTAGATTTTTTATCTATTTATTCCTAAGGGTTATCTCTATAGCAAGAATCTCTAAGCTTGTATTTATAATTGGGCTCTCATATTTGGTTGATTCTTGAATTGTTGGTTATATTGTTGATTTTCTATCTATTGATTGGAAAAAATTTAAGAATAATAATTATTTTTTTGTTGGGAATTTTGGGAAATCTATCCATGTTGTAACTCAATTTAAGCTTGTATTTATTGTTACCTTTGCTTGGGGTGATCAATAAAATATATCCTCTAATCAATATCTTTATCCCTAAGCTCATTATTTTATTGTGTGGACACATTAGCATCATGGATTAACTATGCATTCACTACTTATGTACCCACCAGCCCTCCAACACATCTCACACAATTTTCTTTGTGAGCTTTCCTGATAGACTCATGGCCACTCAAACAATAAACACATAGTTAATGCTTTCAATGCACCCATAGTAAACTTGAGACCTTGCTCAAACCATTCAGTTTCCCCTGTAACACTTCTAGTTATCAAGTATCAAAAATAGACAGACAAGCCACTCACCAGTCATACACCATTCCTACGGCTCCTCCCTCATTCAAGCACTACACAAAATGAAAAACATCAAAGACAACAACCCACAGCTAAAAACATGCAACCTTCTCAACAAACAATAAAAAAACCAGAATAAGTAGAAACCAACACTCACCTCATATTTCATGAATTAACTATGCATTCTCTGCTTGTGTTTTTGCCAGCTATCCAACACATATCGTGAAGTTTATATTTAATGCATTAAGCATGCATTCACTGCTTTAGTACCCACCATCCCGCTGCCAAAACTCACACAATATGCATCCTTGATTAAATATTTGCCACAATATATAATGTCCCCCTATTTTCCTAATTTACTTAAACAAAAATGAAAAATTGACCTACTCCAACCAATAGAAAAAGAGCTAAGCCATAATTTTCAAGCACAAAAAATATGTGCTTAAATCCTGACTATAGGAAAAAGACAAAAATATTTTAAACAATACAATTTCATTGGCCAAGAGACTATTTGAAAAGAAAATGTAACAAATGCAATATGCCTATTGGTAGGAACTAATAAACTAGTTTTATATTTAATTTTTTAAATTTTAGAATACGTAATAATTTAACATATATTTTTTATATCTTATTTTTATTGAAAAATATTTAAATAAATTTGAGATATTTGTTTTAAAAATATTTTGAATATTTTAAAATTTTAATGAATATTTCTTTTATATTTATTTTTCTAATTTTTATGTCTAATAATTTAACATATTTTTTTTATACTTTTTATTTGTTTGAACATATTTTTTTTATACTTTAAATTTATAAATAATTATTTTTTGATTGGAAAAGAATATGTAAATAAATCTACATAAAAAGGTGCCTATTACAATTTTATGTAAAACTTTTTCTTATAAATTTTATTTTACTTTGAATTTATAGTGTTAAGCTTATTTGAAGAAAATACTCTATCTATTTCACTTATTATTTATATATATAATATATATTAAACTCCAACTTTATTTTAAATAGAGATGGATGACAAACTATGTGGGTGAATAAAACTATTATGCTGAGTAAAAGGCTTTTATATTTAAAGGTGGAAGTGTTTAATTTTAGAATGGACATCGTATATGTTGCATTTAACCTAAATAACTATTGTTGAATGCTCACTATATTTTGCGAACAAGGTAAATTTGGATCTTTTACTCCTTTGATTGTTCTTTACACACCTTATCAAGTAGTTTCTTTTTTACATGTATTTTTTCCTTAATTGTTGAGGATCTGGGGAGTTTTTTTCTTAATTTTTGAAGATTTGGATAAGAAGTTGTGGGTTAAAAAATTGAATTATTGTTAATTTCCTTTGCGTTAATATTTTGATACTCTTTTTAATGGCTCTTGAATCCATTCAATGAATTACATGTTTTAAATATAAATCTACATACAAAGACTTAATAGAACATCTATCTATTGTACCAACTATGATTTTGATTTTAATAATATTATAAATAACATTTTATTTCTTGGTTGGATTTAGTGACTATAATTAAAAATGAATGTATAATCATGGTTGCAAATGTTAGAAAATATATTTTTAGTTATTGAAGAGTGAAATATCAACAATGCTAGTTCAAATTGTTATTGTGCATAAATCCTAAATTTTCTATGAACTTTATATGTCTCTAAAATAATACTTCAAATCTCATCTACAAAGTATAAGCTACAAATAAAATTGATCATTGTTAGAAATCATTCAAGAGAGAATGCATAAATTCTTTTTTATTGAATTTTAAGAATAATTTTTGTCAATCCAATTTAAAACAGATTAATGTTGCACTTAATAAAAGAAGAAGAAAACAAAACTTAGCAAAGTGCAGCAAGTTAAAAGGAGAAGTTGTAAATCTATTTTTTCTCTTGGAGATGCTACAAGAACACAAAAATATATCTTAAAAATAAAAGATGTTGAAGTAATTTGTCAACTCTAAAAAAATTCTTCTTAATTGTTGAAGATTTGTGGAATTTTTCAAATTGTAATAAAATAAATCATATTTGACTGGCTAATGTCAATAAATCTGAATATTGCATTATTTATATTTATCCAACTTATGTCCTAAGCATTTCATGGTCCAAGAGTGCCACTGAAGAAAGTTGTGACTAAATAGAATTGAAAGTTTGAACAACATAGCACAACCGATTATGCTTCTAAGATAGAGGGGAAGTTGAAACCTGAATTTACTACATAGTTTTAGATTGGATGAATTCTTTTTTAACATTCTTTACTTATATTTTCACTATATATATATATTTAAAGTGTTTAGAATAATCAATATTATTGATCAAACTTTGTTTTTTTTTTTAAAAGAAAAATATTTTTCCATAAATGATATAATCACTTATCCACACACTTAAATATCAAAAAAAAAATATTGAATTTTCAAATAGACATCTATTAAAATGATTAAGATACACTATCTTTTACATAAAATTTTGAAAAACAAATTAAACATTAGATATTTTAAATATAAATTATATATCAACATAAAGAGATATAACCTTTTGAAACTTAAAATAATATATTGAAAGTACCATATATATAAAAGTAGGTTAATATGGGCGGGGGCCCTAGCTCGGTTGGCTAAGTAATTCCGTTGCGGCTCGGCTGGTCACGAGTTCTAGTCTCCCCCGTCCCGTGGTACCGGAGGGCGTGTTGTGCCAGCGCCGCCGGTCACGTTAAAAAGTTTACCAGGCGCACTGCAGTTTATAGGGGGTCGTGCTACCCGATTCCTGCAGTCTAAAAAAAAAAAAAAAAGTAGGTTAATATATTTGAAAGTGATACAAGGACGCTATAAAAATCCCATAATTGACTGCTTAAGCTTATACCAATTCACAACATATATCAAATTTCCACAGCAACAGTTGTCATAGGTACAAAATAAAATCTTGGAAATTTTGCAGACATCTGGATTTTAGCCCATCTCTTGTCCAGGAGATTAAGAATATAATACCAATAATGGTAGCTGGAATCCATGCCACTTACAAAAATACAATCACGATATAGTATATCATGACAACCGATACCAATCTGGTTTGAATTTTGTCCGACTGTAGTAAATAAGTTGTTGGCAATATCGAATTCTTTCAACAAGTCTCCTTGCCACCTTGCCCTGTTTTCTTTTATTTTAAAGTTTATTCTGTCTCTTTCTCCATAAGAAGACAAACTCGCATACCCGCATAAAACCGTAGCATTTTAAATAAATAAAACCACAACATTTTAAACACATGAGAGTTAAACAAGGGACTATGGGTGAAAACCTAAACCTGGCATGTCAGAGGGTCCCTCTAGAAGGGACACAAATCTTAAATAAAAACCCATTTTTGATGCAGTTGGGAGCTTTAGAATGTCTTCTAGGCAATAGAAAATTGGAAAATAAACCCCAGATTCAGTTGAGTGATCTTTTAACTCTTTTGGGTCAAAAAGGTTTAGTAGCTACAGGATATCACATTCCACAATGGTCAAACGGGTGGTCCACTCTCTACCCTAGTGTTCAATATGAGGGTTTAGCGAGTGTTTGGGACTCTTTGCTTACGAGATCGCCTTTATCAAGCATATTGAATCATGTAAACACAGAAGAAAGGTTGATCTTTGTAATGGGATTCTAAGACACAAACAAGCTCAGAGACGAAAACTGAAACAAAATTAAAAAAAATTCACTTGGATTTTACCAAAGGTTCATAACAGTAAGGTAGGTATATCTAAAGAAACATTTCAGAAAGAAGAGAAAACTAATCAAACTGAGTACGAAGGAAAGGGAAAGCTAATAGGAGACACAGAGAGCCTCAGGTCAAGCATGAGTAAGATGGAGGAAGTTAGGAACAAAAAGGAAGAGACCATTGCAAGCAAGGTTACTGAAAAAGTACCCACTAAACTTTATAGCCCTATGTCTTCACCACAACTATGGTCCTCAGAGTTATATGTGGAAGAGCTCATGAGAATGAAAAATAGACTCGATGTGCTAGAAACAAAGGAGATGTTTGAGGATAGTAGATTTAAAATAGTTACAAAGTCCAAATGTAGGCTAGAAAGGGATAATAAAATACTGCAGGAGAAAATTTTAAATCTACAAGCTAACATGGAGAAGGGACAACAAGAACTGATCACTCTAAGACAGGAGTTAGATCAACTCAAAAAAACTGAAAACAAGAAGCCAGAAGTGGAAGGAGGTGAAAACAAAATGGAATTAAAGATGATTCAATCATCATTAGTAGACTTGGAGAAAAAAGAGAATCAGTTAAGAGACCAAATAGAAGAGGCCAAATCATGGTCACATGTGGTAAGTGGCTCATCAAGTGAGCATAAAGTAATCATTGAGAAACAAGTCAAGAGGCAACTAAGGGAAGAAAAAGATAAACAAAGCAAGGCTGCAAACATTATTATTAAAGGTTTGAAAGATTTTGGTGAAAGGGAAAGAACAGATATCCTAGCAAGGGACTTCCTTAAAGACGAGCTAAAATGGACAGGTTATATTCAGCAAGAAAATAGAATTGGAAAAAAGATAGATGGTGGAAGGGATAGGTATGTAAGAGTCACCTTGAGAAGCTTAGAGGATAAGAATAGGATTCTAAAAAACATAGGGTTACTTAGAGGCACACATATTTACCTAGACGAAGATTTGACTTTCGAGCAATAGGAAAAACAAAGGAAAGAATGGGAGAAAGTGAAAACAACAAGAAATGAAGGAAAGTGGGCATGGTTGAAGAATGGGAAAGCCCAAATTGGTGATCATTTTTCAAACAAGAAATAGGAATTGGGGGCCCCACAAGAATACTTACGTATTGTAAGTTGGAATTGTAGAGGATATCCATGGAGAAGAGGACCTGGATTGGGGCCCATAGGAAAAGGTAAAGATATTATCATTCTTACTGAAACACATGGGCATGAAGGCTGCAAAGTTCCAGCTTTTGAAGGGTATAAGAAAGTTTCAGTTTGGAACAAAGGGAATGAGTCAGGCAAAGGTCATGGAGGAGTTACAGTGCTAATAGGTGAGAAATGGCAGGGAATTGTTGAATTTGAAAAAGAAGATGCAAATAAATAGTACATATGGCTGCAAATAATAGAAAATGGGGTGACTTTCAGATTGGCTGCTTGTTACTTTGCTCCAAAAAATTCTAAGTTCTATAAGAAGAGAAATTTAGACAACGAAGACCCGTATGCCTCACTAAAAAGAGATTTATCTATTTTCAACGCACTTGGAGATGTTGTCTTAATGGGTGACTTTAATGCAAGGATAGCTAATAATCAGTCTCTTTAGTTGAGCAGGGAAGAAAAAGGGGAGAACAATCCTTTATGGTTGGAGGAAGGTGTATATCAATATTGGGAACCCAAGATGATAATGGGGAGGTGACCCCGTTTGGGGCAGAATTACTTGGGATTTGTAGTCTATTTAGCATGGTTATTTGTAATGGGATGAGAGATTGGCCAAAGTCAGGGGGTATCACTTGCAAAAATTATAATGGACAAAGTGTGGTGGACTACGTGATTTTCTCCCAAGGTTTTGTCTCTAGATTGCTAGAGTTTGATATTTAGGACTACCCTATTGGGGTGAAATCTGACCACTTACCTCTTCTGGTTAAGCTCCACATGTCCCCAATCAGCCAACACATTAAACATGTTCAACACATGCAAAATAAAACCCTCCCCAAGGGAAAAATCCTCTTGAATAAAGAAAATAGAGAAATATTTAACGTTGTTCTTAAACAACATTTCCATGATTTAAAAAACAACAGAGAATTCAAAACAACAAAAGATGTAGACATCCACATTCACAGTAATTCGTTGATCCCAATAATTCACAAGGCTTTAAATGCATGCAAAAGGTCCTGCCCCAAGATGAGGGTTGCAAACACTTTCCCGACAAATCCATGGTATGATGAAGAATGTAAGGTAGCCAAGAGATCACTAAAAAAGAAAGGAATGGGCAAAGAGTACAAGAAAAAATATGAAAAATTGGTGCAATCTAAATAATATGATTATGTAAATGAAAGAACGAAGGCACTAATCTCGCTTGGAAAACAGAACCCTAAAGGTTTTTGGAGAGAATTGCAGCAAAAGAAAAAGAGGTTTGAAAATAGTATTACAGATGTCCAATGGCTAGAGTATGCTAGGCTTCTTTACAAGTAGGTTCACGAGAAAGACCATCCACCTGTTATTAACACATCAATGGAACTATTCACTGTGGATGATATTAAACAAGGAATAAAGAATTTAGCGAGTGGTAAAGCGCAGGACATAGATGGGTTGCAAGCTGAATTTTTAAAATGGGGGATTGAGACTCTTGCTCCTTACATAAAAAGAATTTTCAATAATGTCAATCAAGAAGGATTTCCTATGGAGTGGACCACTAGTGTGGTCATTCCTCTATTCAAAAGTGGTGATATCAACAATCCATCTAACTACCACATGATTATGGTCAATCCTATCTTTGGCAAGCTCTTTGGGAGTGTGATTGAACGAAGAATCGACAGTTGGGAAAAAAATGAGGGCAAAAGGGCAAAGAGGCAGGCTGGCTTTAGGTCAAGACACTCTACCATTGATCACTGCATCACCCTTAGACATTTGGTTGAGAAAATTTGGAACACTTAGGGCAAGGAAGCTTATTGTTGTTTTGTAGATTTCAGGAAAGCTTTTGACACTGTACCTAGAGACAATCTATGGAATAGAATGGAGGAATTAGGCATCCCAAATTTGTATAGAGCAGTTGTTCAAAGATTGTATGAGAATGTTAGAGCTAAAATCAGAACAAGTGATGGTATGTCAGAATGTTTGGGTAGCGACATTGGAGTTAAACAGGGTTGTTCTCTATCTCCCACGCTTTTTGGGTTATACAATGATAAGTTGGAAGCTTGGTTAATCAAGACGGATGAGGATGGTATTCAACTGGCAGGTTATGTGGTGAAGCTACTTTTATATGCTGATGATCTTATCCTAATTTCAAAAATAGCGCATGGGCTAAGAGAACATCTGAAAGCTCTAGAACTCTTTTGTCATGAGATTGGGATGCAAGTGAATATCACCAAGACCAAAATCATGATTTTCTCATTGAATAGAAAAGATAAGCATAATGCCTTTCTTTTTGAAGGCAGCCCGCTTGAAATAGTCAAAGAATACAAGTATCTTGGGTTTGACTTTCATTATAAGCTCAGTTGGGAGACTTGTCGGACGAAAAGGATACAGGGAGGTTGGAAAGCTTCTTACCTTCTACAAAATAGGTGTAGAAAGGTTGAGCTTTGGGATTGGAAAACCAAGAAAACCCTTTTTGGTTTGCTCGTTACTCCAGTTGTGCTTTATGGGTGTGAGGTATGGGGAAACAATATGTCAAAGTGCAGTTGGAGACAACTAGAAAGAATTCAAAAACGTCTAATAACAAGCAGTCTCAAAGTTAAAACCATTGTCCCCTATGAGATTCTTTTAGCTTAAACAAGGTATTTTCCATTGGAAGCATCGGCTTTAATCTAGTTGATAAGCTATTTAAAGAAGGTTGAAAACATGGATAACCACCATTGGCCTAAAACAACTATGAAGGAGACGCTAGATCGTAGTTAGAAAAATTAGATGAAACAAAACCACAAGTGGATGAACAAGTGGGACATCAATTTGCATGAGTGTCCTAGCTCACCAATAGTGAAATAAAAAGCTATGTGACTGAAAAAATTAGAACTACCATGTGGACAAACCAAATTGGGCAAAAAAAAGCTTACTACATCAAAGAATTTAACCCAACAAAGGATCATGGTGAAAAAACTTATTTAGGTGCAGCTATTAAAGGGAAAGCGAGGTTGTTAGTGACACAATTGAGGATGGGATCACATCACCTTAGGTGTGAGACCGGTAGGTGGAAGATACCCAAGGAAACTTGGGAAGAAAGAACTTGTATTTTCTGCAATAAGGGGGTTGTGGAAACGAAATGGCACTTCATCATGGAATGCATTGCTTATGAGGATATTCGTACTCAGCATGAAAATAGTTTGAAAGTTGACAATATGCACCAGCTATTTGAGGAAGATAAGATTAATCAGATAGCTAGCCTTCTAGTCAAAATTAATAGCAGGAGATCTGACTTGGAAAAGAGCATGAAGACAAATTAGGCCTGTTTTGTCTCAGTCCCATAGACTGTTTATTCTCGTGGACATCATTAAAATATTCCATTCATTCATTCATGATTGCAATATTCCCCCCTCGCGATGGCCACCAAAACCAATACAATTTTTCGAAAGCAGATACACTTTCAAATTTATCAAAATGTTCACCATTATTGTCAGTATTTATGATTTTTAGTAGTTGTGTGTGAGGATCGTAAACATGTACATTCTGCCTAGGATCGACTACATAAAACTGGTAGCGGCTATCCAACCCCAAGAATGCATCGGGGCAGGGATGTGTCGTTGCATGCCCATCCATGTATTTCATACAACGGGCGAAAAATTTAACAATCTCATACAACCAAAACAGAATTAATGTCATTGAAATCTGAATACTACGGTTGGCTTGTCTCATCAATCCTTGCTCGTACGGTGAAATAACAAAAATTCATGAGAAGCAGCCTTCATAAAAAATTTGCTCTTTTAAAAAAGTTAGGAATAGTAAGTTTTGTTCTCTAAATAATTTAGAAGTCATTTTAAATTTAATTTTAATAAAAAAATTGTTTAAATTCTTTGTGTTTACATCTTTTTATTGTAATTAAACATTTATATTTCAAAAAATATATATTTAATCATTTTTAAAAAAATAATTTAAATTTTTAATAAATTTTATTTGAATGTATTTGTATTTTTAGTATTTTTCAGTTTTTAAAATTATTTTTTATATTTAATAATTTTTAAAAAATGATTTAATTTTTTTGAATACTTTATATTTGAATTGTATTTGTATTTATAGTTAATGTTATTTTAAAAAATGTTAATATTATTTTATTATAAATTTATAATCTTCTTTAAATAATTTTTATGATTGTCAATTTAAATTGTATTTAATGTTTATCTTTTTATATAATTTATTTATATGTTTACTAAAATATTACATTGCTATAATATGTTTAATAATTTTTTGAAGAATAATTTAAATTTAATCCTCATAATTTTGATTAATTTAATGTTTAACAATTATTCTCTAATTTAAATTGTTTATATGCTTACTATAAAAAAAATGTTTCTACTCTTAATAAATTTTAAAAGGGACATAAAATTGACTCATAGAAATATTTTGATTTACTTTTAAGTGCTTACACTTTTCTTTCAATTATTATTTTATTTGTAATTTTATTAAGAGCTTGTGTCTTTATTTAAACTAGCATACATATATTAATTAATAATATATATAAAATACGGAAAGAGTTATCACAAATTATTTCTTTTTATTTTTTTTATGTTAGAATGCTATTTAAATTAGTAAATGTATAGATATATGTTATAAAAAAATTCCTTATTTCAATTATTTTCAAATTTAGAACCCAAAACCTAATTGAACCCTAAAGCTTCACCTTAATTCTAATCACAACTTCTATCTTAGAATCTTAACTTTAACCCTTACCCTAGTTGAGTTATAATCCTAATCTTAATTTAATTCTAACCCCAAGCTTTATTTAAGAACCGTAACCCTTTGGGGTTTTAGGACTTAGAGTTGTTAGATGAAATTATTATTTCATCTAAATAATAATAACTTATAAATTTACTACTAACTCTTCTACACTGGTTCCCCTGTTTTGATCATCAACGTCTTTGGTGTGGGCTCTATGGGTGGGGACAGAGTGCGTGTGCAGTCGGGCAGGTGTGACGAGTGGAAGGCAGATGCCACTATTTGGCACATCTATAAAGAGGGAAAAATTGTGCAGTATATGGAGGCCATGACTAGTCATGATGAGGGCTTGTCTCATAAGTTTGTCACCTTGTGGAATGAGGGTAGGGTCACCATTGGTGGCATTTCCTTCAAAGTTTCTGATGAGGTTATTGCTAGAGTTACTAGGCTCCTGAATAGTGGTCGAACTTGGAAGAAAACTACGAAAGTTCCGGACCAGGTTAGTCTGAATCAGTTTTTTGCAGCGATGAGAAACTTGTCAAGTCATAGGGTGGCTTTGACCGTGAGGCGCTGCCGGAGCCATGGGATAAAGTTTGTTTGGTGATCATTAAATATTTCACGTTGGAAGGAAGGTATGGGGTCTACTATTATTACCACTTTAATTTCCTCAACCACCTTAGGAATCATCTGCATATTTCTATTCCTTTCTTCCTATATCATGCTCTTGATAGCACTGTTGTAGAGTTTAATGAAGCCTCTAATTCAAAAAAGAATTATGCTATCCTTCACCAGGGCCTTATGTCTAGGCTCTATCATTTCCATATGGCGCTTTGCCCTACTCGGCCTATCACTATGCAAGAAGTCCCGTCTCTTCCTGCTCTTGATGAAACCCCAATTTCCTCTACTCCCCCCTCTGCTAGTATTTTGGACACGCCGGGCTCAAGTAAGAAAAAATGCCTCAAGAATCCTGCCTTGAAAGCCCTTCCCCATGGCACTTCCCCTAGTACGGGCCCGAGGGATATGGGTAGGGAAAGAAAGCGGCTTGCCTCTACCCCACACCCTAAGGCTTAAGCCTCTAAGAAAACTAAATTCTACCATCAAATTGATTCTAACATCGAGATTACTGAAGAAGCTAACACCCCCCATTGATCCCATAGACTGGTTCTTAAACAGGACAAGGTGGGAAGTCTTAAGGAATCCTCTGATTCAGACAAGGATCTTGAGAGTGACAGTGAAAGTCACAAGGAAATGGCGGCGGGTGGGGAAGGCCAATCGGTGTCGATGAATAGCGCATCCCATGTATCAGAAAGTTTGAAGAAGGGCCCTTCCAGTGACAATGTGCTGGGAATTACCCCCCGGTCCTCTGATGCGGTTAAAGGAAAAGCCCCCTTGCAAGAAGATCTCAAGGAAAAAGATCAGGCTTAGGAAGAAGTTGGCAAGCTGAAGGGGAGATTAGAGAGGTTGGAAAAGAAGGTCTAGGAGGTGTCTCAATTTTCCCTGAGGGTCATGCATAGGTTGACCACTAGTCTTTGCTTGCTGCAGAAGGAAAAGTTCGCGGATGGTGCTGAAGATGATGCTAGTTTCAAGGAGTTGCTCGAGTTCCTCATGGTGGATTGGGCGACAACTATTCAAGATATGCTTGGCAGGAAGGAAAAGAATTAGGCCGATGGGCCTTTTTGTTCTTGTTTATTTCTATGTCTAGTTGTTTGTTTTTACTACTGAACTTGATGGACCCCTAGTGGTCTTTGGACTTATTTGGTTGGTTTCATGCTTGCATGAAGAACTTTGTTATCCTACGGTTACTGTTACTTTTTGTTTTTGATGATGTGTTGTGGGTGATGGCTTTCTCTTTGTTGTCACTGTGTTGTTAATGTGCTTTCGATGGATGGCTTTTGTTGTCTTGTACTTATGGGTCCGCACCCTTGTTTTGCTGCTTTTTATTTCAAAAACTTATAAATTTACTAAATCAAAAATTTGTAAATAATATGTTAATTTTATTTTCAATAAATAAATTTAAATGAGTTTTATTATTATATAAAATAAAGTTATTATTTTAATTTTACTAATACAAGAAGATTTCATTATGTTAATTTTATTTGTATTAGATATATGTTTCATTTAAATAAATTAAACAAATTTTTATTTATGTAAAATATGATGTGTGTGGCATGTTTACCTATGTGTAATTTATTATTTATGTGTAATTTAATATTTATGCATCATAGTGACCTTTTAGGAAGTAGGTGTTGGGAGTGACTAAGTCAAAGTGGTATTTTTTTAATTGGTGATATTGATAGAACAAGAAGATATTCTAAATATCTTTCTTGAAGCTACTTGTCAATTAGAGTTATCTTCCACTATTGTTAAAAAAAATCAAAGTGACTAAGTCAAAGTGATTTTTGGGTGACTAAGTTTTACTGTTCTTAGATAAAGCTTGGGGTTAGAATTAATTTTAGGTTAGGGTTATGGTTCTTAAATAAAGCTTGGGGTTAGAATAAGGGTTCCAATTAGGGTTAGGGTTCAATAAGGGACAAGTATAGTTAGGGTTAGACTTATAGTGTTCAAATATAGGGTTAAGGTTATAATTATGATTAGTGTTTGAAATAGTGTTATAGTTAGGGTTAGATTTCAATTAGGATTGGGGTTAGGGTGTTCAACTAAGGTTAGGATTATAATTGTGATTAGTGTTAAAATTAGTATTATAGTTAGGATTGAACTTTTAATTAGGATTATGGTTAGGGTTTACTTAGGTTTAGGGTTAGAGTTAGGGTTCTAGGACAAAGCTTTAGGTTAGAATTAAATTAAGGTTAGGGCTATCTCGGATAAAGCTTGGGTTAGAATAAGGGTTCCAATTAGGGTTAGGGTTCAATTAGGGTTTGGTTTTAATTAGTTTACAATTAAATTAGGATTCTAAGACTTAGGTTTCATTAGCGTTCAAGTTAAAATAGTCTTGAATTTTGATTAGGCTTAGGGTTAGTGTTTGTGTTCAATTAGGGTTAGAATTAGGGTTGTATTTCAATTAAGGTTAGTGTTAGGTTAGGGTTAGAAATTATGATTTATGATTAAGGTTTGGTTGGAGTTAGGGTTAGAGTTAGGGAATTGGGGCTTAGTTAGTGTTGGGGTTATCTTGGGTTAAATTAGTGATGATTATGGTTTAATTATGGTTAAGATTTAATTAAGATTAGGTTTAGGGTACAACTGGTATATGTGATAAACTTTTGGGTTAGGGTTATGGTTGGGGTTGGAGATAGGGTTGGGGCTACAATTCAACTAGAGTTAGGATTATAGTTACAATTAACGTTATGATTAAAATTTAATTAGGATTTAACTAGGGTTATGGTTAGGGGTTATATTCAATTAGGGTAATTGTTTAACTAGGGTTAGGATTAGGGTTCAATTAGGCTTAGGGTTATAGTTAAGTTAGGGTTAGGGTTTAATTAGAAATACTCTTAGGGTTTTATTAGGATTACAATTAGAGTTGGTATTGTAATTAGGAGTGTGGTTTGTGTTATAATGAATATTATGTATAGGGTTAAAATTATGGTTAGGGTTAGAATTATAATTAGGGTTGAATTTCAATTACGATTAGGGGTAAGGTTAGGTTTAAGGTTAGGATTACAACTCAACTAGGGTAAGGGTTAGAGTTAGGATTCTAAGATAGAACTTGTGATTAGAATTAAGGTGAAGCTTTAGGGTTCAATTAGGTTTTGGGTTCTAAATTTAAAAATAATTGAAATAAGGAATTATTTTATAACATATATCTATACATTTACTAATTTAAATTTAGAATTCTAACATAAAAAATAAAAAGAAATAATTTGTGATAACTCTCTGCATATTTAATATATATTATTAATTAATATATGTATGTTAGTTTAAATAAAGACAAGCTCTTAATAAAATTACAAATAAAATAATAATTGAAAAAAAAGTGTAAGCACTTAAAAGTAAATCAAAACGTTTCTATGAGTCAATTTTATGTCACTTTTAAAATTTATTAAGAGTAGAAATATTTTTTACAGTAAGCATATAAACAATTTAAATAAGAGAATAATTGCTAAACATTAAATTAATCAAAATTATGAGGGCTAAATTTAAGTTATTCTTCAAAAATTATTAAACATATTATAGTAATGTAATATTTTAGTAAACATATAAATAAATTATATAAAAAGATAAACATTAAATACAATTTAAATTGACAATCATAAAAATTATTTAAAGAAGATTATAAATTTATAATAAAATAATATTAAATTTTTTAAAATAACATTAACTGTGAATACAAATACAATTCAAATAAAATTTATTAAAAATTTAAATTATTTTTTCAAAAATGATTAAATATATATTTTTTGAAATATAAATGTTTAATTACAATAAAATGTAAACACAAACAATTTAAACAATTTTTTTATTAAAATTAAATTTAAAATTACTTCTAAATTATTTAGAGAACAAAACTTACTATTCCAAACTTTATTAAAAGAGCAATTTTTTTATGAATGCCGCTTCTCATGAATTTGTTATTCACCGTACTGAAACAAGCCAACCGTAGTATTCAAATTTCAGTGACATTAATTCCGTTTCGTTGTACAAGACTGTTAAATTCTTCGCACGCTGTACGAAATGCATGGATGGGCATGCGGCGGCACATCCATGCCCCGGTGCATTCCTGGGGCTGGATAGCCGCTGCCTATAAAACTTGTCATCAACAAAGTCAGCAGCACAGAAATTGTGAGGCCAATCGGCGTCCATGTGAGGAAGAGAGTCCCACTTGTTTTCCTCTACATTGAAAACATAAGCTTCCAGTAGATGGGGATAGTTTCTGTCGCTTAAAGGGCTATTTAAGCCGCCGTCAATATAGACAAGACCTTGAGGAGACGGTGACACTGCGCATGGAAAGTAGCATCTACGTAAAGGCATGTCGAGGCCGAGCCGCCATGTATGGAACCCTCACGAGGCATTTCAGCCCCAAATTGTCTGGGAGACCTGGAATAATTCTCATTCTCGGACAACTATCCATTCACTACCACTTTCTAGAAAGGGCGATCCTTTAGCTCTTATATTGGGGAGTGCCAAAGATGTATGATCACAGGGCCAAAATATTCTTTTCTTTTCTGAGAAAGCAGCAAAACGTATTCCTACAACATATGAAGTTCAGATATACATAAATTGTTTAACAAATGCACCCATTGTAGTTAAATAAAACTCCAAAGCTCAAACTTTGAGAAATATGTCAAAATGTATAAAAAAATTATTTTAGCAACAGAAATTCCAATAAATCGAAAAAAAATGGTTTCCTTACAGACGAAATTTCATCTGCTTTCCACAGAAATCTAAATTTCTTGCCCAGAGTCTGTATTTTAATTTGTAATCCAATAGAGCTTGCCCTTGCGAGATGCACATACAAAGATCTTTTTATCGGGAGGGCGGGTGCAAATGCGCAGTTTCATATCCAGTAGCTGCTGGTTTCTTCTTCCTTATAATTTCTTTACGGTGACTCTTCCACTCTCATCAGTTACACGTCGTCAAATTTTTCCACTCTCGTCAGTTACGTAATGCCAACCGCTACCTGTCATTAAAGTGTCATTTTTAAACGATAAAAGTTATTATGTACACGGGTTTTTAAATTTATGTGTAATTGTAAAAGGCCTTTCTTCATACTTTATTAAATTAAATATTAAATTTTTAATATTTAATAAATATGATTAATTAAAATATTTTAAAAAAAATATTAATTTTTTGTTTTTATTAATTTTGATAAATTATTTTTATTATTGTACTATAATTTATATTTTAGTGGATAGGTTAGGTATTAATTTTAATGGTAAAAGCTTCCAAAATCTCACTTATCACATAAAAGTCAGATAAATATTGATTTGACAAATGAGAACATTCTATTTCTATTTGCAGTATTTTTGTCAATATGATAGCAACTTTCCTCATTTGCATTACTTTATGTTTAAATTTGTATGCAAATATTTCATAATCAAATAATACTTAATTTTTTTATTAAAAAAATCTAAAATTATCTAAGTTTATTTGGTTCCATTATTTAGCATTTATTATTAATTGTTTAATCCAACCACATACAATTAAAATTTGAAGATGCATAAACACGTACTCTAACATATTAAGATACATATAGCAAAAGTGTTGCTTTTAACACTACATTTAAATTAGATTTTAGCGATTTTATAAAAGTGAAAACACAATACTAGACAAAATGATTGTTAATTGTTTTGGTTACTGAGGAAGAAAATCCCTAATTATAGCTCGAGTAACAGACTAACTCTTTACAAGATCGACCAGATTACATAGACCTTCCAATTTCTTTTACAACAAACAAAATTCGCCCGAACAACACCCATTACATCGTAGACCCATTACATTATGGCTCAATTACAAATAGGATCCCCATTACATAAGAAAAACCACTATTACTAACCCAATTACATTAAGAAACCCAAAACCCTTTACACTTTAGACAAAATTGACCTCTTGCCAAAGATTAACAATTCTGGTAACCAGCCGATCAAAATGAAGAAGACATGTTTCTTTCCCTTGGTGGACCATTTACCGAGCTTTCTTCTTTCATCAGTTGCTTTTGTTTGGAGACAAAATCATAGGATGGCACTGATTTTTTTATGTCAGGAACATAATGGTAGCAAAACTTTCCCTTTTCAACATGAGGAGCATTGGAAAATTGCAAATCATGAACACATGAATGATTTATCAAGAAAGAAATCGCACGGTACTTCCTCTTAAACTCATCTATTTCCTCCATGGAAAATGAATATTTGTACTTGTTAAGGGCTTGATATAAATGAGCAAAGGTATCATGCATTGTTGATAATAACATACCTTGAAACACTTCTGCATATCTCTTTTTGTAAAAGATGAAATGCCTTGGGAATAAACCTACCACTAGACCATCATCCTGGGTGAAATTATATTTCTGAACACTACAAAGTAAAGCATCATTTTCCAAGTAGGAGCTAATAACAAACTTATTAGCTACGCACTTCAAAACGTTATAATTTTAAACCAAATCTAGAATGTTTGATAAGAAAATAGACAAAAGATTAGCTAGAAAAATGATCCTCTATAAATTTGTATGTAATAATTCATCACTTATGATGACTTCTATGTAATTCAACACAGACTTGCATTTTACTTTAAACACACTTTACAGTTCTTCTTTCTCAATGCAAACTGAGAAAGGTTCTTCCCACATGGCTTGATTAAAACTAGCACTCTGAAGTTTCATACTCGAAACTCTTTAAACTCTATTTGCAAGCACACTAAAATGTTGAATAAAGAAAACAAAGCAAGTCAACAGAGTTACAAAATCATCAAACTAATAGTTTCCAACACACTAAAGCGTTGGACAGAGAAAACAAAGCAAGTCGACCGAGTTGCAAGCTCACCAAGCCAAAGAACAGTGAGAACAACACAAGTCGATATGCTTTTAAAGCCAAATTTAACATGATTCTTATGGCCTTATTTGATTAAACCGTCTTGCAAGGATAACACACATGGATATTCTCAAGCTTTAAAACCCCTGCCAAAATTCTTGAGATTGAATTTATATAATGCCAACTGTGTACCAGTTGTGCTATCCACACAAGATAAATCTTGTTATATAAGCATTAGATAGTAGCCCGAAAAAACTTAACTGGTAATATAAGATAGAAAAGTACTTGTTGGATTCACATTTGGATATTATACCCAAGCATGTTATCCTTACAAGATTTGCAAAGTATTTATTAATAGATGTGCTATGTATAGATTTCCCAATTCAACTATGTGAAAGAAGTACTTAAGTGCCACGATATCCCATTTAACACATGTGTTTACCTTAGCCGATAAGAATCAAATTTTGCAAAAAAAATCATAATAGATATGCTATGTACATAATTCCCATTTAAAACATGTGTTTACCTTAGTCGATAAGAAAAAATTTTGCAAAAAAAATCATAATAGATATGCTCTGTATATAATTCTCAATTCATATGTGCGGGTTATGTACTTGGATTTCATGATTCCTTGTATCCTGCAGACTTCATAATGAAACATTAGAAGCACATGATGAAATATAATCATGATGGAATAATATGATGTTACCATATGATGATGAAACCATACGTCAACAAATGCAGGAATGAAGAAGCTTTGAGATCTTGTCTACATGGCCTTTGCAATCATATGTCAACAAATGGAGGAATAAAGAAGCTTTGAGATTTTGTCTACATGGCCTTTGCATCTTGCTCAATTAACTCTACTAGTTGAGGAAATTCCTTTAAAACATTTAAGTCATGAATTGCCCTTAACTCTGTTTTATCACTTCCCAACCCAGCTAGGAAATTTGCTACCTTATTCCCTTCTCTGTAAGTATGTGAAATAACTGAAGACTCAAGCTTACCTAGAAGTGACCAAACTTTGTTTAGCACATAATTCAAATTATAGTTTTGAACTTCCCTTTCCCTAATTGCATTAATAATTATTAATGCATCCCCCGAGCTATATGAAGCTTTGAGAAACCCATCTAAATTGCCAATTCCAAACCTAATAAAAGAGCTTGTGCCTTTGCATAATTATTTGTACCAAACTATAAATGAGAAGAAGAAACTACTAGTACTACCCCTTATGCATTTCTAATACAAACTCTTGCCCTAGATAAGACTAAGTTACCTTTAGATGCCCCATCAAAATCCAGTTTTACAAAGTCCTTTTGAGGAGGGGACCATTTGACTAATGCTTTATCAATCTTTCTATTGACATTTTTTAAGAAGACTGTCATCAAAAGGTAATCTAATATGATTCCATTCTTTCATAATAGAACTAGATCCCAACTCGTAAAGGATGAATTAATAAGTTTCTCTCTTTGAACACACAAGTTGACCCCTTCTAAGATTGCCTTTTCAATTTTCAAGAGAACCAGATCCATTGAGGATTTAGTTTTCCTAAAAATTCACATGTTTCATTCCCACCAAATATTCCAAATTACCAGAGCCAGAATGATGAACCAAATGCATGCAAAAAAGAGGATTGATATAAAACAGGCAGGCTTGGAAAAGATCCCAGATGGAGTTTGGTAATGGGATGGAAAGGTGAAGTTTGCTTTTAATAAAGTCCCAACATTGATTGGCTACAATGCATTGCATAAACAGATGATCCATTGTTTCAAATTCCACTTCACATAATGGGAAATTGAAAGGATCAACAATCTTCAATTTAACTAGACAATCACTAGTTAATATTCTTTTATGTAGGGAAAGCCATGCAAAATTCCCTGCTTTCAAAAGCTTTATTGTTCCAACAAAAGGAAAATGCACGTTGAGGTTCAGAAGAATATTTAGATTGTGCTAATACTACATATCCTTCCTTTACCAAATATGAGCCTACTTTTGATGTTGACCAGACTATTCTACCTAGTTTTGGAGATAAGTAGACTGTTCTATCATTCAAACTCTTACTTAAAAGATCAGATTGTTGATTTATGAAAAGGCTACATGGGGGTGCTTTCCAAGTTACTTTACCTGATAACGAGTTTGAAGAATGGATATAATCAACAAGACTTTCACCCCACTCTCGACATAAAATATCACTTATCTCATGCAGGTCCTGATTAGCCAACAATGGAGATTTCCCATTCCAAGAGTCTACCCAAAATTTAACACTTCTCCCATCATTTACTTCCCATGATAAGTATCTTGTAATGAGGCTCCTGCTGCTTATAATGAAGTTCCAAATAGTCAATCCCTTAGGTGGGTTTTCCATTGTAAATATTCTTGATGTATTGGGTTTTCATTATCTAGATATTTAGATTGCAATTTTTTTTACCATTTGGCATCTAGATTAGTATACATTCTCCATGCAAGTTTAGCTCCAAATGCTTTATTTCTCCAATTAAGATTTTGAATATCTACCCCACCTTGCTTTTTTCCTTTTGCCAATCCTTCTAAAGAAATGAG
Organism: Sequoia sempervirens; assembly: GCA_007258455.2. NCBI lineage: Eukaryota > Viridiplantae > Streptophyta > Pinopsida > Cupressales > Cupressaceae > Sequoia > Sequoia sempervirens. The sequence goes on along the minus strand of VDFB02358134.1, from coordinate 88,194,697 downwards.
TGGTATCTTTTTTCTATCGTCAATATTACCTTTCCATAGAAATGACCTTATTATTTTCTCAATTTAGTGATAAAAGAAGCAAGAGCTTTTAGGACTGCTAAGAAATAATTAGGAATTGAAGATAAGACTGATTTAATTAAAAGAATTATTCCTGCTAGTGACAGCCACCTGGCTTTCCAAATAAGAATTCTAGACTTTAATCTTTCAATGACCTTATCCCAATAAAAAGCTTTGTTTGACCCTTTGAAGAAAGGAATACCCAAATAGGAACATGGCAATTCTGCCTCTTAAAAGCCTAATATATTGACTATTTTCTTCTTCAAAACATCAAAAGTATTTAAGATATAAACTTTAGACTTATCAACATTTATCCTCTATCCAGATGCTGAAGAATATTTATCTAAGACTTATTTTACTTGCTTAGCTTCCGATATTGATGACTTATTAAATAATAGAATATCATTAGCGAAAAGAGAATGCATGACTGAAATTGATGTATTTGGAATTTGCACACCTTTCCAAAGATTCATATTATGCCTTAAAAGAATGTATCTACTCAAAGCTTCAGCCATGATTATAAATAAAAAAGGAGAAAGGGGATCCCCTTGCCTAACACCTTATGTGGAGCTGAAAAAGCCAACTGGGTTTCCATTTATTATTACTAAAAATTTAGCCCCAGAAAGACATGACAATATCCACCTTCACCATTAAGAACAAAAACCAAATTTTGTCAAGACCTTATTAAGAAATTTCCAATTTACCTTATCATAAGCCTTCATCATGTATAATTTAACAATAAAAGCTGACATTTTTTATGTTGTTATTGTATGCAATACTTCATGTGCTACAATTGCACCTTCATGAGTTTCCCTCCCTGGCACAAAACCTCCTTGTTCTTGAGAAATGATTTTAGGTATAAGAGGTTGTAATCTCAAATAGATTGCTTTCATAAATATTTTATAGATTGTATTGCACAAAGAGATTGGCCTAAATTCTACAAATGTTTGGGGCTCTTTGACTTTAGGGAGGATTGCTATGTTAGTTACATTAAATTGCTTGAACATGATTCTTGTTCTCCTGGATTCTTCAAGTGCCCATAATAACTCAAAACATATGAAATCTCAGCATTTCTGAAAAAATAAAGCCGTATAACCATCTAGACCAGGAGCTTTTTGTGGTGGAAGCGAAAAGACTACATATCTTAATTCCTCTAAAGTGAATGGTCTCATCAACAGATTATTGTCCTCACTACTAATTAGATGAGGAATTGTGGCCAAAATGTCACTTTCATTATTGATTCTATTTACATCAAATGATTGAGGGGCAGAGAGAAGCTCTGAGAAGAATGTAATACCTTCATTATTGATATCTTTTTCCTTTGTTAACTAGTTTCCTGAGGACAATTCTTGAATTCCTTGAATTGATTTAGATGCCTTTTTTATTTGTGTAGAGGCATGAAAAAAATTTGTGTTAAAATCATCCTCTTTTAACCAAAGCTCTCGAGACTTTTTCCTCCAATATATATTTCTTCCCTTGCACATAATTCTACCTATTCTTCTTGTAGTGACTTCTATTTATCATACAGATCAACGTTCATGCCATTTTGAATTATACATTCATGAACAACTGTAAGCTCTTTAAATACTAAATCCTTCTGTTGAAAAATGTTTTTGAAAAATTGTTTGTTCCAAATCTTTATTTGATGCTTTATATGAACCAATTTCTTATAAAATTGGAAGATTTTAGTCCCTTCCTCATATGGAGCATTCACCCATTATTGCTTGAAAAGATCTAGAAACTAAGCATGCCTAAACCACATACTTTCAAATTTGAATGAGGATTTTATCCTTGAAATGGTGATGTCTGAGATGTCTAAATTGATTGCATAATGATCAGAACCCGAATATGGCAATATATTTGATTTTAACTTATGTGGTGAGATGAACCAACTAGGGGAAACCAGGAATCTATCTATCCTTTCTGCTATTTGCGAGAAATATTTTCTTTTGTTAGTCCAAGTAAACTGTCCAAATTCTGGCAGAATGCCCCTTAAAGCATTTGTGAGAATGAAAAGACTAAAATCAGCCATTACCCTAGGTGGAGGGATAATTCCACCACTTTTTTCTTCCAATGAAGTAATTGCATTAAAATCACCTACAATGATAAAATTATCATTGTGGAATACACCAATTTTCCTAGAGATTTCATCCCACAAGATTTTCTTGTCTAATGTAGAAGTAATTCCATAAATATTTATTAACTAGAAATGGAGATGGAATTTTGTTACTTTTACAAGTTTCCATGAGGTCTCATTTCTATGAGATTTAAAATGTACTGACTTTGGATTCCATAGCACTAATAACCCACCTAAAGCTCCTTGGGCTAGGGAGTGTGTAAAATCCCATCTCTACCATTTTTTTATTGATGATTCAAAAAATTCCATTGAGGTCTTGGTTTCTTGAAGAAAAAGAATGTCTACTCCACAAGCATCTATTAATTGTTTGATTCGAGCATGCTTGTCAGGGGCATTAATGCCCCTAACATTCCATGAGAGAATCCTCATTGACCCTGAGGAGAGCAACAAGCTCTCCTCGGTCTCTTATTTGACAAGGATTCAAAGATTGTTTGTTGCACTCCCGCTTCTATCTGCTCCTTCATTTTAGTAAAATTTGATTTACTTCCTCTCTTTCCCAGTGATTTCTTTACTATAGGGTGTAATGGAGACTGAGAGAGCATTGAATCATTACTAATTGGTATTTTCCCCACTTCACCCTTTTCTCGATCCTCTAATATCTCTACTTGGGTTGATTTCAGTATTTGTGAATTTTCTTGAGGATGTTGATTTCCTTCTTTATCTAAGCATTGATGTTCTGGACAACAAGTTTGTGACCTTTTTGTCACTAGAGGAAAATTCTTGAACCTAAAAAAGCTTATCCAAAGAATTAATGACTAGCATACCACCTTCCCATAAACCTTCTTCAACCGCAGTTTCATCCAAAATATCTGAGCCAATTGAAAGCAACACCTTTTCAGCTAGAAGCTCAAGCTCAGTATCCAAAGGATAACTAGTTGTGGATATTGCCAGACACTCATTATGATGAGAACTTATACTTTCATTGTTGGTCATATGATAAGTGGAAAGATAATCATTTATACCTTGAAACATACGCTGCTTAACTATCTCTAATTCCTGACTCTCTGAACATAAATTTTCTGGACGGGAGAGTATAAATTAAGGGAAAGGCTAGAGATAGCTTGCATTAAGTTCCATATGTTATTTGGCACTTTCAAATTCATTGCAACCTTTTTTTCCTTAATGGATTTGAATAGATCTTCAAATCCTTAGTTTCCCCTACAACCTTCCTCTTATGAGGAGTACACTCACATGTTTGTTTTTCAATCTGATTACTAATGTTAGAGGAATCTAAGCAAGAAATGGATTGTTCATTTTGATTACATCTTTCCAGATCTTCCCTTCTTTTTGCATTAATGAAATGAGCCGATTGCAAAGAACTATTTGCAATTGAGCACTGAGACTGAGAATGGCCAAGGGTGTGACAAAGAAAGTAGGCAGATTCCTTGGATTCAAAGATAATTTGTTGATGCCACTTTCCAAAATTTGAAATTAATAGTATTTGATTTGGAATTTTTTTGTCCACTTCCATTAGAACACATGTGTTCTGATGGATTTTGAGGGATTTTTAAAGAAATCTTTATCGTGCATAAGAAAGATTCCTATCTAATTTGTAATTGATTCAATAATCCTCAGTTCCCTATATTCTAATGGAAGAGTGGGCATTTGAAACCAGAATGGGGCAAATTTGAAAGAGGCATCTTGAGGTCTAAAATTTGGAATCCAAGGTTTCATGCTTAGACCCAAACGCTGATATAGCCAAGATTTAATTCAAAAAATAGAATCTTTTTGTTTTTTACTATCAAATATGACAACAAAAATACCTTGTTCTTTATCCAAATAAAAAACTTGTTACAGGCCTTCCCAATCTGCATAAAGTAAATCTTTTAAATCATCTAATGGCATATTGAGATTCCATAACTTACAAATTAGGGCCTTGTCCTGAAGATCTTGGATTTGTGGATGAAGCATATCCTCTGGAAATGTAATTTTAATTACCTTATCTCCCTCAGCATGATGAGTGTTTGCCTGATGTTTTGTGGTAGGAAAGCATGATGAGTATCTGCTTGTTGTTTAGTGGAAGGAGGAGAAGTTTTCTCTTTCCGCAACTTGGGGTCTTTAGGCCTCCAAACCTTTTTATAACCCCCTTTATTTCTTGAGCCCTTTTTCTTCTTCTTCCTTGATTTTTTCTTCATGGGTACATCTTTAGAGTTATTTTTTTCTTCACAGAGATAGAGGCTAAACTCCATCTGCAGAGAGATTCTGCACATGGGGTATCTCATGAAATTTTGGAATAAAGGGAGCACCTTTGCTTTGTCAATTTGGGACATTCAAAATTTTGTGAAATTCTATGTCCTTAAGATCTTCCTCTGAGGATCATCGACGAATTTGCAAACCAATAGGGTTTTCATTTGTCATACCCATCTTCACATTTGAGCCAAAACCATTATTTTTCCCCTTAGCATGAGGCGACAGCAAAACCTGAAACTGATTGCCTGTGTGCCCTAAGGGTTTTGAAGCTCCTTCATGAACTGGTCTAGACCTTCCATTGTGTGATGAGATAAAATCTACTTTAGTTGCATTATATGGCTATTGAAGAAAGGCCAAATTTGTCTCTGGAACCCTAGCCTAAAAATCCCTATTATACAATGTATCCCCATGACAAATATCTACTATTTGTTGGCCATTCCTGTTCAAAACCCTATGAGGAGGCACTAGGCACCAGTTGGGATGTGCAAATTGGTGCCTACCCCTCTGAGTAGGATACTTAGATGATGTGGATGCATGAAACCTTTCTAGGTCACCCGTGGGACCCTGAGCTCGAGAAAGTTGGTTCCTCTGCAGATTTCTGGACGAGGGAGGTAGGATCTATCATTTTATTTGAAGAATATTTTTTATTTAATTAAAAGTTATTTTATTTTATTTATTTAACAATTATTTTATAAATTTTATTCATTTTAACAAATTATTTTTATTTTTAATCCTTTTTTTTTATAATGAAAGTTTAGAGATATTTTATTTATTTAAGAGTTATTTTATTTAAATAGATATTTATGTTAATTTATTCCAAATTATTTATTATTTTATTTATCAAATTATACAATAATTTCTTTAGTTACTATTTGTTATTTAAAAGTACATAATATCTATTTTATATTAAAATTTTACCTAATATCTTATTTAATATCTATAGTGTTGGTGTAAATAAGTATTTTACTTATTACACCTTACTTAAGCTTACTTAGGGAATGCATATTATTATAGGTTGTATTTTATTTGCATCTTGCATCTAGGGTAGTGCATATGATAAGAGATGTGATTAGGACACTTAGGGAAGTGTGTGTAGAAGAAATTCCACTCTTTGTGGTGTGATCTAGTTATCACCTTTTTATATCCACTTTTCATGGCATGATAATTCCACTTTAGGTGGGTGATCTACCTTTCATGGAATTACCTATTATTTCTTTCTACCTACCCTACACATGATTGGGACACTTGTCTCATTCATGGCCCTTCATTGTGTCCTACCTTGCCTTTATAAGAAAGCCTTGTACATGCTTGTAATCAAGAATATCTTCATGCAAATTGAGAATACAATATTCATATTCTCTCATATTTTTTTCTCTCTTTTGTGCTATCTTTGATCTCTTGATCCTATTGTTGCTTTTCATAAGTTCTTACATATAGACTTAGATAAATACTTATATTTAAGAAAATGAATTTATTTATTTAATCATATAATTATTTACAAAGTTTTATTTAGTCAATTGAGCCAAGACCACCACCCCTGTTACTAGCTATTAATAAGCTAGTTTGAATCAATTTAAAACTTCAATTTTTATCTTCTTCAAATAATTTTTTTTTTGTTAAAGTGAACATGTAAATTATTTAACTTTAGAAAGTAAAAAAATTATTTCTTTTGGGCGTGATTGGGTAAGAATTTTGGGGTGTTATGGGTGGCTTCTAGGATGAACTATTATTTTGGCATTTTTTTAGCTATGAATTTTACTCCATTTTTAACTTTATCTCATTAAATCTCCATAAAATAAATAAATGTTAGCTTTATTAATATAATGTTGCGATATTTATTTTATTTATAAAATTTATTTCATATATAAATTAGTAATATAACATTTATAAAATATATCATTTATTTAAAATTTAGTCATTAAATTAATATTTTAATATGGAACACAAAATCAAATTAATAATAATTATTATTAGTATTTTAGTAATTGTAATATTATAATATTAATATTAATAATACAATAATAAGAGATAAAAACAACCAATGGGATAGATTTGGAAAAGTTGGAAGATATTGTGGAGGCTGTAGAATTTTTCAAGAATTTCTTGAAAAACTAGTGTGGATCAAATATATCCGCACAACAAGAATTTTTGGCTAATATTCTTAGGCTAATCATTGCACTACAAAATGAGTTGGTCCTAAAAGAATTTATAGAGGAAGAGATCAGAGTGGCATTACATCAACTACACCCAAACAAGGCTCTTAGGCCTAACAACTTCCCTATAGTCTTCTTTCAGAAATGTTGGGGCATAATTAGCAAGAGGTGTTCGAAGTAATCAAAGATTCATGGAAGTCAAGAAAGGTATTGAGAGAAATAAATAATAAATTAATTTCCTTAATACCCAAAAAAGAGAAACAATCCTCTTTAGATGAGTTCAAACCAATCTCTTTATGCAACATAATTTATAAAATTCTTGTGAAGGATATGATAAACAAACTGAATCAGTAATGATAAACAAACTGAATTAACACTAGAAATGGTGACCATTAAACTCAGAGCTATTAATGGCTTAAAGGATTATTACAAATTTTCAATAATAGCAAATAAAAGTTTTATCTATTGTTAAGACTCCATATGACATGCTAATTGGTGAACAAAAATAATATATAATTACAGCAGCAATGACTAAATGGAATTTTCTAAGAATGCAACTAAATGAATGGACAATACCTAGAAAGAAATTGCAGACTTGTAAGACTCTGACAATAGTTTATAACAATCACTTAGCATACCCAAAAATTTGTATCATGACAATGTTTTGAGCAAATGAACCTAGCAATATCTTAAACTACTTTAGTCCCCTTTCAACAACGTTGAGACAATGTTTCCAATAGTCTAGATAATAGTCAAAGATTGGACACCCCTTTCATACAGACTTGTGAAACAATGGAATAACACCCAAACACTTTATTTGGATTGTGAAGACAACCAAAAATGCAAATTTATGAGTTTATATTGACAGTAATTTGCATATAGGGTGATCTCAGAATGAATCAACAATTTCTAAATTCCCAGTTTAGCACAATAGGCATTTCCATACACAACTTATTATTAATATGTATGAAACAGCTCAGACCTGGTTATAGTTCATTTTCCAACCTGGAGGTGGTGAAGTCGACTCCAGCACTGCCCAAAAATCATGTCCAATAGTTGATATTCTCTCTTGAGCATTCATTTCTCCTACTTATGGGTGCACCCAACTGAAAGAACCTCTTACAACCCGTCTAGACCTTCAAGAAGTGACCTCGACCAAGAATAGTGTTCAATACTGAGTCGCCTTCATCAGTAAAACACGTCCTTCCATTCTCTTCCCAAAATATTTAGTCCACGAATTTTAAAAGGCTTCTATGCTTGGAAAATTATGTGCCTAGGGTTTCTCCATAATAAAATTCCTTCAAAGAGTGTGTATTGAGCTTCAAATCCGTCCCAAACAAGCAGCAAAATCTCAATAGAAGAAGATGTATGAAAATCTAAATATAAACTAGTTTCTTCCTTCTTTTCAAACCTCTGGCCATTACCAACTAGGGATGATCGTCCCACATCCGAAATTGGAAGTGCAAGGGTTTTCAAACCCTAAACCAAAAAGGCTTGACCACGCACCATGAGAAAAAATTTCATTCAAAAGGTGTCGACCAAAATGAGTTCCTCCCCATATATTTTTCCAAGAATGCCCAACAAAAATGAACTCTCCTTTTCTTTTAATTTTTCCCATTCACCACACAAGTGACTTTCATAAAGTTCACTTTTAAAAATATTTCATCAAGTCATTTTTTGAACTTTTCACTTAGTCACTTTATAAAAATTATTTAATTAATTACTTGGCATCACCTTTAAAGATTAACTTGAACTTACGCAATACTCAAATAATTAAATAAATGATTCCCTAATATTGGCATTATCCTTCGCAAAGAAAAATGCTAAGCAACATCCTGAAGGGCTACCGAGAAGGGGACATTACAGATTGAAATCAACTTGGTGACTTTCTAAAAATAGCCTACTCCTTCAAGAAGTTTGGAGAGCACCCAAAAGGTCATAAATTGATTCTAAACACATCAAAGGGATCCAACTAACAAATTGAACTCAAATCCAAGAACAATTGCTCTACAAGACTAATCAAATTCTTCTCCAAGAATATTGGAGTTCTCGCTAACTAATCAGTTAGCCTTCAAAAGACTTGGAAACTAGCTAAAAGTGCATGAATTGGCTAAGTGCAAAAAGGGGACATTACAATCTTCTCTAAGATTGCTTGTCCTAAAGAAATCACAACTAAATCTTGATTGATCTCCAATAGATCCAAGTAAATTCTAGGATCCCAAATGACTCTGAAGAATGTTTCTTCGTGATTTAGCTTCTCTACAATGATGCAATTGAAGATTTCTAAACTAGCATTCTTGGTTTTCCTCTGAAGTAATCTACCAATCTCACAAATTCTTGGATCCCAAATCCTTGTATCATCAAATAATATAGAGGTGAGAGAATAAATGTAACTCAACAAGCCATCCAGACAAGTAATCCATCTCAAAAAATGAAGTGGACAAAAATTGGAATTGTTCCTCAATGAAAGAACACAAATCAACTCATATGCAAGCTGAAAATAAATTATTAGTCATAAGTCACTTGATTTTGTACCCCAAACAAACTTATGATGACAATAGTATTCAATTTTTCCACCTAAAACCACTGTCTAACATACTCAAATACTCTAATGGTCCCAAAGTACTCAATTTTATAGCTGATCAAACATAGAAATAACAACTCATGATCTGATTTTATCAAAATCAGCAACCTTGAAGTATGACAAAATATGCATTAATGCAATCTCTTTGTAAGGACATGAATGGTGAGCATTGAAATGCTCAAACTCACCTTGGAAGAGGTTGAAAAATGTTCCCAAACAACCTCCAACTGATAGTTCCTCCATCCCTTGACTGAATTTTTTTTCCATCCTACATGAATGTAAGAAAACTAAAGTATGAGGAGGTTGATGTGCAACAAAACAGCAGAGTCAAAACTAAAATTTTGAAAAAAAAATTTCCAAGGAGCATCTCTCGGGTCACCATAAAATTCCAACATACTTTGTTGGTGACCTCTATCACGAATTAGAAGGAATGAAGAAACTCCACCATGCTTATGTTGCTCAACACTACTATTCATGTGTGCCTCATCAGAAGACCTCTTGGAAAAACTAAAGGTATTTTCTCCAAAAAAAATGTCTCTCAAGAAAATCATCCAAGTGCCATCAACAAATTGCACCTCCAAGGTACTAGGATCTTTGTATCCATCATATAATTTTACATCCATCTTGAACTCATCCTCCTGCTTCCCATGAAGGCTTGTGACATCTTTGACTTCTCCTTGCAACTCAACCATGAAAGCATCACCAACTAAGGGTATAGGAGCAATTGATGTCTCCATATTCCATTTCAAAGAAAAATTAGCACACGTCAAATCAACTCCCAATCCAAAAAGTGGATTGTCAAATAAGTTGAAATCATGTTTAGACCCTTGTCTTACCATTCCTTTATGCAAAACAAGTTATGAACTTGTATCATCTGTTGTTGTTTTGAAAATTTTAGCAAGCTCAAAATCAATTTTTGGAAACTCCTCAAAGTTAGGCACAATGTAGTCTCCATGTTTCAACATATCTCATGTAGAAACTTCAACTTCAACCTCATGCATTTTTTATCAAGTGGCCTTCCTAGAGGATTATCAATCACAAAGTTGGCACATCCTCATGATATGATCTTGAATCAAGATGGAAACCCCACTCTATCTCATGCTTGGGAACTTAACCAGGATCCCATATCTTGATATTGTCACTAAATGTTTCATCATCCATCACAAAGAGTGTTCATTATCATAAGTTGAATCAACAGCGACTTCAAAAATAGGATTATCACAAATTTGAAAGTCATTTCTTTCCTCTTGCTCAAACTCATCTTGTTGATCCAAATTGCACATGCAACTTCTTATTTCTTTGGGAAACCCTCTAAATCAAACTCCTCTTGAAGACCATCAAGCTCATCAATTAATTGCTCATTCATTCTCTTACTCCCTCAAAAGTTTTGTATCAGCTAGCTGACCTTCTACCTTCATTATTTCCATTTTAGTATTTTTGTAATATCCCCTACCCTTGTAGACGATATTGTTTCTGATTTCCCTTTCAAGTTTGACAATGCTATTTGTCAAACTAATGTAATATATTTGATGTAAGGAAATAGGATATCCTTTGTATATGCAAAGTAATGTAATCAAATGTTTGCAATTCATAGTGAAAACCTTATATACTTTCAAATGGGAAACTTCAAATAAGTATGATCATTTTTATTATTTTGCAATACTAGCTTAGACTAAATACAATCAGAAATATATATGCATACTTTAATTCTCAGAATACTCTTTCCAAACATACAACAATATGCTATAATCAGACCAAAAGTAAAGATATCCAATTTATCATTTCAGATAATTTCATTCATAAATATACCATAAATCATTAACAAATCAGTTGCAGAAGTCATTAATAAATATACGGCGACAGCTCTGACTTGCGGCTAGGATAACATGACGACTCCTTTATTTATGAATAAAAGCAATATTTGATTTGATGCCTCTCAAATTAACTTTGAATTTTCCTATTTGCGTAGGCTTTCACCTTCCTTGTTGGCTACCGTTAATCCCATGGCTTGTCTTTATATGCCCGACTCCTACTAATTCCACTCCTCAATTTGTCACGACTACCTCAAGCTTCAAATCTCTAAGGAATTTGATCTTCCTTTATTTACATTCTTTGTCTTTCTAGCAACTCATGAATTCCTTTGAAATGCTCACGATGCCAAGCCCATTTCTATGATTGGTCTTTTGTTCATGTCTAGCAGCCACATTAAATCACATCTCCTCTTCTATTTGTCTTTAGCAGCTCCTCAATATGTTGTGACAGACCAAAATTGGAAACCCCTTCAAGAATACAAAAATAATGGAACTCATATATTAATTTCCCAACTTTTGATGATATTATCAGTTAATATAAAACCCTAATTTCCCTTTTATTTATATATGGTGGCTAGGTGTAATAGCAACTCTCGATATTATTAGAATATATGTGATTCAATTTTCCTTGTTATCAGTATGTAGAAAGACCCAAATTATTATATCAAATAATTCTTAGGATATCAACTCCTTCATAGGTGTGACACTCGGCATAGTTGGGACACACGATTTATTCTTCCAAGAATACATGGTGTCTAAAAAAATAATTAAAAGTTGCACTGTAATGTCAAGGGTCATGACTTTTGTATATAACAATAAAAGCTTTAAATATAATTTGGCGGCTGGAGAAGAAAACCCTCATTGACTTGTCTTGGCTGATGGACCAAGTTGAAATCCCACAATATTGTATTCCTTGAATATGTTAAATTGTCCTCATTCAAAAAGAGCTGACAAATGGGTCGACTAGGGAATATTAAATAAATTGCAAATAAAAATATTGATATTCAAAGACAAACTGCATATATAAATAGATATTCAATCCTTTCCCTAAATATGATGCTGATGAACACTGGAATAATAATAGCCTAAAAATATAATAGATATCACCTATTATATCAAATAACTTCTAAAATTTCGTCTTCAAAGAAGACTCATGAAATTTTCCCCACAAATCACTCTTCACAGCAGATTGCTCCTTGATGCTCCAAATTGAACCCACTAAGCCCAATGTGAACTCCGTCGTGAATCCACTCTTAGAAAGAGTTAGGTCTTTTGTCCAACCCCTTACCAATCTATTGAAGTTTTTTATCCTCGGAGATTCGGCTAAATCTAAGATTCAAGCCTTTGCATAAGAAGTAACAACTCAAAAATAGATGCCCAAATTCCTTGCACTCAACCCCTTTTTAAAGGCTCAAATGAATCTTCCAAAAGAAGCCAACTGGCAACTAACCCCAGCTTCTAGAAGAATACTTTATTTAATAAAGTGATTCTTTTAATATTTAATTATTTCCACTTTATTTTAATTAAAATAATCAATTAAAGTCATCCCTTTTGAAATAATATTAATTTTGGACAACTTAATCAATTAAATTAATTAAGTCACTTTACCAAAATTTTGGGGACATTACAATTTTTAACATGTCTTTTGTTGAATCAAGCTTAAGAGTAAGCTCGTCAACCTTTCTCTCTTCTTCTTTGAATACACTAATGGCCTCCTTTGCAAATATAATGGCATAATATTGATCTCCAATCAAGTGTATGTACTATGATTTCACTATCTCCAAAGACTCTTTGATAAGTTACAAGTTTAAAGAAGTAACTCTACCCTCAACACATTTCTGCATGAGGATTTCAAGGATCTTGTGAGTGTGTTCCAAACTTGTGAGGACTTGAATCTCTTTCTCATTGGTGACCAAGAGTTTGTTTTTCAATTCACATAACTCTCCAAGGCTTTGTTCAACCAAGTGGCTTGGTTCTCCACATAGCAAAGATTTTAAAGTATCTTCATTTTCAAGAGCCATATGATCTTCAGAATCTACTTTCTCTTCACAATCACTTTGATCAAAATTCATGGCAGCACCATACTCAAACAACGAGTCATTACTAAGTGTTGATTTAAAATCTTCATTGGGCACAATTTCATCATGCTCTTCTAAATTCTCTGAGAATTTAAACTGGTGTTCTTCATGCATGGGAGATTCTCACTCAAATTTGGATTACTATCACTAGAATGATGTAGATGCTTCTCATTAGGTGTTATTTTGAAATTTTCAATAGCATTAAACCCTTTGTTAGTAGTTGCAACTTTTTAAAAGAAAACATTTTGGAGCTCCACCATGCATGCTTCTTAATAAAATAAATCTTCATAAGAAAGTTCAAAATGTATGTCTCTCTCATATTTGGGCTCAACTTCAGAAAATTTTGTTCTTGTATTCTCAAAATCAGCAAGCTCGCCAACATTCTATTGGAATAAACATGTGTTGGAAGTTACTAATTCATTTAAATCATCCTTGATCTCTCCCTCAAAGTTTACCCTATCATCAAATATTTCCACACTATCTTCCTTCGACTCATCAACATTCTATTGGAATAAACATGTGTTGGAAGTTACAAATTCATTTCAATCATCCTCGAGCTCTCCCTCAAAGTTTGTCCTATCATCAAAGATTTTTGAAGTTGTCTTTTCTACTTCAACTAATTTTCCTTTGCATAATTTATGAGATGAAGTTAGGATAGCTCTATGCTCAAGGAAAGAATCTTCATTAACATGCTCATCATTGAATTTCAAACCTAGATCCCATGGTCTTATGAATAGTTGAATTTGATTTGAATTTGAAGGATCAATTAATTCACCATGGACGGCTGATTTCTTCAAATATTCTTATTTGCATTATGCACTAACCACAAACTAAAATCTCTTTCATCAAGTACACTTCTCTCAACAAATTTTGTATGAAAATCAATTGCTTTCACATCTTTCTTAAGTATTTCCCAATTATATTTTGATCTTTTATCATCAAAATGATTGATATACTCATCACTAATTATTCATTTGAAAATTTCAACTTTCTCCATAATAGAATTCTCTTTAGCTGAAAATTCTATAAGGGCATTATGACAGTCTTTTTTATTAAGAACTTTCTCCTAGACATCTAATATGTTGATGCTTTCATCTTCATGTGTCTTATCGACAGTTGCTGATTTAGAAAACTCCAAATCAACATACTCACCAAACTTTGCATTATCAAGAAGACTTCTGCACTCTTCTACACTTGAGGATGAATCACTTGAATCTTCTTGTTCCATCTTCTTTTCGACATCCTCTTCAATAGCGGATACCTCTACTTCTTCCTTCAAAATTCCCAATTCTTTGTCCCTGCATTGGTGACTAAGCTCCAAATATTCCTTGCATAACAAGCAAATATTATTTCTTCTGAGCTCATTTTTGCTATAACTTTCTCTTTTGCAACTTTAGTATTGCCGTCTTCTCGTGCATAGGATTCTTAAAATTTGAAAGGAAATAGAAAAGAGCAATGGAAAGTACTAATAAAGAGCAATTGTTTGAAGGAAAGAGATTACCAAATAAATTGAAGTAGCCAAACCAAGCACCACCAAAGCAAGAGAGACACAAGAATTTGTTAAGGGGAAAAAACAAGAAAAAACCCCAATATTATGAATGGAGGAAAAATGCCTAAATAATAATAAAAGAGAGAGAGAGAGCTTCAGCCTTAACTTGCTTGCTTGAATCTTGAAGAATGAGAGGAGAGGCACCTCAATAAGTAGAGGTGAGAAGAAGGAGTTAGAATGTAACTCCCAACTCAATGAATGCCACCATTCATCTATGTGTGTGCAAAGTGTCACCTCTTAAGGAGGTGGTTACAAATATTCCTTAATAAAGGAATTAAAAATAATCCATCCTCACACATGTGTGAGATGACAAAAAGACAAAAGACTTGTAGGGATTCCTTTGGAATATTCCTACAAGTTAATAAATAATTACAATTAAAGAATAACCTTTACCAAGTAAAGATTAATCTTCTAACATCCCCCCTTAAGCTTTAGTTGGGGAGGTTACATCAAACCCTTCAATGGGTTGTAATCCAAAATTTTTACAATGAAAGAGAAATTTATCTTTACAAAGAGCTTTGGTGAGAAAATTTGCCACTTGATCTTCACCTTTACAATAGGAAAGAGAAATTTGCTTGTCTTCAATTTTCTCTCTAATTAAGTGATGTTGAAGAGCAATGTGCTTGGTCCTTGCATGAAAAATAGCACTCTGATTATCACAATATAAAGGAGTAGGATCCTTTTGAGGTAGACTCAAGCCTTCAAGTAATCTTCTTAACTATGATGCTTCTTTGGATGCATTAGTACAACCTTTATATTCAGCTTCTCTAGAACAAAGATAAGTAGATTGTTGTTTCTTACTATTCCATGAGATTGCACCTGATCAAACAAAGAAACAATAACCACAAGTGGATCTCCCATCATTGGGATCACCAACAAAGAAACAATAACCACAAGTGGATCTCCCATCATTGGGATCACCTTAGTATAACCTTTTAAAGAAAAATCACAATTTGCATCATAAAAGAGACCAAGATTAAGAGTTCCTTTAACATATCTTAAAAATTAGTTTTGCAACTTTAAAATGAGTTTGTTGTGGTTTAGACATAAATCTAGAAACCAACCTAGCAATAGTTTAGGTGTTTTCCAAATTTGCATACCCAAAAAATAATGTAATAGACCTAAATCACTCATTTGAAATTGTTGATTGAGTTGAGACTTAACATCACTAATCAAAATGTTAGAACTAGAAGTGATAATTAAATCATCAACATATAAAATAATAATCACAATATCATTTTCACTATGCTTAATATATAAATGTGGATCATTTTTACTTCTAATGAAACCATGAGATAGAAAAAAAGCATAGACCAAATTATAAAATGTCAATATATAGACATAGCAATAATAGATCTAGGTTTCCTCTCACTACATCATTGTATTGTAAAGGGAAATTGTATCAAGATTAATAATAAAGGACTCTGAAAAAATTGGTCCTAAAGATGGTTTTAAAAAAACCATATTGCCTTCAATAAAATAATGAAACATAAAGGTTTCAAGAACTTGATCCCCTGAAAATTACAGTAAATATGATTTCTAAGGGAAGGATGGCGTTTGCGTGCTCTGCAAGCCAAGCTAGGGCGACCGTGCCCTAGCTTGTTCTCTGTGTGTTGCTCGCTTTTGCGTTGTGGGGGGGGTTTTTTGAAGCTATCGGGGCTGTGGTGGTGGGGTTTTTTTCTTTTCTAGAGGCCTTCTTGCTACTATTTGGGTGGCTTGTGGGTGGAAGGGTTTTGATCCTGCCCTTGGGGTCTTTTCTTTTTTCCATTTCTTGCTAAAGTGTCCTGGGGGTTTGCATGCCTGCTGGGGATCTTGTTTTTTGCTATGCCGGGTGGGGAAACATCTGGGGTTAGCCCCAAATTGGATTTCTGTTCAGCATTTGGTTCGAAGCCTTCGGCGCATGGAGTGAATGTTTTTGATAATACGCTATTTTCTTCAAAGATGGAGATGAATGATCTAGGATCGGTTAATGGTTCCCGAATTACGAAGATTAATGGGTGTTTGGAAAGATGCAAAGAGCGACCGAAGCTGATTATCCCAATGGAAATGCTTGCAGATGATATTGAATACTATTCAAGGAACTCTTTTTATTGCAAGTTCATGGGTTTGAGAGTCTCGCTGCATTTTTTGGAATCCTGGGCTCAACGGACTTGGATGCTGGAGGGGGAGATGGAGATTAGGCTCCTTGCGAACAACTTTTTTATGGTCTCTTTTGATTACATGGCAGATCGGAATAAGGTCTTCGAGGGTGGCCCCTATTTTTATAACCAGGTGGGTTTGTTTATCAAGCCATGGCATGCTGGCTTCAACCCGACTGAGGCAATACCGAGTTGGATTCCAGTTTGGGTTTGGTTGTCGTGGTTTCCAGTTGAGTGTTGGCGGGATGACGTGTTGCATTTGGTGGCTTCAATGCTCGGTAAACCTATTGGGTCTTCACAACAGACGCAGTATAAAAAGGTAATGACTTTTGCTCGTATCTGTGTAGAAATTGATTTAAGCAAGCCACTGCCAGATTCTATTGAAGTGAGTGCTGGATCATATACTTGGGTTCAACAGCTAGATTACGAAACCCTACCTTTTCGGTGTCGTCTTTGTCATGAATATGGTCACTTGCAGCGTAGGTGCCCTAGGGCTAAGCCTGGTGCCCCAACCTTCTCAGCCTTCTCGTAATCCTCCTAGGACTGATAATGGTAAGGATCCTATTCCGGGTGATGGTAATGGAGATGATGGTTATGTCCCTGTTAAGGCTCGCAATAGGAATCGGGGCCAGAAGCGGACCTTGAGGGAGAGGCAGGATGATGAAACTTTTAATAGGTTTGAGGTGCTGGATGATCTCAGCCAGGAGGAAGTGAATCCGGGGTTGTTGAACTTGGATCAGGGAACTTTGGGTACAGGACAGGATGGGCCACCATTGGAGGCCATGCAGGATGTGCAGGAGATTGGGGTTGGGCAGATGGATACGGATCAACAATTGATTGTCCAGACTGAACAAGAATCTTCTATTGGAGCTTCGAAGAGTGGTGGAGGTGGCTCCCCATTGCCCCTGAAAGGTGGCAAGGATGTGGGGAAGAGCTCTTTGGCCTCCTCTCGTTTAGGTATTCAGCAAAATGAACTGAAGAAAGGGGTTGGTGACAGGACTTCCAAGCTGGGAAGGAAAAAGGATATGGAGAAGATTAAATTAACTGGGGAAACTTTGGTGGAGTCAGGGTCAGTCAAGACTCTTGATTCACATTTTTCATGCCCCCAGAAATGATTGTTCTCTCATGGAATGTAAGGGGCTTGAACAGTGGCCCTCGACAAAAAGTTGTTCGTGATTTGGTTAGGAATCATTCTCCGGATGTTCTTTTTCTTCAGGAGACTAAATTATCTATAGATAATATGTTGGCCATGGCTCCTAAGCTGTGGAAATATGGTGAATGCCAGTGTGTGGGGGCTCTTGGTGCTTCTGGAGGGGTGGCTTGCTTTTGGAACCCTCGAAAGATTTTCCCCCTATGGTGGATGTCCTCTAGATCCTCTATATCCCTTGTCGCCTCTTGGTATGAGACTGGTGAGTGTATTCTCCTCTCTAATGTGTATGCTCCTGTTGAGTTTCTGGGTAAACAACTTCTATGGTCCCATCTTCGTTTTGTTCGTAGCTTAGCTCCTTACCATCCATGGGTTATGGCTAGCGATTTTAATGCTATTGTGGAATTGTCTGAGAAAAGAGGTGGAATTCCTAGGTTGGAGCCTTCTGCTCTATTATTCAGAGATAGCATTTCTGAATTAAATCTTATTGATGTTCTACCTAGTAATGGTTGCTTCACTTGGAATAATAGGAGAATTGGTGAGAGTTGTGTTGCTGAGAGGCTAGATTGTTTCTTGGTTTCTTGTTATTGGGTTGGAAACTTATGGTCCACTCGATCTGAAATTCTTGATTGGAGAGGTTCTGATCATTGGCCTATTAAGCTTAGTATTATCTCTGCACGGGGGCCTCGGTCTCCCTCATTCAAGTTCCAGCTTATGTGGTTACGGGATCCCACTCTTCATGATTATGTGGCTGAGTGGTGGCGGATTGGTAGACCAACTTTTGGTACGGCAATGTACACATTCTCCAAGCTTCTTCAGTTTGTCAAATATCAGCTTAAAAGGTGGAATCGGCGATGTTTTGGTAATATCTTTCATGCTAAGGTTGCCGCACAGGAGGAGTTGAATAATATTACGCGGTTGATTCGTGAGAATGGGGCCTCTGAGGATCTTCTAAGGGAGGAGGCTAAGACTTTGAAAGTGGTTGAGGAATTTGAATTGCGGGAAGAAATCTATTGGAAGCAAAAGGCCCGGGTTGAATGGTTACAGGAAGGTGATAAAAACACCGCCTTCTTCTTCAATTCTGTGAAGGATAGGAGGCATGGTAATTCCATTCCTTTTCTGGTGAATGATAGGGGTGAACGTCTTGCCTCGTTTCAAGAAATCTCTGCTGAGGCATCTCAGTATTTTGCTACTTTATTTAGGGAGGATTCACAAGGGGGCTCTGTTGAGGAAGCACAGGTTCTTTCTTGTATTCCTCAGTTGGTCTCCAGGGAGGCGAATGAGTATTTGATGAAAGATATCTCTCTTGATGAGCTGGAGGGGATTGTGTTTCAGATGAAGAAGGGTAAAGCTCCTGGTCCCGATGGTTTCCCGATTGAATTTTTTCAGGAATTCTGGGATATCATAAAGTTGGATCTTCTGGCTGTTGTCCTTGAGTCCCAAAGGAATAAACAGATGCTTCGTGCTCTGAACTCCACCTTCCTTGCTCTCATACCCAAGTGTGAAGGGGCTGATAGGTTATCTCAGTTCCGGCCTATCTCTCTTTGCAATGTGGCTTATAAAATCATCTCAAAGTTATTGGCTGAGAGACTGAAGAAGTGGCTTAAAGTGTTGATTTCGGAGGAACAGAGTGGATTTGTGGCAGGTCGGCAGATTCTTGATGGGGTTGTCATTGCTATGGAGACCATCCACTCCATGGACAACTCCCATGAGAAGGCTATGTTCATTAAGCTGGATATGGCTAAGGCTTATGACAGGGTTAGATGGTCTTTTTTGCAGAAGATCCTTGTTGCTTTTGGTTTTGGTGAGGAGTGGATCCAATGGGTCATGAGCTGTGTCACGTCTGTTTCCTTCTCAGTTTTGATAAATGGAGATCATTCTGAACTTTTTGGTGCCTCTAGGGGTTTGCGCCAAGGGGATCCTCTTTCTCCGTATCTTTTTCTGCTTCTTGTGGAAGGCCTTGGTCGTTTGTTGAAAAGAAGGGTGGAGCTTGGCATCATTCAAGGTTGGCGATGGGGTGGAGACTTGCCTCCGCAATCTCATTTGCAGTTTGTTGATGATACTGCCCTGATGGGGATGGCTACTGTTAGGGAAGCTACTAACTTGAGGCAGGTGTTGGACATATATCTTGTTGCTTCAGGACAATTGATTAATGAGGAGAAGTCTTCCATATTCTTCTTCAACACGCCGAGCCCCATACAGAGAAGAATTGCTAATATCTTAAGGTTTCAGATAGGGGTTCTCCCTTTGACTTATCTGGGTTTCCCAATTTCTGTTCGCCATCTTCCCAAGGGTTCTTGGCAGAATATTATTGATAAGCTCCGTGCAAAAGTTAATCATTGGACCCACAGATGGTTGTCTTTTGCGGGGCGGGTTCAGCTTCTCAAGTCGGTGGTGCAGGCTCTCCCTACCTACAGATGTATGCTTCAGGTGGCTCCGATGGGTTTTCTGAGGGAGTTGGATTCTCTTGAAAGGCAGTTCTTATGGGCGGGAAGTTTGGCTTCTTCCAAGTGGAGCCTGGTTAGGTGGGATGTTGTGTGCAGCCCAAAGCAATTTGGTGGTCTTGGTCTTCGACAGTCTGCGTTATCTGGAGTGGCTGTGGCTGCTAAGCTATTTTGGAGATGGTGTGTGGAACAGGATCAGCCGTGGGCCAGGATATTATCTCATAAGTATTTCCCGGGGATTCCACGGCAGGATCTTCCTCATTACCCTCTTGAGGGGAAAGGTTCAGTGATTTGGAATACTCTTCAGAAGGGTGCAAAGCTTATTAAGGAAGGTTTATTTTGGATCTGTAGACGAGGAACTGAAGCTCTCTTCTGGTCGGATTCTTGGGATGGATTCCCTCCACTTACTTCTCAGTTCCCCAATCTACTTCCTTTGTGCCAAAGATTTCTCGAGGCTGGCTGGGCTAGGGTGAGTGACTTCAAGTCTGTTGCTTCTTTTGGTCAGTTGGAGGTAGCTCATTGGAAGGATCCCGCAGAGTGGCCAGATTTGGGACTTGCGGAAGAAAGTGCTGAGCTTCACAAGATTCTTCATAGTAGGAGTTGTAGTTCTCTTCTGGAAGAAGATATTCTTGCTTGGACCCATAATCCTAAGGGGGTTTACTCTGTTGCTTCTGGTTATCAGGTGTTATTGGCTCAGAAGCTAACTGGGGCAGAGGTTCATTGGTGGAAAAGGGTGTGGAATAAACTCTCGTGGCCTAAATGCAACTGCTTTGTTTGGACTTTGGCTTGGAATAGGTGCTTGACCTGGGATAACATTCGTAAACGGGGATTTCAAGGACCTTCAATTTGTGTTTTGTGTGGGGGAGCGGAAGAGGATTCTTCACATTTGTTCTTTCGGTGCCCCTTTGTTGTGCAGCTTTGGCATTGGTGGTGGGAGGTGTGGAAGCTTCCCTGTATTCATGCGTGCTCTTTGGTTGAATTCTGGGATAGTATGGGAAGACCTCCTTCTATGGCTTCCTTTTTGCAGGAAGTTTGGTTCGTGGGCCCTACCTTTCTGCTTTGGCAGATTTGGTTGGAGCGGAACCGCAGAATTTTTCGTGATCAGAAGTTGGTGGGTCGGCAAGTTTGGATGCGTATGCTTGGAATGGTGCAGGAGTCTGTTTTAGCTAAATGTGATGTGGTTTTCCCCTTGGAGAGAGGTGATGCTGAGTTGGTGGCCAGACTAGGTCTTCAAGAAATTCATTCATCTTTTGTCAGTTCTAGGAACTGTAGGCATGGGAAAAAGAGGGTCCAACGGGTTGGAAGGTGGTTACCTCCTCCCAATGGATTTTTAAAGATCAATACTGATGGTTCTTCTAGGGGAAATCCTGGGCCTGCTGGAATTGGTGGGGTTGGCAGGGACTCAGCTGGTTCGGTGATTTTTCTATTCTCTATACATGAGGGGGTGAAGACTGTTAACTTCATGGAGGGTCTAGCAATTCTTCATGCTATTGAGAGGGCCCTTGCTTTGGGATGGAGAAAGGTTATATGTGAAGCTGATTCACAGATTTTGATTAATCTCTTGAATGAGCGAAAGATATCTGATATAAATTGGCAGTTGGCTTCGGTGGTTCAACGGATTCTTCAAGTTAGTTCTCGGATGGAGGAGGCATCCTTTGTTCACATCCCAAGGGAGTGGAATCGTGCTGCTGACTGCTTGGCCAAATGGGCCTCTGAGCAAGATAGTGGTTGGAAGGTTGAGGATTGGGATCAAGTTAACCCTGAGCTGCATCTGGATTTAGACCGGTTCTTGGAAGAGGATAGGAGGATACATGGGGATAGTTGATTTTGTTTTATGTTGTGGGGTTTTCGCCTTGTTTTCTGGGACTGGGTCCCGTGGTTATTATTGTAATGCTCTTTTCTGATTTCTAATAAAGTTTTTACCCCTTTGTTTTCAAAAAAGAACTTGATCCCCATCAATTAAGAAAATAGATCTAAGTTCATCATAAATAAGTAAGTGCATACCATCAAAGTGGATGGAAATATTTTCCATGGGTCCCAAAAAAAAAAATTCCAATGAGACTTGATAAAATATATGATTCATTATAGATAGGGCTCCCTATGCAACATTACTGCAAATGCGACTAGCGCATAAAATATATATCCAAAGGCTCCATTGAGACTTGATAAAGTGATTAATTTGCAAAACATATATAGATGGAATAAATCCATCAAGAAGGCAAATACTCCAATGAGCTTTTAATTTTCAAAAAAATATAGATGAAATAAATCCATCAAAAAACCAAATTTACCAATAAGGCACAATATTAGATTAATGAGACACAATAAAATATCAAATTCCCTTTATCAAAACAACATAATTGTAGTTGAGAAGGAAACACTAGGTTGTTTTAAATATTGTAATAGATCAAGACTTAGGTAGAGAGAATGATAATTTCTCAAGCCACAAATCAAGCCACCTTAAGTTATAAAAAATAATAATAATAATATTAAAAAAAAATTGTGATGGAATAATGGGAAATGCATACTATGAAGAGAATAATTATTAAGTATAAATAAGTCATTTAAGACGATATTCATGCATTCATGACTACATGAATATCCCCTTTTCATATTCCAAATATAATTGAGTAAAAAAAAGTACACTATTATTGGGTTGATCAAGTCCAATAATAAAGTACTTGTGAAGTTATTTAAAAAACAAACTTTTTATGTGAAGTAACATGTTGAGATGCACTTGAATCATTAACCCATTCAAAAGGCTTAGAAACATTAAAACTACATGTAAAAGCACGTCTAGATTGATTACCATTGTTATGAAACTGTTGATTATTTTGATTCATAGGCTTTTTCTCATTTTTCTTTTTAAAACAAGTATTTTGCCAATGACCATCCTTATTGCAATAAGTGCAATGTGGTCTCTTAGAAGAGTTAAACTCTCTAGGATCATTGCCATTATTATAATGAGGTTTGGAATTATAATGTTGTTGTTTAGAATGAGGTTTAAAATTTTGCTTATGATTAGACAAGAAAGCATGTTCATTAGACTTAAGAGTACCAAACTGAATTAACTTAGCCTCTTCTTGTCTTAATAAATCATGAAAAATATCATAAGTTAATTGAGTAGCTAAAGAAGGAATGGCTAATTGAGCATGAATATTAGTAATGAATTGTTGAAATTGTCTAGGAAGACACTTTTTAAGAATAAGATGAATTAATCTAAGATTATCTAATTTAACTCCTAAACCATCCAATTGACTATTTAAAGCATCAAATTTCAATAAAAATTCATCCATAGATTTAAAATCAGAATACCTCAAATCTTCAAGTTGATCTTGAATTTGAATTTTTCTTGATTCATTTGTACTATCATAAATTGTTTTGAGTTTGTCCCATGCTTCATAGGCAGTTGTACATGTCCCAATGTGAACATAAAGTTCGGGTGACATGGAGATACCTATGAGGCCAAGGGCTTCTTCATTTTTGAGATTCCATTTTTCGATTTCATCTTTGGATGCAGACGAACCTGGTTTAGATTTAGGATCCGTAGCTACATCTAAAAGATGTTTAAATCGAAAAATGAAAGAAATGTGAGTCTTCCAAGAATGATAGTTAGAAGAATTTAATTTAATTTCAGGAATTAAAGTTGACATGATTGCAAAAAATAAAAATAAAAATACTTTAGGAGAAAAAACTAATGTAATAGATGCTTAAAAAAAAATCCCTCTCTTTTAAAAATAAACTGCCTAAAAATAAGCCCCTTAAGACTAAAATATTAAAAATAACTTTTTTTAGAAAAACTATATAAAATAAACTAATTAATTAAATTTCAAATTTTAAAATAAACTAATATTATTTAAAATAATAATAAATATTAATAGAAAAAAATAAAATTTAATATGATTAATTAAAATTAAATAAACTTTAAAGAAAATTAATTTAAAACTTTAATTTTTTTATTAAAAAACTTAATATACTCTTAAATGGTATACAAAAATTTCATAAAAAGAACTTTTACTTTAATTTAAACTTTCATGATAAAGAAGGCTCTTATAACTTTCAAAAAAGCTCAATCTAAAAGAGATTTAATAAAAATAAATGAAAACAGTTTAAAAGGAAATTGGGCGGGATAAAACGGATGGGTGGGCTAATTTAAGTTTTGAAGGTTTTAAAATAAAATAAAATAAATGCAAGCAGAAATGGCTATGGAGGAAGGGCACAGAGAAGCCGAGTGGTGGAGACAAGGGCACGACACAAAGCGACTTGCAAGGGCCAAGACTGCAACAAGAGAGACGGCAATGAGAATCAACAGATAAACGAAGGATTGCAGATATGGCAACAAACAATTTGATGATATATTTAAAAATATATAAAAGGGTTTTATTTTATTTGTGTATTATTTATAAAACTTTGAATATTATTTTGGAGTAAAAGCTCTGCAAAAGAAAATGTTAGGGTTTATTTTTTTTAAAATAGAAAGATTTTAGCAGATATTTGATTATTTTGATAGAGGTTTTTTTTTTTTTTTTAAATGATTTTTTGGATTTATTAAAGATCAAATCTGAGTTAAAATAGGGCTAGAGCCCTAAAAAAAGATTTTTTTTTTACAAAATGTAAAATTTAGTGATTTTTTTTTACAAATTTAGCCTTATAATGCAAAAAAGATTACAGATCTAAAAAAATAAAATATAACCTCTTTATTTGAGGGTTTCTAAAATTTTGCAAAAAAGTAAACATGCATGCAAATTATAATGGATTTTTTTTACAGATCTAATATACAACTTTGCAAAAAAAAAATAGATTAGCTTTTTTTCTAAAAAGAATTTCTGAACTAGAGTTAGAGCCCCTAAAATAAAAAAAATATTTTTACAAAAAATTGAACATGCAAAAAATGGGTTTTTAAAAACTTGAACTATAACCCTTTATTTGAGGGTTTAAAAAAATTGCATAAACTTAAGTATGCATGCAAACTAAAATACTTTAAAACTTTAGATAAAAAAACCTGCACAAGGGTTAGAAGACAAAAAACAACCAAGATTAGGCACTAGCTCTTCTTCTCCTCTTTGAGAGTGTCTCCAATGGTGTGCTAAAAAATCTGGTAAAACTTCAACAATGTAGCTCACAAAATATTAGTAATACCAAGCTCTGATACCATGAAAGGAAATAGAAAAGAGCAATGGAAAGTACTAATAAAGAGCAATTGTTTGAAGGAAAGAGATTACCAAATAAATTGAAGTAGCCAAACCAAGCACCACCAAAGCAAAAGAGACACAAGAATTTGTTAAGGGGAAAAAACAGGAAAAAACCCCAATATTATGAATGGAGGCAAAATGCCTAAAGAATAATACAAAGAGAGAGAGAGAGCTTCAGCCTTAGTTTGCTTGCTTGAATCTTGAAGAATGAGAGGAGAGGAACCTCAATAAGTAGAGGTGAGAAGAAGGAGTTAGAATGTAATTCTCAACTCAATGAATGCCACCATTCATCTATGTGTGTGCAAAGTGTCACCTCTTAAGGAGGTGGTTACAAATATTCCTTAATAAAGGAATTAAAAATAATCCATCCTCACACATGTGTGAGATGACAAAAAAGATAAAAGACTTGTAGGGATTCCTTTGGAATATTCCTACAAGTTAATAAATAATTACAATTAAAGAATAACCTTTACCAAGTAAAGATTTATCTTCTAACAAAATTCTTCTATTTTCACCAACCTTTCTAGAAACACTTTCTTAAAGACTGGATCCTCTCACTCATTGTGCAATTCTTCTTAAGTTTCACTCAAATACTTTACAATTGTAAGCGCCTCCCTATCTATAGAACTCTGCATTTCTACAAATGCCAAGGAATGTTAAACGAACATGCAAGTGCTCATCACCAACATGCAAAATGTCACTGAACCAAGATATTCAATTGAAATACTTCTAGTGAACCATAACTATGACATGCAAATTTTGTTCACTATATGCAACAAAAAATCTATGAGGGTTAGCTTCCCAACAGGCTGTCAAGATCACCATCTCTGACACCACTATAATAACCAACCTCAATTTTTTTTGAAAATATGTTAGCCTCAAAGTAAATGAAAGCATAACAACTTCCTTTCCACTTTTTGATTACCCATATCTCAGATTGGGTAAGGTAAGAGCATTCAATGTTAGGATTACAATTTATTGATTTACAACTTGTTGGAAAGAAGCATCAAGCGGCAAGCTAGCCAAACCACTTATTCAACGGGATGCATAAACAATACAAGAAAGAAATCATCTGCTTATTCAATAGGGATTACAAGGCACTTCCACTTTTCAATGGGAAAGATTATACAATATTTGAGGACATTTAAACATGCTTCTTCCACATTTTAGTGGTGAGATATTACAATATTACCACTTGTTCAGTGGGGTAAGTACATCAGCAATAACAAATTTAAACCCACTGGCGGTACTACCATCCAGTGCTTACAAAATAAAGTGCATAAAAATTGAAGCTTTCAGTAATATAACCATCCAAAGCATTACAAGGTTAGCACATATACATTATGAACACCAAAATAAGAAGATTAACTGTTGATATAAAATGTTAATGTAAAAAACTATTGAAACACCCCGCAGTAGCGGAAAATAATATGTGCCCAATAACCCAGCTATGAAATAGTAACTTGATACCTTAAATGGATGAACTAGAAGGATGGTACAGGTCTAAAAATACCCATTTTTTTGTTGTACTTTGGACAAATCAAAATTGAAAGATTGTTGTTGATGCTTTGAAAACTTAGAAAATGAGCATAGAAACACACCCACAAGAAAAATGTCAGAAAACTCTCTTCAAACTCCACTCAACAAACCTTAAAACACTAAATAGATCTCCATCTCAACAACATCCAAACTGAAACTCGATTTGAAGCATAATGGTGATCTCTAGAATGAAATCACTCCAATGAAGCTTGGGATTATATCTCAAATAAGAAACTAGAAATCGAATGAGGGTTTTGGTCCTCAAAAGATTCTGGAAGAACTCATAGGTTCAATCTGACAGAATAACAATATGAAAAAACTTCACCATATCAAAATGTGCCCCCGACACCTCCTTTTATAGTTTTTTATTGCTTTTTTGGAAAAATGTTTTTTTTTTTTTGGCTACTTTTTTGAAAAAGTGTTTTTCTTTTGCTATTTTTTTGAAAAGGTGCTTTTTTGCTTTTTTCTCGAAAAGCACTTTTTTTCTCTTTTTTTGAAAAGACACTTTTTGCTTTAAATTAAATAATTCATTATGTGCAACATTTTATCACCTTTCCAATGAGCTATTACACTAAGTTGTCATTTAATTATTTCTCAACATTAGACAACATTAATGAAATATTAATTAAATACCTTAATAACTCACCCAAGTTGCAGAAAGTACTCTAACATCATCATAATCCAATTTTGACAACACCGTGATGAAACTAAAGTAGTAGGAAGATGACTGAAATCAACTTGGTGACTTTCAAACAATAGCTTGCTCCTCCAAGAAGTTTGGAGATCACCTAAAAGGTCAGAAATCAAATTCGAAAGCATTAAAGGGCTCCAACTAACCAACTAAACTCAAACCCAAGAATAATTGCTCTGCAAGACTGATCATATGCTTCTCCATGATTCTTGGAGTTCTCCCTAACTAACTAATTAGCCATCGAAAGACTTGGAAACTGGCTAAAATTGCACAAATTGGCTAAGCACCAATAGGGTACATTACACAAATACTTAATAATATGTTGTATACGTCTAAAAATGGTCATGTTTAATCTAGCTTGTCAATTAATTAAATATAAATTATTTAATTAATCTTTTAAAGTCATCTGCATATAAATAAATTTAATTATTTATTTTTATTGTTCATTTTAATAATTCTTCTACATTAATTAAATAAATAACATTATTTAATTAATTACCATCTTCCATATTCCGCTTAATTAAATTAAATAAATTTTATAATTTATTTATATTAATTATCATGTTATTCCAAATTTGAATATTTGAATTCAAATAATAGAATATTCCTCCAAACACCCTCTTCATCTCATAGTTAAATTAAATATTATAAATATTTAATTTAATACCTTTTCTCAATCCACACATAATTAAATATTTTAAATATTCAATTACCTTATAAATTCATCTCTCACACAATTAAATATTACTTATTTAATTATGCAAACTTCTAAATTCATCTCTCACACATAATTAAATATTACTTATTTAATTATGTAAACTTCTAATCTCATCTTCACATATAATTAAATAAGTTTATTTATTTAATTATGAAATTCATTCTCAACTATTTCTTCAAATGGCAACCTTCCTTTTATTTTGAAAGAGAAGAATTGAAGGAGAGGAAACCTTCTATTTCTTTCTCACCTTTCAAAAATCCCTCACCGTCCATCTTGACAAGCTTGATCACAGCCATTGATAAAAACAGTCAATCAGGTTCTTTCAAAAAAACTCTTTAAATACATGTGCAAATCCAAGCATTGGTTACACACACACATAAACACACAAACACACAAACACGTATACGAAATTACGCTTACACTTTTTGCATCTTTGGCATTTTTATCAATATCCATATCTTAGCAATAATTTTATCACAGCAATAGCATAATCTTGCATTTTAGCATAGTATGCATTTTAGTTTAAATCCCATTCTCTAGTAGTCCATTTCATTGAGCTTGGCACACGAAATCTAAGAGCAACTTGAAACAACGAAATGCTAGAGATAAAGAGCAATAAGACGACTCCGAAGAAGCTGCCATAAAGAGTTTGTTTAAATTTCTTTCAGTTTCTTTGATATAAGGTTTTATTCATTGTGTTTTGAATTCATTAATTTTAACCATATTTTCATACACACATAAAATGGCACCCACCGTGGGGCCTATGCCTCGATTTTGATTTTTTTTTGTAGAGCATTTTTATAGGTTTCCACATTCTGGAGTTCGGCTTTCAGAAAAAGTCTGTGTATTAGCGCATCTGATACTTTCTGCAGTGCATCTAGGGGTCTGATTTCTTCTGTTTTGTAGGTTTCTTTTAGTGCATCTGAGGACTGTTTCGGAGCTTTTGAGGGTTAATCTGGCACATCTGAGGGACAGAGTAGTGCATATAGTCTCATTTCATTTAGAGTTAAACCTGCACTTAATTAAAGTAGCGCATTTAAAGACTGTTTTAGCACATTTAAGGGGTAGATTAGCGCATTTAAGGTAGACTTTAGAGCATTAACTATTGTGCCAGTTAGAGATTTAAATCTGCATTTAATTAAAGTAGTGCATTTAATAGCTATTTTAGTGCATTTAAGGTCTATTTTAGCGCAACTATAGTCTGTTTTTGTGCATCTGGGTTCCATTTTTTGTGGGTTTGTAGTCTGTTTTAGCGCATTTAAGGACTTTTTTAGTGCATTTAGGATTTTTTGTAGCGCTTTTAGGGTCTGTTTCAGCACATCTGGATTCTATTTCTGCACATCTGAGGTTTATTTCAAGGCATATATTGTCTATTTCAGTGCATATACTGTTTGTTTCTGTGCATCTGAGCTGTAATACAAAAATAGGATTCTGAGTCTGACATATTCCGTAGATAGAATCTTTTCTGGTTTAAAATGAATCAATCTAGGATAGTCACCACACCTTGATCATGCAGTTAAAATAAACCTCATGTCTGTTGTGAAGCAATATCTTCACTTAGCTTAAATCATTGTGATTTGGTGCATTAAAATGAATCTGTTTACTCTACTTGATTGTGCTTGAAAGTGGTAGGTGACTATGCTCTCACCCTGTGCAAACTAGGTGATCAACAAGCCAAACCCACTTCATCCTTGTGTAACCCTGACGCAATAACTGAAGTATCCTCTCCCCTTGCGCAGTGATGCGATCTTGGGTGTAAGAGAAATGATTATTATCTCTAGAAATTGGGCCTGTCTAGGGATTTCATCACCCCAACCCAACTCAAACCAAAAATGGAGCTAAGACCAAGCTACCCCCGACCAGTATACAAATGTGAATCTTAAGGGAAAACCTAAGATTACAAGTGTGGATGTATCATATGGATGGAGTAGTACTCCCATAAACCCTGTTGAGCTTAACCTCTTCAGGCTGGAGTGCCACCTAAATTGGTGATTAATCTCTTGCCCCATGTATGGCCACTCAAACGGGGGTCTCAAATTAAACACCATTGTTTTAGTAAACCAAAAACCTTCTATTTTCTAGCGCAACACCGGTCGGTGTGAAGGTGTCCACACTTTCGCAGTCTATAGTAGAGGTGATCAATCTACCATGGGAGTTTCATGGGGGTTGGAAGCTTGGTTGGCCTGAGAAGAGAGTGCACTGTAAGGGGGAGCCCGTGCAGCCAAGCTTCTAAATTCACATGCTACTGATATGCGGTTGGGGAAACCCGTGTGGAATCTAGCGGATATTGTCCTGGCTTTACCATAGGATGTGCTTGATTTATTTGTATTTGGTTACATTCCATTTAATTCAAAGTGTTTGCTATGTTTTCATTCACATTAATTCAGATAAAAGATCATCCAAAATGAACATAAAAAATAGCAACTGAAATCATTCAAAAACAGTTCATATCTTTTGTCCAGTAAGCATACTGATACTTCTCCCATGCTTAGAAAGTGGAAATCAACAAAATTTGTCAAGAAATCAGTTTCCACTAGGATCAAGAAACCCAAGAAACATTTAGGGTACAAGAAAACATTGCAAAAAAGGAAATTTTTGTACAGAAGTCAACATGTCTTGCTTCATTACTATGGATTTCTTCATAGATACCAATATTTTGTTAGGGGATTCACTGACGAGTATGTTGTAGAGCCTTTGGATTCTCGAGCTTATTATCAGAGATTATCTCTATCTTAGTAGCATAATTTTAATCAACCTCTTGAGTTTGACAATATACCACAACCTTCTATAGAATATCCTTCACATCCCAATCAAATCCTTCAGTGATTTTAAAACTCTTCTTCGAAAACAAAGATCAAATCTTTAAGAGTGCACCTTTCAAACAAATTTCTAATTATTGATTCAACTTCCCCAATAGGATTCTGACATCCTTCATCATTGGAAGCCACAATCAAAAAAATTAGGAACATCTTTGATCATATCATAGGATTCACATCTTATCAAATCAATATATCATCATCATTGCACTTATTAGAATTGTGATCTAAGTTTAGAAGGATTCTTCAAAATCATATGCCTGTCTCCACAAGATCTCGATACAATAAATTGAAGGACAAAATCCAACAAGAAGGTCATACCCAAAACATTCAAGAAGAAGGTGAAAGCAGTAATCCTCTTTACAATATCAGTCGTAATCCACTTTTCAACAACGATATGGATAACAGAGAAGAAAATCCATTCCATCACTACAAAGACATGAGAAAAACCCATATAGATAGTGATGATGAACGAGATGAGGAATGTCTTAGAGAAGCTGAGCAAGATCCTAAATTTCACAAAGCCATAGAAAAGATCTTGCAGTGCGATAAAGAAAAATACTTCCTCTAACTAGCTGACCAAGGAGCTAAATTGCCTCATGACTTTGATACTGAGAATTTGAAGAGCAAACTTGAGGAAATAACCCTATCCGATCTTAGTGCTTTGACTCAACAAATTAAAGCACTTCAAGGACAAATTAAAGAGTTACAAGGGGGAACCACAACAAAGAAATATACTCTTGAGGACATTTGTCCTTATCCTTTCGATCGAAGTCTCGACATGATTCCATTCCCCAAACATTGTGAAATTCCAAAATTTGATCGTTATAATGGGAAATCATATCCAATTGATCATGTTAGAGACTTCTGAAACATGACTTTAGAGTTCACTCATGAGGACACTTACCTGATGCGTTTGTTTCCTAGGGGTCTTGGAGGTCACTCTATGGAATGGCTATCAAAAATCACACCTCCTGTCAATACATTTGAAAAATTAATCAATCTCTTTATCACAATATGTGTACAACATCCAACACCAAATCACCATGATAGATCTTTGCAAAGTTGTGCAAAAATCTGGTGAATCTTTCATTACTTTTCTTCAGAGATGGAGAAGAATGTTCGCTAGATATCCACGTCCTGTTCCTGAAAAGGAAAAGATGGTAACCTTGATTAACAGCTTGAATTCAGAGATGAGCTATCATTTGAACTTACATTGTCCTCCCTCTTTTGAGAAATTGATTGAAGATGCTATAACCATTGAAAGTGCTTTGGTCAAAAGAGGAATCATAAAATTGGACAAAGACAATCCTAGTTCATCCAACCATCATAACAATCAGGACAAGTCTAAATTTTGGACCCACAACAAGAACATAGTGAATGATGGTGTTGTTGACACGAATCATGTCTCGACCAAGCCATTTGTCCTTAGTACTCCAAATACTCCACGCAACAACAATTATAACAATGTCAACTCAGTCGCAAATCAAGGAAACAATCCTCCGCCGAGGAACAATGGGAATCAAAATTCTACTCCCAATCAAGGGACTGCCAAAAATCAAGGTTACCGAAGAACCAATAATAATAGCAACTCCTTAGGGAATACCTCAAATACAAATCCACAACAATTTTCATTCTTCTCTAATAGAAGAACTTACACTCCATTGAGTCAATCTTTGGAATCTGCATTCAAAGAGTTGATGGCTAAAAATGTCATTACCTTGCCACCTCAACAAAACTATGAACCCAATGTGAAGCCTCCATCATGGAATGAGGCATACTATTGTGACTATCATCGATGCAAAGGTCATCGCACAAATAACTATCAAGCCTTGAAGAATACCATTCAAGACTTAATTGAAAATGACACCATCACAATAGGACATCAACAATCAAATGAAGACCACCAAGCTTTTTGCAATCCTTTGCCCAATTATCAAAAAGGTGAATCTTCTAGAAAAAGTGTAAATCATATTGAGGAACCAATAATCAATCATATCTACACTGGTGACGAGCGGATCAATGTTATAAAATTCAAGGAAAAGATGGAATATAGGGAGGTCAACGCAACAACAAGGGCGCAAGCCAAAGTTGTCTTAAAGGGTGCCTCCTCAAAATCCACTAGACCTACACCTCAACATCAATATGATTTAGTCAACCAACTTCGGAAAACTCCTACTCAAATTTCTATCTTAGAACTCTTGAAAATTTCCCCAGCGCATAAGGAAATTCTCGAAAAGGCACTCGTCAAAACAAATGTATCCACTGATTTGGATGTGGACCAATTTCAAGCCATGGTAGGACACTTGCCCTCACCTACATGTCTTTCATTCTCTAAAAAAGATGACGTTTCCATAACTCATCCCCATAATTCATCATTATATTTAGAAGTCATGGTTCACAAGTTTCGTGTCAGACGAGTTCTAATAGATGGAGGTGTTGGTTTAAACATATGTACGATGAAGTTGGTTAAGGCTTTAGGATTTTTTGAGGATTCCATTGATCTCAGAAGGAAGATTACCATTAAAGCCTATGATGATAAGGAAAGAGCATCCAAGGGTCTAATAATGTTGCCAATCAGAGTGGGTCCTGTTATAAAAAAATACCTTTTGTCAAGTACTAGATCGTGATCTTGCATACAACATCTTGTTGGGTCATCCTTGGATCCACGAAATGCAAGTTGTCCCATCCACATATCATCAATGTCTTAAGTTTCCTTATGATGGACAGGAAATCATGATATCAGCTGATAATTCAAATATTCAAACTTGTGCCAACATAAAAGCCAGTCAAGATACCTTGGTTCCTAACAATCGGGAAGCTCATGCTGGTACTTCTCTCAAGATTGACACACAAATCAGTCAATTAACCAATAGTTTTGACAAGAAATTGAAATTCAAGGACCATGGAATTGGGGAATACTCTCTTTGTTTGGCTAATTTACCTACATCACCTCGATCACATGGACAACCATCTATCACTCAACATCAAATATCAACAGCATCAACATCAATGCAACCACCAACAAAGCCAAACACAAAGTTTAATGGACGATTCATCAAAGAAAAATTCCCCATGGAAGATCCTGAGGATACAGAAATTCTAAACTGGCTCTATAAAGATGAAGATGAAGCAGTTTTTAATGTCAAATTACCCACAGATAGATATGGAAAAGGATATTCAATCATGCAAAAAATGGGCTATGATAAGGGTCCTATCAGAAAAATAAAAGGAGTAGTTGAGCCTATTCACCTCTGTGGACTCGCTACGAAAGAGAAAACTGGATTAGGCTATGATACTAACTCCAAAGAAAGAACATCCAAACAACTGCATGGCACTGTCTTCACCTTACAAGAAGGTTCAGATTCACAAGAAGCATGTTTGGAAATAATTCAGAACTTCATGGATAATAACTCTGACACAGACTCTGCTGAATATGAATGGGACACCATTTACAATGATGAGTTCTAGAGAGACAAAGAGGTTGATGTAATACACTAGTATGCCCCAACTCTAATCGAAGGTCAAGGTTCAGGGACCCAAACACGCGAATTTGAACTACAAAGTCACTATGATTCTAGTGATGCTGAGTTAGATTTAAACGAACAAAATTATCATGAGAATAGTATCATCATTGATCCACCTCATACCTCAAATCCTACGATCAATTCCGTTATGACCATAACCATAGCCGATTTCACGCAACCTGATGACTCGCTATCTTTGATCCATCTCAATCTCATTGATTGGGATTCATCTGAACCTATCAATATACCTATGTTTCCAAGTGAAGAAGCTATTGTCAACTTCATTTCCGTAGATGACACAAATGATTGTTCCACCAGCGATTTTTGGCATAGAGTCTTTAATCAGGAGAGTGTCAAGTCTCCTAGCTACAAAAATAAATTTCAAAAAGAAAGATCTAATGGTGAAAACCAGAATCTGGCAGTATTAGATCAAACAAAAGATAAAATAAAGAGCGTATTGGACGGTGAAAACCTTTTTAAGGCACCAGACGATGGGAATCTTGACACTCTCCCGAAGCACTACCATGAGCAATCACCTATTTTGATTGAGCCTACAAATGCCATCAATCTTGAAACTTCAAATAAGCCAAGGATTTTACAGTTAGTTGCATCACTGACAGAGAAAGAAATACCAGAGTTCATGGAATTTCTAAGAGAAAATCAAGTCAACTTTGCTTGGTCTTATGCAGACATGCCTGGTCTTGATCATAATCTTATCATGCATCACTTGTCTATCAAACTAGAGGTTAAGCTTGTGAAACAAAAACTCAGAAAGATGCACCCCCATGTTGCATTATTGGTTAAGGAAGAATTGAGAAAACTCCTTGATGTGGGCTTCATAAGATCAATAGACTATGCAGAATGGATCTCTAACATTGTTCCTGTATCCAAGCCAAATAAGAGTGTTAAAGTGTGCACAGATTTCAGAGATCTTAATAAAGAATTTCCTAAGGATAACCTCCCATTGCCAAACATCGACACTATAGTAGATCTGACAACTGGCCATGCCATATATTCATTAATGGATGGTTTTTCTGGTTACAACCAAATCAAGATCGCACTTAAAGACCAGGAGAAAATAGCTTTCACATGTCCATGGGGAACCTACTGTTGGAACGTCATACCTTTCGATCTAAAGAATGCTAGGGCTACTTACCAAAGAGCCATGACTACAATATTTCATGACATGATGCATACATTCATGGAAGATTATGTAGATGACATATTGGAAAATTCATACACCAGAGAAGGACGCCTCAAAATATTGTCCAAAATATTTGCAAGATTGGAGAAATTCAAAGTTCGCCTCAATCCCAAGAAATGTGTCTTTGGGGTTACATAAGGAAAACTCTTAGGGTACATTGTGTCAGGAAAATGAATTGAAGTAGATCTTTCCAAGGTACAGGAAATCATGGAAATGCCTTCCCCAAGGAACATCAGTCAATTGAGATCATTGCAGGGACAACTTCAATCTATATGAAGGTTTATTGCATAATTGGCCGAAAAAAGTCTACCTTTCACACATCTACTACATAAGAATGTTCCTTTCAAGTGGGATGACAAGTGTGAATTGGCTTTTCAACAAATCAAATAGTACTTAATGACTCCACCAGTTCCAATACCACCAAATCCAGACAAACCATTGATCTTGTATATTGCCGCAACAGAGACATCCTTGGGTGCATTGCTAGCACAAGAATACCATATGGGGAAAGAACGTGCAATTTATTACATCAGTATAACACTCACAAGTCATGAGCTCAGCTACACTACCATCGAAAAGGCTTGTCTAGCAGTAATCTTTGCTTCACAAAAATTTTGGCATTACATGTTAACTCATACGATCAATCTTGTTTCAAAGATTGATCCACTCAAGTATCTGTTAAGCAAAGCATCATTAACAAGAAGGTTAGCAAAGTGGGTAATGATTCTGAGTGAGTTTGACATCCATTATGTTGATCGCAAGGCAATCAAAGGACAAGTTATCGCTGATCAACTAGTTGAAGCACCACTACAAGTAGACCATCCCCTACATATTGAATTTATAGGTGCTGATGTCTTTACTGCAGAATCCAAATAACCATGGTCCTTATATTTTGATGGTTCTTTCACTCAACATGGATCGAGGGCAGGCATACTTTTCGTCACCCCCCAAGGACACACCATTCCTCGATCATATAGGTTGATGTTTCCATGCACCAACAACATAGTCGAATATGAAGCATTAATCACGGGACTTAAAATAGCACTAGAATGGAGAATTACAGAACTACAAGTGTATGGCGACTCAAAGTTGGTCATTTATCAAATCAATGACGATTATCAAACCAAAGATGACAAACTATTGCCATATAAAAAGATGGTTGATGACTTCAAGAAGTACTTTGTGGACATAAAATTCACACAAATTCCAAGGCTTGATAACAAAGTAGTTGACGCCATGGCTATGATCGCATCATTGTTACAACTCCCAGAAACTCAGACTCGCTATGAATTTCTAGTAGAACAATCATTTACTCCTGCCTATGACACCCCTGAAAGCCAAATCATTTGCCACTTGGTGGGATCCAATTCACCTTGGTACAGAAAAATTTATGCCTACCTAAAAGATGATATCTTACCACCTGATCTATCTCGTAACCAAAAATGAAATTTCATCTGCCAATCCTCTCACTACACTCTTATCGCTGACACCTTTTATCATCGTGGTTTTGATGGTACTTTACTTCAATGTCTTGAACGTGATGAATCTGAAAAAGCTTTACAAGAAGTTCACAGTGGCATTTGGGGTACTCATTTGAGTGGACTGACCTTATCCAAGAAATTGATTAGAATGGGTTACTACTAGCCTACAATGGAGAGGGGATCATTCACTTTTGTGAAAACATGCTCAAAATGCTAGATTCATGGGAATCTCATTCATGCTCCTGCACAGGAACTTCAACCATTTACGCCAACCTGGCCATTCTCTCAATGGGGGTTAGATCTAGTGGAAAAAATTCATCCTTCATCATCGAACGGGCATAAGTTCATCATCACAACTATAGAGTATTTTACCAAGTGGATTCAGGCAGTACCTCTCACTAAAGTCACCGACAAGCAGATCTCATCGTTCATACTCAACTATATTATTTGTCGGTATGGCATTCTCAACTCCATTATTACAGATAATGGACGACCTTTTAAGAATCAAGATGTTGATGAACTTTGTGAGAGATTTCATATTCAACACAGATATTCAACACCTTACTATCCACAAGGGAATGGCCAAGCAGAAGCCTCAAATAAAACAATATTGAAAATATTGAAGAAGACTGTGAATGATGTAGGGAAAGATTGGCATGTTCAACTCAATCCCACCTTATGGGCCTACCGAACTAGTATCTGCATGCCAACAAGAGAAACACCATTCGCTCTCATCTATGGAGCTGAAGCCATCCTACCTCTAGAATTTAAGATTCCCTCACTCAGAGTATCACTAAAGGGCCTCACAATAGATGATGAATACAGGATTTCCTGACTCCAAGAGCAAGAACTCCTAGATGAAAAGAAACAAAGAGCAGCTGACCATTTGAAAGCATACCAACAGATGATGTCTCGCAGCTATAACCACAAAGTAAAGCCACGTACCTTTCAGGTGGGTGATCTAGTTTTGAAAAAAAACCCACGAAATCAGCAAGACAGAGAAAAGAAAGGAAAATTTGAACCAAATTGGCTAGGTCCTTATGTGGTTATCGTTGTCTACGGTTCGGGAGCATACAAGCTATCAACGCCAGAAGGGGACCTGTTTGAAAAACCCATCAACAGCATGCACATGAAAAAGTATTATGTCTGAAGCGGTTATAAAACAACAAAGAAATTCCCGAAGAAATCCAAAAACAATAGAAAAATTCTTGAAGAAATCCAAAAACAATAGAAAAAGTCCTAAAAAAATCCAAAAACAATTGAAAAAGTCCTGAAAAATCCAAAAACAGTAGAAAAAGTTTTTAAAAAATCCAAAAACAGCAGAAAAGGTCCTAAAGAAATCCAAAAATAGTAGAAAAAGTCTTGAAAAAATGGTTACCCTGGTGAAAACCTGGCAAACATGCATCTTGGTAACGGTTAAAAAAAAAAGTCATAGGGTGAAAACCTGGCAACAGGTAGTCTATTGACAAGAAAAATGTAATAAAAACAAATAGTGAAAATCTGGAAAATAGACGCTATTTGTAGCTCTCCATCTATTAGTTCATGTTCTACACTTGGCTTCTCAGCGTTCATCTCATGCATCTTCTTCATCATCTTAGGGCTATATCAGCATCACACTACCAACATTTTCCTATAATGATAATGTCTTACCATGGCTTGATTATTGTACATATTCATTTTGGAAAGTTGTGTCATTACTGGGGGCAAAACGTTGACATACTGGGGGTAACCAACTTTTAGGTTTTACTGAAACAGATAGACAATGACATCGAATCCAATCATGCGAACAAACAACCAAATTGAATCATAAGAACAGATATCCAATCATTG
Organism: Sequoia sempervirens; assembly: GCA_007258455.2. Taxonomy (NCBI): domain Eukaryota; kingdom Viridiplantae; phylum Streptophyta; class Pinopsida; order Cupressales; family Cupressaceae; genus Sequoia; species Sequoia sempervirens. The sequence continues at coordinate 88,155,411 of VDFB02358134.1, read as the reverse complement.
ATCCAAAGCACAATAGTTTTTAGCTAAGTACCATGTCATGACTCATATCTGGATGATCTAAAATCTGAATAATGTTTGGAATAGCAGTATTATATTTTGAACAATGGTTGTTTAATTTTTGATATCATTTCTCTGGAGTACACTCGATGATGTACTGAAACTAGAGTGGTGAGGAAAGAGGATGATTTTTCTTTGTCTGTTGTCTTGAGGTTAACCATACATCTGTTGCAAATATGTCACAAGACATGATTTCCCAAGTTTATCATTGATGACAGTCCTAAATTTGCATCAGAAAGTGGTTAATCTTTGTTTGTTCATGCAAGAAATGCTCAGGTCATCTCGGTTCAATTATACCTCGATGCTTGTGTTTACTTGCTATATCAAAAATCATGAAAGTTGTACTCAGGTCATCATTGGTGCTAATTTACCCTCTGATGCTTGTACATACTTCTGACATTTTACAACACTCTATGATGATTCAAGAAAAATAAAAAAAATCTCAACAAATGGTTCGTTTCATTTAATTGCATTTCATTTTAGATCATTATACGTATCTGCATATTGGATTTGCATCAGATTTTTCTTTCAAAGGATAAATAGAACATCAACGAATGCCATGACTCTTTGGATTGTTTGTGGAGGACATTCAAACATTTATTTCATCATCACCTTTCATCTTCATTATCATTAATCATTATCATTTCATATAGGTCTTATCATTATCATTTCATCATTTCATTATCACTTATCATATCATTTCATTTTCATTATCGTTCACTTCATTATCACTTATTATTTCATTTATCATTTTCATTATCATTTTCACTATCGTACATTTCATCATGTATCATTTATCATCTTATCATGCATCACATTATTATTAATCACTTCATTTCATAACATTGGTCACATCACATTCATATCATATCGTTAATCATCCTATCATTTTCCATATTCATTCATCTTACAAATTTAGGATGCATATCATAAACACAAACATTCATTTTCCATCTTAGTATCAGTATTTTACCTGCATTTGAAAATTAGAAAAATAAATGTCCCATACATGCATCTTCATTTTCCAAACAACATTTACCATAAAACATATCAAATATCCCATGACATATTCTCATAATCACCTCATAGGTCATCCACCTGCATGACATCATTAGTACACATAATCAATCATTTTTCATCATCATAAAAACATCATATCAAATCATCCTGCATATCATGATTAGTCATCAAATCATTCCAATGCATATCAAAATACCATAACATATAGAAATAAATTCATATCACATCATCATCTCATACATGCACATCATATCATCAAAAAAAAAAATCATCACCGCTGCATATCATCGCTCATCATAAATAATACAAATTTTCAATGTCCAGGGAAACTAAAAAGTCCAAAGAGATACATGGGATATGATCAAAAATCAAATATACATGCTCCAAAAATGATATACATGTGTGAAATATATCTGCATCACAAAAACTAGCTGGTCGATGCCCCTGATGGAGTTGGTTCAGAAGGAGGTGGTCTGCCACTGGTACCTGCGTCGAGATCCCACCGATGCCCGGTAACCCCTAGGCTCTGTGTACATGTCTGTGAACTGGCTCTTGGTCCTTGTGTGGGACTGTGGGAATGGCTCTCTGTGCTCAAGAGGACATAACTCCTCATATTTCACATGGTAGTACTTTTCCTCCCTCACTATCTCCATGCCCTCTGCAATGGCATCCCGCAAAGATGCACTCTCTATAGTGCCCATGAGCCTCTGAGCGATGCCCTCGGCCTCCACTGCCCTCTGCCTCAATGCATCCCTCTCTGAAATTAGCTGGGCTATCTATGGGTCTAGGGTAGGTGCATGTACCTATGCCTGTACCTATACCTGAGCGTAAGATTGTGCCAACTATGACTATAGTTGTGCTATCACACTTTATGCTTGACCTAGCTGACCCTAAATAGTCTGCACCTGGGCCTGCAAAGTGGCTATCTGCATCTACTATGAGGAGGAGGACATCCTGATGATAGTCTGTGGTCTGCCACCAGATCTAGGCCTCCATACAATCTACGCACTGGCTAGGCTGTCCATCCTCTGCCTCATTGCCCTCCCCTCCTCCCCTCCATCATCTCCCCCATCATCCCCATCATTTAAGTTATCATCTCTACCACCCTCCTCATCTCTGCCACCCTCCTCCTCCTCCTCTCTGCCACCCACATCCTCTCCTCCACCCACCACCTACTCTCTGCCAGCCACATTTTCTTGCCTCCCCACCTCTAGATGTTGTACCACTGCAATAGGCCCTGGCTCATATGGGCATGTAAACCATGGGAATCAATGTGTATGAAAGTACTCTAAGTACTCATATGACATCCTTGCATTTGTCACCTCTAGCCTATATTCCCATACCTCGGGTTGTAAGCTAGTATACTCTGTATAGGCCACCTGGTATGTGATGCATCGGCCCCATCCTGGATCATCCTTACGTCGCCCATAATGAGCAACGCCCTGTGGCATCCCCTGTGTGAATCTGTACTATCTCTGCACTCGCAAGGCCAAAAATCTCTTAATGATATATAGCATCCACCCTATCAGGTATCGCAGTATACAAACAAACGGCATCTCCAAACGATTCGTGTCCCAAGGCTTGCAATCTACATGCGACCTCCATATCACTGCATCTAGATCATCCAGTACACATCACCAGTACTCCAACTTTCCCAACTTGGGCTGGACAAGTGCACCTGAATACGCATATACATATGGCCTACCCAATGGCCTAGCCCTGGCACACTCTAGCCTCATCACTGCAATATGCTCCCAGGCCCAGATCTAAAGCAGCGTCACACCACTGGCCAAACTCGTCAACCCTCGGTACACCACCTGATGTAGATCATGATACAAGTGGGCAAAAATGCAGCTCCCCCAAGCATACCTCCACGGCTACATCACCATCCACTCCAACATCCTACCCCATCCAACTGAAAATCCCTTCGATTGATGGTCCAGTCCAAGGAAGCCTCCAATAAATGCAGCCAACACAGCAACTAAGGTTGGATATCTACTAAAATCCACCCAAGGCACCCAATACCCTGATATGGACATGTCACCATAGATCCTCCTCAATGCCTTCGTCCCTCCTATCTCCTTGTGGTCATAAATCACAAGAGCACCTACCACAGGAATCCCTAGAATCCTGTACACATCCTCTGGTGTCACGGTCATCTCAGCAATCGACAAATGAAAGGTGTTACGATCCGAATGACACCTCTCTGCCAGTGTCGTCAACAGTCCCTTGTTGACTCAAATCCCTCACGGGATAGTCAACAAGGATCCCAAACCGCAGTCACCTATCCACTGCACCTTTGCTGGAGTCAACTCTCCTATCCAATCCCAACATATCAGGAACCGCTCTCTAATCTGGAGGTTGTCAAAAACCTCCTGTTTTATTTGGTCATCACAAGGACAATTAATCAGACTCGTATCAATGACCCATATCATGTGTTTTATCTAGCAGTGCCCCATATCAATGACCCATATCAGTAACCCATATCAGTGACACATATCACACAATCAAATCATATCATGCAATCATTGTTGCATCTATCTATCTAAATATCAAATCAAGCTACTCTATCATCATATTACTATTTATTTTCTTTTTCAAAAAAAAAAAATTATCACTAATCAAATCATTTTCTTATTTGTACTTCAGCCATGAATGCAAATATATTTGAAAATCATCATCTACTATTTGGTTTCTATCTTAGAAAGCAAATTTATTAGACATTTACTCTATTTTTTTCATTAGAAAGCAAATTTATCAAGCAATCAATCCATCAATCAATCAATCTACTCTTTGTTTTTGAAACAAAGTTATCACACATTTACTCTTTGTTTTCTATTTTGGGAAACAAAGTTATCAATCAATCATCAGATTTTCTATCATTTCTATCCATATCAGCATGATGGAAAAATAATTTACCTATCTATTGACCAAATAAGCAATGTACACCATTATTTTCATCACACTTTCATTCGGCCAAAATTTTCCCAGGTGCACTAATCTACGCCTCCAATGCGCTAAAACTCAAAAGCGCTACAGTTTACCTCAAAAGTGCTAAAACTCATCATCTACGTTTTTGCACCCTAAAAGCGCTAAAGTCTTCCCTATAAGTGCTACAACCCTGGATGCACTAATGTACACAGTCGATGCACTATTTCATCACCTAGAAGCGCTAAAACACTAAATGCATTAATCCACCCCACGTATGCACTACTTCATACCCTAGAAGTGCTCAGATACCCTATTATGTCTGATTCCTAGATGCACGACTATGTGCCTTGGATGCACTAAAATCCCCTACCCAAACTTCCACCCTAGAAGCGCTACTCTAAACTTTGTATGTGCTAGAACGCCTAGTTTTACACTACACCTATATGCGCTAAAGAACACCCTAGATGCACTACTATAAACTTTGAAAGCGCTAAAACAGACCCGCGAATGTGCTAAAACAGAATTTCTAATCCTAAATCCGCGTGAAAAACTTACAAAAATCAATCAAATTCATAAAATTTTGAATCATAAAAGGTTTAATCGACTCACCGGTGGTCCATACGCGGATGGTCTCTGAAATCGATGGGCCCACTCGAATCTATGCATGTGCAATGGGATCTGCATCTCACCAGGTCACTGTTAGAGCATCAAAATCACTGTAGCAAAAGGATGAAAATGACTTTCACTTTTACCCTTTTTACCTTATATGGGTCAATTACGGTGGGTTTTTGATGACATTCACTTTATTTTTCACCAGGGGCATCTTTTACACCAATTATCGGGAGCTAAATCACTGAATCACCAGCAGAATATCATCATCCAATTCAATTTTTTCATCACATTTTTCAAAATTCATATCATCATCCGTGATTTACCTCCTGAGGGGGCATCATCAGCATCAGCATCAAAAACATATCAAGGGAAAAAAAATTATTTTCTTTGAAGCAATGTGTTTCACACATCACTTCAAAGAGGGGAAAAATGTATACGTCTAAAAATGGTCATGTTTAATCTAGCTTGTCAATTAATTAAATATAAATTATTTAATTAATCTTTTAAAGTCATCTACATATAAATAAATTTAATTATTTATTTTTATTGTTCAGTTTAATAATTCTTCTACATTAATTAAATAAATAACTTTATTCAATTAATTACCATCTTCCATATTCCTCTTAATTAAATTAAATAAATTTTATAATTTATTTATATTAATTATCATGTTATTCCAAATTTGAATATTTGAATTCAAATAATAGAATATTCCTCCAAACACCCTCTTCATCTCATAGTTAAATTAAATATTATAAATATTTAATTTAATATCTTTTCTCACTCCACACATAATTAAATATTTTAAATATTTAATTACCTTCTAAATTCATCTCTCACACATAATTAAATATTACTTATTTAATTATGCAAACTTCTAAATTCATCTCTCACACATAATTAAATATTACTTATTTAATTATGCAAACTTCTAAATTCATCTCTCACACATAATTAAATATTACTTATTTAATTATGTAAACTTCTAATCTCATCTTCACATATAATTAAATAAGTTTATTTATTTAATTATGAAATTCATTCTGAACTCATTCTTCAAATGGAAACCTTCATTTTATTCTGAAAGAGAAGAATTGAAGGAGAGGAAACCTTCTATTTCTTTATCACCTTTCAAAAATCCCTCACCGTCCATCTTGACAAGCTTGATCACAGTTGTTGATAAAAATAGCCAATCAGGTTCTTTCAAAAAAACTCTTTAAATACATGTGCAAATCCAAGCATTGGTTACACACACGCATAAACACGCAAACACATGAACATGCATACGCAATTACGCTTACACTTTTTGCATCTTTGGCATTTTTATCAATATCCATATCTTAGCAATAATTTTATCACAGCAATAGCATAATCTTGCATTTTAGCATAGTATGCATTTTAGTTTAAATCTCATTCTCTAGTAGTCCATTTCTTTGAGCTTGGCACATGAAATCTGAGAGCAACTTGAAACAATGAAACACTAGAGATAGAGAGCAATAAGACGACTTCAAAGAAGCTGCCATAAAGAGTTTGTTTAAATTTCTTTCAGTTTCTTTGATATAAGGTTTTATTGATTGTGTTTTGAATTCGTTAATTTTAACCATATTTTCATACACACATATGCCACTTTGAGGGAGAAACCTCTTAATACACTTCCAGGGTGATACCTCCAATAGTCTTCAACAGGAAATAATATTTAATGTGATCCTATCAACTAACCTCTAAATCTTTTATATACCATATTTGTGCATTTGGTGACACCCAAGCCAACTTAGATACTTAACTATAACCCTAGAATGACTTAAACACCTAAATAATAATATAATAACAATCATGTAACTTAATTAGGAGTTGACGTAGCCACAGACAATTACTCATAATGCTTTGTATACTCTAGGATTAAAAACATACCATGACCCCTCTTAAAAGAAGCATTGTCCTCAATGCTAATCAACTATGGATTCTTTTTCATGAAGTATCCACCCTCCCATGTGGCATTTTTAATTGGTAAATTCTCCCACATAATGAGATACTCGATGTGTGTCCTCGTCTTCAAATTCTTTGTGCATATTTGAAGAATTAACTCAAGCTCCAAGATGATTCTTCCTTCATCTAGTCTTGGTAATAATGCCTATGTAAGAATATATCACTGAATCACTTTATTTAAGTAGGAAACATAAAAAACTAGATGTATCCTTGTTGTTGGAGGTAACTCTAGCTTGTAGAGGAATGTAATCAAACTTTTTGTTTTTGGGAAATTATTTAAAATATTTTTTGTTTTAATATTTTTTTTGCCTTAAAACAATTATTTCTTAGAAAAGGCATTGATATTTTTCCATTACTTAAGTTGAGCAATGAAAAAGGTTTTTTTTTTTTTTTAAAAGCTCATCTCTTTTCCCACGCTAAAATTTTAAAAAGTTTATAATGTATTCCAAAAGAAATGAGAGACTTATGTTGCATGAAAATCAAAAGGAAAGTTTTCCACGCTGCATGCAAAGAAAAGGGAAAATTTCATAAGTAAAGTTTCATTTTTCCAAGTTTGAGTTCCTCTTCTAGTCCTTCTAGGGTTTCCTTATTCCTAAAGCTCTTCTTCCTATTTGCAAGTTTTAAAGGGACCATTAAAATCTTCAATTCATGGAGGTTTAGTGTGCATTGAACTAGACATTGGAGTATCTTTCCTTATCATGCATACAAGGGAAATCTTTGCATGGAGGCCATGTGGGATTTATTGAGGAGGCATGTACATTGCCCTTTATGCTCATGATCTTCTTTTGTGTGATAAAATACAAGGAACTTTAAAAGATACAAGAACAAGAACAAATGAAGAAGGAAATGATAAAACCCTAGTTGTTGAGGTGATGACAATATGTTGTAGAGTAGAAATCTTCCACACCAAGTAGTTGCTACAAAATAAGAGCTCTGAAACTATTACCAACGGAGATAATGATGGATCAGTAGCCCATAAATATAGCAAAAACATAGAAGAAGCAAGGGTCTCTGATAAAGAAAAATAAGGGGAATATGCTACAACGAAGAGTAGCTCTACAAACCTTAAGGAACTGGAGAAGAATATTAGTAAAATAAGAATCCTTGAAAACAAAGATTTTCCAGAATCAGTGGTTGCTAGTACCTACTGTGTAACATTCCCATTGTTCTACCCATTTTTTTACTATGTATTACTCACAAGTTAAAGTTTAAGCTACTAACATTATGAGCCATAAAAAAATTTCCTTTTCACATGAATAAATAGAAGCACATTTGAAACTTAATCATTCCAAACTTTCCCATTGCATAACATAGAATCATTTCAATAATTTAAGCAACAATTTCACATCCCATAATTTCATGATAATATTTCTCATTTATAAATCCTCAATAAGAATAGAGTTACATGTTTACTTACATAACTTCTATGAGCTTATTGTTAAAGATACATAAACAAAGTACAACGGTCTAGATGTACCCAATGTTGGTGCATACCTCCTAGATGTTCCCATCACTTGGCGCATACATTCTAGGTGTTCCTAAACTGGTGCTACATCCTCAAATCCTGGTCACCAACTATATGAGGGAGAGTATCACTCAAGTTCTTTTTTGCCCACCATGGACTTACTGTGGTCCCCTGCACATCTACCAAACTTGCTAAGATGGCCCTACCCTTCAATGAAGAAATTGGTTTGGTAACCCCATAATCATGACCTTCCTGAGCATAGTGTTGAGTCCTATAAATTAGAGCTACCATAACTTGGTTTCCCTGCCTAGTTTGCAAACATGGACAACAGTGAACTGACAAAGTAAACAGTGGCTACTTACACTACTTTGGCCAAAGAATTCAACACGCAGTACTTCAAGTGAGAGTAATATGTCTATCGACTTGAAAAGCTCAATTTGGTATTGACTATATACATAACACACATTTACCCTAAGGTGATAACATAATAAAATATGCATCAAGGTAATTGCCTTAACCATGGATTACCCTAACCTAGGAAAACCCAAGTCTATAACAAATTGATTATCTAGGCTACACCCTTACCCATGGATTTCACTAACCCCAAGTATAACCATCCTAACCATACTTATACATAATCTAGTGTCTAGCTAGGTTACCCCCTTTCCCATGGATTTCACTAACCCCAATTATAGCCATCCTAACCATACTTATACATAATCTAGTGTCTATCTAGGTTACCCCCTTCCTCGTGGATTTCACTAACCCCAAGAATAACCATACTAACCTCTTAAATTGACATAAACATAAAGGTACTATATGATAGCAACATATTCCATCTCATGCATTATCTAAATAGACTTAACAAGCTAGTATAGTTCTAATAACATTTAAGTCACACATATTTATTCAATATATAAATGTAATACTAATGATAGGGTTCACTACTTTGAGACTCAATCAAGAATCAAACATGCATATTCCATTCTAGGAATTAACTAGGTTTATAATAACATGTGTACCATACATTCATAGATTATTCCAAGCTAGCAAATAACTAGATCATATGAACAAGCAAATCATGCATTCGAGATGATTCCAAAATAAGGAAATATCTAAGTTAATAGGAACAAAGACTATTCCAAAATAAGAAACATCTAAGTTCATAGGAACAAGCACTTCTTGCATCCAAACAATCTTTCCAAATGAATGCATTATAATAAAATAACCTTTCAAACATAAGCAAAGGAAGAATAGAAATCAGAATTCCTAGATATAAGTTCCAACTTGATAATTTTGCCTTCCAACCTTAACCTTTTCCTTCATGAATGCTACTTCTCCAAAGAACAACTAGCCTCAAACACTAGCCTCTCACAAATTCTCTCAACAAAAAAATTGCAAAAATAATAAAGCAACTCACTAACAGTTCTCAATCTCTCTAGCTCACTTGCACAGAAAATATAGTTGAATAACGATGGTGAAATCTTAATGAGATGAGTAAAAAATGATAGGAAGAGAACCTCTATATATACTAAAATTTGAGCAACCAAAGGCTACAAACTAGCTAGCAATTATGTCACCTTCATAATCACATGCAACAACTCAGCTAATCAACTCACAAATTTGTAACACATAACATTCCATAATCTTCTAATGGATGATTCACCCTCTTAATGAGAGACAACATGACTATTTTATTGAGTCAAGGGACAACAAAGATAAGCTACAGGTTTCCTAATCAATTTTCAAGTCAACTAACCTCTCATACTTCTACCAACACTTTATTGACTGAGTTTATCATTTATCAAATGTTGTACCTATACATGGCATGACCTTTAGACTTCTTATTTTCTGCACTCACTTCAAACTTGGCACCACATATTCATACTTAGTGCCCCAAAAGATAGCGCTGCTAAGACTTATTATTATTTGCTTAAAATTTGCATTAAATCTTATTGCACTATATAAACTTCCTTCCTTTATTCATGCATGGTAACTTAGTTTGTATTGAATTAGTCTCCTCTTGTTGTATGCACAGTCTAAGCACAACAATATAAACAATTACAACACTATAAATATATGTGCTTTACTTTACTTTATTCATTTACATTTAAAATGTGTTAACAATAATGTTAACTTATGTGCATTCAATAATACATATGCAACGCTTTATATTATACGCTAAGATAGATACTATGCACTATTAACATATAACTCAAATATTATATATAATATATATATATCCTCACATAATATATATGTATATATATATATCATCACATTTACTCGATTATTAAAATACATCTATTGCCAATAGATATAAGCATATATTCAATAATCACATATATATATACATATATACGTTTCTACAAGCGTACTATATACATACATATTGATATTTATATATGTTATATTATATATATCATTATTTTGATTATCAAATTCAAGCACATATATACATGTACTCATCAAATGATGTGTATACATGAAGTGTTTGTATATATACATGTCACTTTTATCCAATTGATACTCCCATACATATGGGTTACCCATTCATGATCATACATAGGTACATCTACCTATGTATACGCATGCACGTATATACTCACATGTATGACTTATCATGGACATGCACATATATACATATGTACATTCTATGTATATACTTCATCAACCAACATATACCAAAAAGAACACATAAGAATGCTCTTCCAATATAAAGATTCAATCATATAATCCTAGTCAAAATACTCATAGAACAAGATCATAAACCAATAACAAAACATTCACAACCAAGAAAAAAGGTTACTAATCACCCAAAATGACTTGACTCAACTTATACCAACTAGGGAGTGAGTGTGTGTATGCTCAATTAGGTTCATCAAGGTTACCATACCAAGTTCTCTTGAGTGATACTCCCCTCTCTTCCAGAGGTTCGAGTATGTTCCTGCATCTAGTTTAGTACATCATAGCAGTAGTTAGTTGATATCAATACAATCATATGCATCATATACATCATTGTCAAAATCATTATAAATATAAACTTGAATTAAACATGCATTCATCAAATTCCATCCAAATTCATATGCATCACATAATCACAAATATATATATTAAAGCATTTTTAACCCATCAAGGTAAAAGTAAATAGGTATAACACAATGGGGTGTAACATATTGACCATTTATATAAGTTTTTTGATTCAAATGATTTAAATAAAGCTTATTCAAGTTATTTTGATGAAAAGAATAGGAGGGCGACATCCACAATATGATTTCTTGAAGACTCTTTGTTTGAAATGCAACTACATATTATTTGGAATGGAACATGTGAAAGCTGTTTTGACTTTTGAGTCATTCTTGTGGTGATCAAATAGCATCGGATCAAAACATTGAATATGAGAGTAAGATTTTGCAAATGAGTATAAAGTCTTTCAAATCAATGGAAAAGAAATATAGGTTCTCAGAAAGCAGATGTGATGGCCATAATGTATGCCCCAAATTTCAAGAGAATTATCACTCTTGACTGAGGCTTTTATGGAAAAACAACAAATTATTGCTAGATCACAACATTTTGGTTCTGCTATGCATTTTGATAAGAGGGGGCTGTCACAATTTAAAAGGAAAAAAAAATAGATTGTGGAATTAATTTGGCATCTTGTTTCAATCCTACCCCTTCTTTTTCATCATTTCATCATACAATACTTTCTATGGAGATCATTTGGAGTGCTTTGGTCTTCCAAATATGTGGGAACCTCAAAGAACTAACTTGGTTGATGATAGTGTCGGAGCATATCTGGTGCAAGTATGATTTTATTTGTTGTAGCATCTTCTTCTAGTTGGATAGTAGAGGTTTATCTCATGTCAATGCTTTGGGGGTAGCTTATAAGGAGGACTATTGATGATGATCTAGGAAAGAATTGTAATGAAAATGGATGGCTATGTGGTGGTAGTGGTGATTATCATGTATTAAAGCTTAAATTTTCCAAATGCACAATCCATGATCAAGATATGAGAGACTAGTCTTCAGGAAAATCACCTTAGGCAATCTAAATGAAAGAGTTATGATAATCTTAAATGACAGTCTTTTGCAAGTGATAGATTTCATAAATCAATAAGGACAACAAACAGTCATAAAGGGAAGATGTATATTATGCTTTGGACTATGAAGCAAGGCTAGCTACACTTCAAGAGACTATGCAAAATCAACAAGTAATCTAACAAGTGTTTGACAGTAGCTTCAATTAAGTTTCAAGGAGCTTGCAAAAAGAAGGTAGTGTCAAAGTCTCCAAAGTATATGTATGAATTCCAAATCTGTAGGAGCTCTTATGAGGGTAATCATATGGGTAACAATACTTTGAGAACCTCAACACTGTTAAATGAATAGCTAAAAACTATAGTGTCAAGACATAGATAGGGGTTAAAATAGAGAAATGCAAGGTGCGATAACCTTTGATATTGATCTATAAATTGTATGATTTATGATGAAGAGGCATCAAATTCTATGACAGGCCTAGTATTTGTAAGATGTGCAGACCTTAAGGGTTTTTTTTAAGGCTAGTAAAGTTGAAAATGTATGAGAATTACAAATGTCCAAAGACCTTGAGGTTGGGACAAAATTGAAGAACATTATCTAGTGACAACTTCAAGGTTTAGAAGATGATAGCTATATCAAAGGCAGAGCTCATACATAGTTTTAAGGATCTATGGGTAGATTGAAGAATAAGTAAAGGCAATACTTATGCCTAAAGGACTGTGCAAACCATGAGAAATAAAAGGGACTATCATCAAATAAAGTCTTACAAAGTCATAAAAAGAAAAAATTGTTAGGTCATAAAATAGTACAAATCAAGAGGGAGCAAGCAAATTTAAACAAATGAAGAAAGCAGTGATCTTGCAAATTTAAACAGACATTTTTTTTGGAGGTTTGTACAAGACAGAGGCCAAGGCATGACAGTATGTGAAACATTTACAAGGGAAAACCACTTTATTGGTGGAAGTTTTTTTGGGTTATGTAGAATTAAGAATGGGATTTTAGTTTTATGAACACAATGCACAACAACTACATCTTGGTATTCACTTCAAACATAGGATCAACATTCAAGATCTCATGATTGAGACCTCCAAGTAGTTTTATGGGGCTAAAGTCATGAAATGCAACAAAAGGAAACTATTGAGGAAGGATTTGTTGTTCATAGAAGGTGTGCTCTCTTGAAGTTTGCTTCAAAGGTTGATGTTATGAGAGAGGTACAAGAATATGATGGTAGAGTTTACTAAATAGTCACAAATTTAATGCACAGTTTTGAAAGCACCAAAACATACTATCCTAGCATAATGGGTTGATGCATCGTTGTGAAACATTGGACTATGAGATTTTAATAGTAGGAAAAAGGGACAGCCCTCCATAAGGGCAATAAACACTCCAATGATTATGAAACCAAAGCATAGTCACATGAATCAAAAATAACAGTTCAAGACACAATCATAATATGAGCACTATAGTATTGACACAATAAGGGGGTAGATTGGAAGGTTTCTCATTTAGTCCTCATAACCAAGTGCAAGTCATGACAGTTAAAGGGGTAGTCCTATAAAGAGTGAGTTCAAAAGAGACACAGTCATTATATCATAAAGTAGTGACCACATTTACCTTGCATAAATGAAGGGTAGTCATAGTCATCACCAAAATATCATTTAATGGAATAAACAAAGTGTTTCAAGAGGAATTTGTAATGTTATGAGAAGTGTGTCAAACCTTTAAATAGTGAAATTCAAGGTAAGGACAGCCTAAGATCAACAATGGTCAACTCACAAACATATGATATAATCTTGGGAAAATTAGATGGTAGTGATGTAAAGAAAAGGCAGTCTTAAAGACTTAGAAAGAACATAGCACACAGAGATGAAAGAGTAGAAAGTATGACAAGGTAGTGATATCAATCAATCACCTTGAAGACAATAGAAGGACAAAAAGCTAGGTCATGCAAACAATTAGGAGCAGTTAAAGGCCTAAAAAGAAGGAATTTTGGTTCAAATACAACAGTTCTAGTTGAGTTCAGGACCCCACATGGGTGTAGTATCAGTCAAGGCGAATTTTCAACCTACAAAAAATCAATTAAGAGAAATGCTAAGACCTATTTTACAAGGTTTTTTCTCATGTACAACCCAAAGGATATTCATCATGTAAAGTGGAGAAGATTTCAGGGAAGAAGACAATCAGTTCAAGCATAGTTGAAGTCTATCATGAGTTCAAGAGTTGGAGTTCATCATTAGTCTTTTCTTTCAATTAGGAAAGAATCTTCTCTTCTATAAAACTTGTATTCTTCATTTCTCATGTATTTATTTCTTTATACTTGCATACACATTGAAGAATAGAGCATTGTAACTCATATTTCTCAAGTATTTTTTAGTATTTTAGAAGCATTTTTCAGTTTGTGACAACAAAAGATTCCTTTCAGTTGAATAAAGAGCAGCAGTTCTTTCTCAAATATATTTTGTTTTCGGTATGGCAAGTAAATTATCTGATGCATTTATTGTGTCTTCTTTATAAAACCTTTAAATATGTCTTGTTTATACATTGTGGAAGCAAAAGAATTCATGTTAAATGCAAGTTATGAGTTGTGTTAGAATGTTCCAATTGTTGGGGTTGTGAAACTTGTTTTCCTTCATACAATGACTAAATACAAACCTTCTCATAAAACATTTATGGATTTCATAACTATATTTGAGTTATGAGTAAACAAACCTCTTTGTTTGAATTAGATTGTGAGTTTAAAGCAACTAATAGAGTTTAAAAATTGGTGCATCACCTCCTAGTAGCAATAGAGTTTCATTTCCAAAGCAATCTCTTCCCATTTTCCAAATTAGTTTCAGTAGTTTGTAGGAGGTTTTCAAAGGGAACCAGCCCATAATCTAGAGGTCCATCCTCATCTTAGGCAACCCATAGGCCTAAGGATGTCCGATGTTGCACAATATTTCCAAGGTTTAAAGCTTAGCATTCAGGATGCAATCCTTCATGACAACAGTTTTTGGGTTGAGCTTCAAATCTTAGCATTTGAAGCACAATCCTTCATGAAAACATTTTTTGGCATGCCCAGTGGGACACTAAAACTTGTTTCACTCAAGAAATTCAAAGTTTTCATTGTTGTTTAACTATATGCAGTAGTGTTTTTGACCTTTTTGAGGTTATAAACATATACCTAGTGACTCTAACCTTTGATCTTGAAGCAGATGGAGTGCAATCCTTTGTGACAAAGGTCACACAATACATGCACTTATGACATTCAATATTCAAAAAATAAATACTAGAAAAATAAATGAATATTAAAGATCACTAGTCTAGATATGAGTGGAAATATAGGGGCTCATTGCATATGCATAAATTCATATGGATGCATGGAGCACTGAATATTGACAATATTGATTGGTCAAATGAAGAGTAATGAAGAAGTGATAAGAGATATTTTCATTCTATTGTTCAGGTATGGAATTCTAGAGAAGATCTACATCAACAAAACATACAGGTATGTTTAAAAATATGTATATTTATATATTTATGTTTGTATTTCCAATTGTAGTATTCTAAAAAAACTCAACATCCATGTCTTAAAAATATAAGACAACTTGAAGAGATAGATTGAGCGTGACTACAAAGAGATCCTAAATTGTGTAGAATGAGACACAATTTTTAGGGAGAGTGCATGCCTGCAAAAAAAGGAAGAATAGTTTGCAAGTAAATATTTTAATACTTAAAAATATTTATATCAAAATTAAATATAATTTATAACTACAAAGTAATAAAATAGATGAGTTATTTATATTGATTATAGGTATAATGCTCCATGGCCATTAAATTTGGAGGGATCCAAATTATATAAAGACATAAAAATAGGTGAAAAAAATTTAAGCCAATAAGAAATGATGACAAAGTGAACTCACATAATCACTGTACATATTACAATTATGGAGAGAAAATATAGATTGACAACATGTTCTTTCCAAACATTTTCAAATCAAATATATTACAAATTATGCATCAAAGTAGAGAAAAACTCAAAAGCATACCACTAAATGTTGATGTGCCTTGCAAACATAGAAAACCCTGATGATTTAGCTACAAGAGCATATAGAAGGCTCCTGACTAAGAAAATTATGGAAAGAGACCTTGAAGCTCAAAAAAAAGTCACATGCTATTAGAAATTCAATTGGTAGAGAGCAGTAGAAGATTTTTCAATCTAAATGTATTATGTGAGGTGTTCAAACTTGTAACTGTCAATACTAAAGAGAACAATGAAGAATAGACAAAATATTTTTGTGATGGATATAAAATAGGTTTTTTATAGAATTTGACATATTGATTGATGTAACCAAATCATGGATATATAATCCTAAACAAAGAAGAGACAAAAAATAGGAGCCAAGGCAAAGAGAAACTATTGTCAAAATATTTCCTAGGTCTTTATCAATTCCTCCATGTGAGTTAGATAAATGGGTTGACTTTTGCTTATCAAATTTAATATTATACAAATTATTATGTGACATAGAAAGAGATATTGGTCATGATAATGACTCCATAATAGTAAAGTGGTGTTATGGTGTAAAATTTCGCTCTTATTCAATTTCCCACATCATCTTTTACTTTAGCTTAATAAGTCGATAATGCAAAAACTCGCCTTCTAAGCCTTCACTTTCATCCCTGCCTTGTTGCTTTATGTCACTGGGGATTTTTTTCTAGGACGATTATGCATCACGCATACGTCTACATGCAGCATGAACATCTTGACAAGATTCTTGATTCCTAGATCATTAAGACGTTGCGATGTCGCCTACCCATGAAGTGTAATGCCTCTGCAATCATAGGCACGCCTGAAAATGAATCTTTGACATCGAATTTGTGATTCTCATTCATTATTTCTATTCCACTTCATTCTTGTAATTTTCTCTATCAATCTCACTTTGTAGCACTTCCATTCTCCTTCTTACTATTCTACACCATTTTTCTTGCAGGTTCAAGCACTCTACACTACACTCTTGCACGTTCGTCTCACGTCCTTGAAGTGCTACTCTTCCTCTCAGCTTCACCAAGCTCATTGGAGGGAGGGTAACCTTTTATTTCATTGCATTATTGGTCTTATTGTTAGTATATTATTGTCTTTACATATTCAACGTCTTGTCTTATTTCTTTCTTTATCACTATTTCTATGTAGTTGTCTAACTACTTGTCTGTGGAGGTGGAAAAATCAAAGTGGTGGTTTGACTGAGGAAAACCCTGAAAAATCAGCCCCAACATTTTATCATCTCTATGTGTGTAGGTTTTATCCATGAGGAGCTTCTTGGAGATTGGACCTATCATGAGTTGAATATCTTTTCCTTATACTCGTCATTTTTCTTAGTAGTTAGTTTATTTGTCTTTCAAGTATTCTTCTTGTTGTAAATCTTTATATTTTCTACATTTTTAGAATTCTATCTAGTTAGTTAAAACTACTAGACTTTAGTATTCGAGTTGTTAGTAGGTCCCGAGTGTTTTTGGCAACAGACTCTACTTTTTATCCATACAATATGCTAGCGCACCATAGAGATGTCAATGTGTCATGTTGTCATCCTTGGTCTGTGCTCTCATCCTCTAGCCGAGAGCCTTTCAATCTATTCCTGAGACCTCTAAGGTCTATTCACTTGA
The DNA here is from genome assembly GCA_007258455.2 of Sequoia sempervirens. Taxonomy (NCBI): domain Eukaryota; kingdom Viridiplantae; phylum Streptophyta; class Pinopsida; order Cupressales; family Cupressaceae; genus Sequoia; species Sequoia sempervirens. The sequence continues at coordinate 88,137,665 of VDFB02358134.1, read as the reverse complement.
ATTTTGAAGTCCTCTGTCACAAAATAACTAGAAAACCTAAAAACATAGTTTAGTCTTTCCTTTATTTGCCACCATGTCACTTGAGCTATTGTCATTGAGGCAACCTAGGGCCATTCACTCCCTATAGAATCTTCCCTATCCAAGAGACTCGGGAGTATTATATCCCCTCCATTACATTTTTGGTGAACCCGACATGAACCTTCCTCTTCTCTTTGTCTTTGTTTCAAAAAAAATTCTTCTCTCGTGCTTGGACATGTAGTTGGTAGTGTGTTGTGATGCTCTTTATGATATTTATGACCCAATCAACTACCTCTGACCACATAGTAAGAATTTATCGAAACTTGGATATAGGATCTAAAAGGTTTAGTCCTACTTGATCTGGCCTGACTTTTGAGGAGTTCTCTATAGGACTCTTTGTCAGATATACCCCACCTGTCAATGAAGTTGCAAACCATGTTCCTACCCCTCCTGGCTCGCCCTCCAGCTCTACCTCTTCCTTGGAAGATGAAGCTTCTTTCAAGTTTCCCTTAGAGAAAATTTACTCCTTGGAACTGAAACTTAGAGAGCTCACGGGGTTCTTGACGAAAGATGATACATTTTCCCAAGTGGCTCTTGTTGTTGAAAATATAATGAATTTGTTAACTAACAATTGAAGAGGCTTAGAGATTCTTTATAGCATAACAAACATTGTAGAGACTCATGTCCTATCCTACACCCCCATCTTGGGTGCTACTCAAGATGTCGTATCATAGATCGTTGGATGACAGATGGATATCCTAATGTGCATGGCGTCTATATGCATGGCCGACACAGGTCCCTCTACTAATACCAACACCATTCCTAAGTAGAGTCATATGATTAGAGTAAATAAGGTCCCTTTAGGTTTTAGTTACTCCAAATCTAAGACTCAAAGTGTCCCTATTTTAGGTGCTAGTGTTGGTGCCTCTATTGGTGTTGGTGTTGGCAGCTCTGTGGATGCGGGTGTTGGTGTTTCTACTAGTGGTTTAGTTGGTCATACTTCATCCTTTGATCATGTCCTTAATGCTCTTCTACAAAACATATGACATATGCATAATCAGTTGGAAAATTTGGCCAGCTCATCCTCCTAGCCTATGTTCCAACCTTTATGTCGTTGTAGTGCCTTATCTATTGCTATTCTAAACACTCCTATTCCTCAAGGGGTAGAAATTCTAAAATTTTCAAATTACAGTGGATGCAGAGATCTATAGACACATGTCTCATCCTTTAATTCCATGTGTACAGATTTCTTCCACCATGATGCACTCTTAGCAAAACTACTCCTGCATTCTCTTAAGGACACTACATTGGAATGGTATTGTTCCCTACTTGATAATTCCATTTTCTCTTTCGATCAGCTTGTAAATCAATTCCTCTGTCAATTCCAGGCCAACATTGGGTTGAAGATCACATTTTTTGATCTTGTCTAGTGTAAGAAAGGACACTCCTATGAGGATGGTCGATCAATTATGTCAGTCTCTGGTGAGTCTAAAAAGAACAAGGTTGTGGCGAACATGGTTTATTTCCCCATACATAAAAATGTTGTAGGACAAAATAAAATATTTACTAAATTATTATAATCTTATAATAGCATCCTACAAAAAATTTTGAAAGATAAAATAATGACTTTTCAAGACATTAGACCATTGTTTAAATCATATCCTCAATAGTACGATGCACAAAAGTTCTACTAGTACCACCAAGTCTCCAGACATGACATCGAGAGATGTGTTCACTTGTGTCATGTGATTCAGGATCAAATTAATGATGGGACTATCCAGATCGATGGTAGGAAACATACTCAAACAAATTTGTAGTAAAGTCGAATAGCCAACTATAGATCTACACAAATACATTCCCATCGCACTATGCTAATTTGGTCACTCTGTCTTCCTCATCTTTTAATTTCAACCCATCTAAGTATGTGAATGTAGTCTCATTCACTCATATTCCTCCTTCAGATTATATGACTGTTATTCCTAATATTACATTCACTTCACATGATCTACCTCAAAATACGGAACTCTCCTTATTATACATTCCCACTTGAATCAATGATAACGTTGTAATAGGCATCATGGTTGATCCTTCAAGCCGTGTGAATGTCATTATGGAGGAGACCCTTTTTTATAAATAATTTACATAAGTACGATGAGTTACAAGCTACCCTTCACATGCACAATTATTTTTCTATTGCACCTATTGGTTCAATTTCTTTGTCGGTCTTGGTAGGACCTAAGAGCTTGGAAGTCCCATTTATTATGATTCTTGAGTCTGACTTGTTTAGAGTGAGGCTACGAATTCCATGGCTAGTCTCCATGAATGCAGTCACCTTGGTAGTCCACAAACATCTAAATTCTCTTGGCACAAGGGTACCATGTATACTTTCCATGATAGTAGATATAAACCACTAGTAGCAAGTGGGGGCTTCTCTCTTGGCCACTTTTGACCCACCCCGGTTGAGCCCCTACCTCCTAGAGAGGATATTTTATATAAAGCTTATTTCAGGTATAAGACTGGGGGCTCAATGTCAAAAGGTGGTTTTCCTTCATCTAGTTAGGCTATCTCTCTGAAGGCCTCCTTGTGTGCATAGCATCATGCTTTTTCTTTTATCCCTCCAAAGGGGAAGGACAAGATTGCTCTTCCCCTAGGACCTTCTCATTCCACCTCTTCTTTTGTTGTTAATTCTTTTGCACCTTTAGCTTCCTCTTCCTAGACTTTGGTGGCATCTTTTTTTCCTTCTATTGCATTTGGCACATGAAAAGGAAAAGCATGAATATTGTGTAAATTGAAACTTGAAGTTTTTCAACTTTCGGTCTTACCCACGGTGCCCTAACCCACCTTGTATGGAAAGGGGAAGTTTTCCCATGGGTTTTTTCTTGTGTCTTGGTCTCCATGGCCTCCACCTATTCCTCCACCTACTCCTGAGGTAGGGAAAGGAAAGAGGCCCATCATTGAGATGCACGTCTCTATTTCTACTTTTGTGTCTCCTCCCGCTCCTCCTCAGGAGTCCACTCTTCCACTGGTGATGGTTGTGAGGTTTCCCCTCCGGTAAAGTAGGATCCCCTAGTCTCTTCTTAGGTCGTGTCTTCTAGTGCCCACAGTCGACGTAATTGTCTTACGTGTAAGTGTAAGTAATGGTGAAAGGCTTTGACTAAATATTGTGTTGTGTTGTAGAAGGCCACTAAGGATCCTAGTGTTTCTGCTTCTTTCATTTTAGTTTCTCATGCTTCTTTTGTTGTTGTTTATGCTTCTATCTTTTCATCTACCTCAGTCCTTCTTGCTTTGACGGTGGACCCCAATGAACCTCCCCCTAAAAGGGTGCAAGTGTTCATTTCTCCCTCTATAGAGCCACCCCTTCTTACTTCTTTTCTTGATTTTCCTCCTTTTTGGCAGCCCATAGACATGTATTTTACAAAGGTGGTGTCCTTTATAGATTCGTCTCCTTCTCCCTCTTTCACTTCAGCCATGTCTCCTTTGTTCAAGTGCAAGTTGGAGAGCAACATCGCTTCAAGCAATAGTTGGAAATATTTATCTCTGACTCTTAATTCTTGTTCTGATTTTTCCTACACCATCCTTGTGATGGAGGAAGCCTCGCATCCTCATAGTTTTCCACTACTCCTCTTCCCAAGGATGGAATTAACTCCTGGGTGTCTTTTCCTCCTCTTGTTCAGTTGCCACATGCTACTCTTGAAAAGTGCATGTTCAATTCGTTGGAGGACATCTTGAATCTATCCTTGATCTTTGTAAGGTCAATGACTTTAGTCTCAGAAGAGCTTGGTGAAAAAGACCTCGAGGGGCCTTCTTCCTTAGCCCATATAATGATCCATCCCTAGCTATCCCTCCCCTACATGTTCATCCTCCCTCCCCATATAATGATCTAGATTGGGAGTAGGATTGTTGGTATGTGGTGACTGATCATGCTATATTGTACACTCTTCATGTATCCTCACCAGGGTCTGAGGTCGAGTCGGGCCCTGGGCGAGGGTTCAAGGGTGGCAACCCCTGACAAAAAAAAAATCTCATTTTTCACCTCATCACCAACAAAAAGAAAAAATAGACTTTGTAGAACCCTAATTCTGGAAGCTTCTAAAAAAGCTTATTATAAGTGGTTTGGATGGGGGTTGCAGTAGGAGCATTATTATGAAGATTGTAATATGTTTTACACTAGATAATAAAATTATTGGATGGTTGTGGTTTTGTGGATGTAGCCCAGATTAGGTGAACCACGTTAAATTCTCTGTGTTGTCTTGTTTCTGCTATAATTTTTCAGTGTGTTTTATTTCTTTGTTTTAGTGATCAAATTTGCGTTTAACTATTAGACATCTGCCTTCTAACCCTAACAAGTGGTATCAGAGTGGGTTATGTTTGATTGTCATCTCTAGGAAAGTCTCATGGTTGAGTGGGAGTCTCACGGTTAAGTGGGAGCAATGGAAAACGAGGGTAAATTGAAGGTAGATAAATTCAATGGGAAGAACTATCGGTTTATATGGAAGATGTAGATGGATAATTATCTCTATCAAAAGGATTTATGGAGGCCATTGGAAGGAATAGCCAAGAAATTGACAACAATGAGTGATGAGGATTAGAATCTTTTGGACAGAAAGGCACTGGGAGCCATTTGTTTATGCCTAGCACAATCGGTGGCATTGAATATTACAACAGCAAAGACAACTCAAGAGTTGATGGAAACCCTAGCGAAGTTATATGAAAATCCTTCAACTTCAAATAAGGTATTTCTTATGAAGCGTTTATTTAATATGAAAATGGTAGAAGGTGGGTCAGTTGTTGATCATTTAAATGAGTTTAATATAGTTACCAGTCAATTAACTTCTATAAATGTAAACTTTGATGAAGAAGTTAGGGCTCTTTTGATTCTATGTTGTTTTCCTAAAAGCTAGAATAGCTTGGTAATGGTTGTTCGCAATTTTGTTTCTGGTTTGAATACATTGAAATTTGATGATGTTGGTGGTGTTATTTTGAGCGAGGAAATTTGTAGGAAAAGCTCAGGTGGAACATCCACATCAGGAAGTGTTTTGAATGCAGAAAGCAAGGGCAGAAAAAAGGAGAGGAAACAATTATGGAAGTCATGGGAAGTCACGAGGAAAACCAAAGGACAAAAGGTTTCAATCTAGAGACAAGAGGGATTGTTGGTACTGTCGTAAGTTGGGTCATTTAAAGAAAGATTGTTGGTCTCATAAAAATAAAGGAGACAAAAAGGAAGGAAATAAAGAGGAAAATGTGGTAAGTAATAAATCTAATGAGGATGCTTTGATTCTTTCCCTTGATAATGTTGATGATCCTTGGGTGTTAGATTTAGGGGCTTCATTTCATGCTACGCCCCATAGAAGTTATTTTCTTGATTTTTTCCAAGGGGATTTTGGGCTAGTTTATTTAGGGGATAACAAACCCTGTCAGATTGTTGGAAAGGGAAGAATCAAGATTAAGTTACAGAATGGGAATCATTGGCTACTACATGAGGTAAGGCATGTTCCAAAGTTAAAAAGAAATTTAATTTCAGCAGAGCAACTAGATGATGAAGGTTGTGTTGTTACATTTATTGATAAAAATTGGAAGGTTATAAAAGGTGCCTTAATGGTAGAAAAAGGTGTGAAAGTAGGCACCTTATATCTTTGTACAGGTCATACTGTTCCTTCTACTTTAGCTATTGCAGATAAAAATCAATGCTCAGGAATAGTTGTTGCAGTTCAATAGGCAGAAAATTAGACATTTGCTATGGATTCTGAATCAGCACTATGGCATAATAGACTTGGGCATATGAGTGCAAAAGGTATGAAAGTACTTCATTCAAAGAATATTTTACCAAGTCTGAAATGTGTTAATATGGATTTCTATGAAAGTTGTGTGTATGGAAAACAAAAGAGAGTTAGTTTTCTCAAGGATGGGAAGCAAAAGAAAGATAAGAAATTGGAGCTTGTGCATATAGATGTATGGGGACCAGCTCAAGTATCTTCTCTTGGTGGCTCTCAGTATTATGTCACTTTTATTGATGATGCAACAAGGAAGGTATGGATTTATTTCTTTAGGCATAAATTTGATGTATTTGAAACTTTTAAGAAATGGAGAAGCTTGGTTGAGAATGAGACAGGTAAAAAGTTAAAATGTCTCAGATCTGATAATGGTGGTGAGTATTGCAGCAAAGAGTTTGAAGATTATTGTTCCTCTAATGGTATTTGTAGGCAGAAATGGTTCCATGGACTCCACAAGAAAATGGAGTGGTTGAGTGCCTGAATAGAACAATAATGGAGTGTGCACAGACTATGATATTGCATGTTGGGATGCCTTTAAACATGTGGGTAGAGGCTGTAAAAATCGTTGTTTATTTAATCAATAGAGGTCCCTCAAATACTTTGGGTTGTGGTATTCTAGAGGAAGCATTGATAGGTAAGAAGGTGAGTTATTCTTTTCTCAATACCTTCAGTTGTGAAGCATTTGCACATGTAGATTTTGAAAATAGAACCAAGCTTGATGCAAAATCAAAGAATTGCATATTTGTTGGATATGGCATTGATGAATTTGGTTATAGGATTTGGGATTTTGAAAATCAAAAAATTGTGAAGGGATGTCATATTCAATGAGAAAGTGTTGTACAAAGATCAGTTGCAGCAACATGAGAAAAAAAAATGATTATGTAGTGTTGGATGATACACCAAACAGTGATGTTGCAGTAGTTCCTCATGCTTCACAACAACAACAACAACAAATACCACAGACTCTAACGAATGTTAGACGATTTCCAAGGATAATTATACCTCCAAAAATATTTTCTCCCTCTTTGCATTCTATTTTATTAACTAATGTTGGTGAACCGGAATGTTATGATGAAGTTATGCAGGTGGATACCAAGTTTCATTGGGAGCATGGAATGGAAGAAGAAATGGACTCCTTGCTAAAAAATTAGACTTGGGAATTATGCAAGTTGCCTGTAGGTAAAAAGGTTGTACCAAACAAATGGGTTTATAGGTTGAAAGAGGAGGATGGAGGTAAGAAAATATTTAAAACTAGATTAGTTGTAAAGGAATTTGCACAAAAAAAAAGGGTATTAATTTTGATGAAATTTTTTCTCTAGTTGTTAAAATGACTTCTATTCGTATTGTTTTAAGTATTGTGGTTGTTGAATATTTTCATTTAGAATAGATTGATGTTACAACATCCTTTCTCCATGGTGATTTAGAAGAAGAAATATACATGGAACAATCACAAGGATTTGAGGTCAAAGGTCAGGAGAAATTGGTGTGAAGATTGAAGAAAAGTTATATGGCTTGAAGCAAGCACCTCAACAATGGTATATTAAATTTGATAGATTCATGGTTGAGCATGACTATAGTTGATGTAATTCAGACCATTGTGTTTATTTTAAGAGGTTGGATGATGATAGTTACATTATTTTATGTTTATATGTTGATGATATGCTTTTAGCGGGGTCTAACATGGATCACATAAAGGAGTTAAAACAACAGTTAGGAAATTCATTTTTTATGAAGGATTTGGGGGCAGCAAAGCAAATCCTTGGTATGAAGATTTAATGAGATAGGAAAAATAGAAAATTGCTTTTATCTCAGGTTGATTATGTTGAAAAGGTGTTGCAAAGATTTCATATGGAGAATGCAAAAGTTGTCAGCACACCTTTGCCCAGTCATGTTAAATTGACTAAAGATATGTGTCCAAAGACACAAGAGGAGGAAGAAAAAATGTCCAAGGCACCATATGCTTTAGTTGTAGGTAGTTTAATGTATGTCATGGTATGCACAAGACCAAATATTGCATATGTTGTAGGAGTTTTTAGCAGGTATATGAGTCATCCCATAGTTGAGCATTGGAATGTGGTAAAATGGATTCTCAGGTATTTGAGAGGCACTTCCAATAAATGTTTATATTTTGGGGGTTCTAATACTAATTTAAAAGGCTATGTTGACTCAGATTTGGCAGGGGATGTAGATACCAGGCAGAGTACCACAGGTTATATATTTACAATTGGTAGGATAACAGTGAGTTGGATTTCTCGATTGCAAAAGGTGGTTGCTTTATCCACCACATAGGAAAAGTATGTTGTTGCAACAGAGGCAGCAAAGGAGATTATATGACTACAAATTTTCATGGAAGAGTTGGGAAAACAATAGGCTAACAATCACTTGTTTACAGGCAGCCAAAGTGTTATACATCTTGCAAAGAATTATGTCTTGCACTCTAAAACCAAACACATACAGTTTAGATATCATTTCATTTGGTCAGTGTTGGAGGATGGATAGGTAAAGCTGGAAAAGATACATACAGATGCCAATCCAGTGGATATGTTTACAAAGGAAGTGACAAGGGAGAAGTTGAGCTCCTCTTCAGCTTTAGTTGGTCTTCATGGTTAAAAGTATAACAGAACAATAGGGTCTAAGGTGCTTATTTCCACTGGGAGCTATATGTGTAGTAGTGTCGTCCAGGATCAATCTCCAAGTGGGAGATTGTTTGGTGTGGAGCCTGATCAGTCTCCAAGTGGGAGATTGTTGGTATTTGGCAACTAATCATGCTATATTGTACACTCTTCATGTATCCTCGTCGGGGTTTAGGGTTGGTTCGAGCCCCAGGAAGGGGTTCAGGGGTGGCAACCCTTGAGAAAAAAAATTCTCATTTTTTGCTTTATCACCAACAAAAAGAAAAAAAATTGACTTTGTAGAAGCCTAATTTCTGGAAGCTTCTAAAAAAGATTGTTATAAGCAGTTTGGATGGGGGTTGCAGTAGGGGCATTATTAGTGAGATTGTAATATGGTTTACACTAGATAATAAAATCATTGGATTGTTGCAGTTTTGTGGATGTAGCCTAGATTGGGTGAACCACATTAAATTCTTTGTGTTGTCTTGTTTCTGCTATAATTTTTCTGTGTGTTTTATTTCTCTATTTTATTGATCAAATTTGCATTTAACTGTTAGATATCTACCTTCTAACCCTAACAAGGATGACCTGCTGGTGGATTCAAATTAGAGAGACACTCTCTTCTACATCTTTAGATTACTTTTGTGTGTTTTTTTGTCTTCCCTCATACTTGTCTATGGCTCTAGGAAAATTCATCGCCAACAATTCACTACGGGAAAATTCACTGCGGGAAAATTTACCACCATGAAAAATTCACCTTCAGCAATTCACTACTGTGGAAAATTAATTGCGTAAAATTTTTTAAATATATATTTCCAAAACTTTGAATTTTTTTTTGCTATAAGAATAATTTGATTTATGATAATAAAAATATAGTGAAAATTATTCTTTTGCAAAAAAAATAATAAATTTTTGGAAATATATATTAAAAAAAGTTAATGCGATTATTTTTTTGTGACGGTGAATTGTTGGTGGTGAATTTTCCTTGAGGTGAATTTTTCATGGTAGTGAATTTTCCTAATGCCCTTGTCTATATATGTGTGTGCTCTCATATGGAATATCCTTGCTACCCTTGTAGGTGCTTGAATACATGAGAGAAAATTTTTCATAAACTCCTTATATTTGTACCACCATTCTTCTATGTGTTGTAAATCTTGATTTCCATGTCAGGGATGATGCAAAGCGTAGGGCATTTAGTCCACTTTCATGTTGACCTGATTTTTATTTTTGCTTTGTCTTCATGTACTCTTCTTCTTGTTCTAATACATTTGGGGGTCAATGATAGTTCAAACATATATATTAAATTATACTTATGTATCTATATCTAAGCAGTTATGAACCCAAATAATCAGATCCCCCTATGCTCTTGATTTCTTCGTCTCTACTTTTATGCTTCATGATGTTGTGGTTTTTATGTGTTGTCCCTTGCATGACAACATTCCATGAATACATATAGCTATGTATATTTTTCCACATCATCGCTTATCTTTCTCTTCTCCTTAGAATGGCATGTTCTCCTCTATGTAGCACACGTCATTCTAAGGGGGGCCTATCATAAATTTTCAAAAGTTTCAAAAAGTTTTAAAAGGATTCCTTGATGTCTTATGTCTCATTATCTAGCTTTGGGGTAACTTGACTAGACTTTCTTGTCATTTTTGTGACAGTCCTACAATATAGTTTGTAGCAACCACAGGCTTATATGCTTACCATATTTTTTACTTTTTCGACTAACATGTTTATCTACAACTAACATGTTTGTGATGAGATTGTAGCTAGCTTCACAAGATTGAAGACATGTGTCCTCTTCATTTTTTTATGAATTCCCTTTCATGTTAGGGTATACTAGATCAAAGGTCTACTTCCTCTCCATCTTTGGCATATTCTCTTCAATCTCTTTCTACTTTAGCTCACACATGCTTAGATGTGTATGATCACTAAAGTGGAGGGGAAATTTCATGGTGTAAAATTGCACCCTTATGCAATTTCCCACAACATCACTCTTTACTTTAGCTTAATAAGTTGATAATGCAAAAGCATGCCTTCTAAGCCTTCATTTTCATCCCCACCTTGTCATTTTTTGTCAGTGGGGTATTTTTATTTAGGATGCTTCTGTGTCGCACAAACGTCCTAACAATCTTCCTAATTCTTGGTTTGTTGGGACATTACACTGTCACCTACTCATGAAGTGTAATGCCTCTATAGTTGTAGGCATGCTCAAAAACAACTCTTTGGAATCCATTTTGACAATTTCTTTCCCTCCTTTCCTAATTATCATTCATTCTTACTATTCCATTTCATTGTTACAACTTTCTCTATCACTCCCACTTCTTATAAATTCCATTCTCCTTCTTGCGATTCTACACCATTTTTCTTATAGGTTCAAGCACTCTACTCTACACTCTGGCATGTTCATCTCATGTCCTTGAAGTGCTACTCTTTCTCTCGGCTTCACCAAGCTCATTGGAGGGATGGTAACCTTTTATTTCATTGCATTATTCATCTTATTGTTAGTATATTGTTGTCTTTGCATATTCAATGTCTCGTCTTATTACTTTATTTATCACTATTTCTATATCGTTGTTCATGGAGGTGGAAATTCCAAAGTGGGGGTTTGACTAAAGAAAATCTTGAAAAGCAACCCCAACATTTTCTCATCTCCGTGTGTGCAAGTTTTGTCTATGAGGATATTGTGAGAGGATAGATCTACTGTGAGTTGAATATATTTTATTTCTACTCATTATTTTGTTTAGTAGTTAGTTTATTTTCCTTTCAATTATTCTTCTTGTTGTACCTATTTATACTTTACGCATTTTTAGCTTTCTATATAGTTAGTTAAAACTACTAGACTTTATTATTTGGGTTGTTAGCAGGTCTCGAGTGCTTTTGGCAACAGACTTTGATTTTTTCCGTACAAGACACTAGCGCACCATAGAAATGCCAACATGTTGCACTGTCATCCTTGGTTTGCACTCTCATCCTCTAGCCGAGAGCCTGTCAGTCTATTCCTAAGACCTCTAAGGTCTATTTACCTAACTTTTGAAGTTCTATGTCACAAAATAACCAAAAACACAGTTTAGTCTTTCCTTTATTTGTCACCCTATCACTTGAGCTTTTTTCATTGAGGTAATCTAGGGTCATCTGATCCCTATAAACTCTTCCCTGTCCTAAAGACTCAAGAGTAGAAGATCCCCTCCATTACAAGTGGGAGTCATTTAATTATAATCCTTGGCATGTGGAATAAAAAACTACATAAAATGTTGAAAATTTTAGTGTGAAGATAGTGAAATTGTTCAAGGAAATAATGCAGAGCATGAATGGAAAATTATATCTAGACTACATCATGGTCGGATATATGCAAGTTTCTAAAATAGATATCTTGGGGAGAAGAGACATTGATAGACAAATAGATTGGTCTAATGAATATCAAGCTGAAGAGTACAAGTCAAGCAATCAATTTTATAAGCAGTATGAGAGATCATGGGTGTCTAATACATGATTATATACCATAATTTATTAATTACACAACCCTCAATGTAATAAATAGGAAAATAAAATTAACATAATTATGACACACTACCATATGAATCAAAATGAATTACCCTTGTTCATTATAATTCAAGGAACAACAAGAATAATAAAGTCATATATAATTGGTCCTATTAGTCAAACTCTTGAAAATGCAACAATGTCAGATTGTCATCCCCTTCTATTACTTGCACCAATTGGAGTTGTGGCATTTAAAATAGGAGCATCCACATTTCATTCAAAATTGAGAATCCAAATAACATATTTTTATCAACTAGAAGGAACAACACTAAAAATTTCTCAACAAGAAATAACACATATCAAATATATTTTGATTTATGAAATGAGCTTCACTGGTTAGAAATTGCTAAAGAACATAGATTCTCAACTTTAATGAAAATTCTCACAAAATGAAAACATAAGCTTTGTCTAGGAATACATATGATTGTGATTAATGAAAATGACTATTTTATATTCTAATACATGTAATTCATATGTACTAAGTTTCTATAAATATAATAATATATAGCATTAAAAATAATTGTTATCGATTATCTTTCATCTATATCTATGATTTAGGTTGGAGATTTGGGCCATTTACCTCTAATTAATGATAGACCAACATATGAAAATAATATATGAGCTAAGTTACTATGGGAATAATTCAAAATTATGGTTACTTTAGATAAAATATTCAGACAAGATGGAGAAAACATGGAACAAGAAATATTTTCTCACTTTCTAACGAATTTAAGAGATGCAAATCCAACAATTGATAGCTGAAAGTTTCTTATGATAAGAAACACCATTAGCATAGATGCATCAAGCAATAATGAGTTCAACAATGGTGTTTATTTTCTCTCCACAAGTGATAATGTTCATAATCATAACAAGAAAAAGTTATATTCATTGAAACATCCTATGCACGTAGTGTTGCAACAAAAGTGGGAAGTGTTAATGCAACAAAAGGATTCCAAAATGATGAGCTTGATGTGGAATTGTTGATCCATAAGAATACAATGGTAATGTTGACTTCAAATCCTTAGATACAAGTAGATCTTGTCAATGGATATCTAGAATATATTTGAAAGATTATATACAAACCTGGAAGTGCTCCATCAAAACTAGTGCCAACATATGTAATGATGAATTTGACAATTATTTAAAAATATAATTTAAAGATAATGATCCAAATAAAATTTAATTACAACAATACAAAAGGGTAGTACAATCCAATATCCATTAATATTGGATTGGACATTGACAATACATAAAGCACAAGGTTTGACTCTTTCAAAAACCACTATTGTTATAGGATCAAGAAAAAGAGTATGATTTGACATTTATGGTCATATCATGTGTAAAGTCTCTAGAATGCCTAAGAATAATGTCGCCATTCATATGTGATCGATATGAAAAAATGAATTTAAGGTTAGACAACTTGCCAAGTGGAAGGCTAAAGAAAACAAACTCAAATTCTAGAAGATAATTGATGCGATATATTTTCTTCAATTTTTCTTTAATGACTATCAAATGTTTTAATACTGTATATATTGTTGTCAATCAGATTGCACCCAAAATGCTTGAATGATTAAATTCAGCAATTTGTTGAAACATTGGATCAAACTCAGGTTGTGGGTGACCTATAGTGAGATTGAACCTATGGATTCTTGGCCGGCTTCCTATATGATTCTTAAATTAATAACTGGTAACTTATTGGAAAAAGGATAGAAGAACTATTGTTAAATGGATGTGAAACTGTAAATTGAAAGGTGATGCACCTGATTGATAAAGATCTGCAACTGTGATTCACAATAAATTTCATGAAAACTATCCACACAAGTCGATCTTAACAATTTGACCACAAAAATGACTCTAAGGGAGGCTTGAACAAATCACCTTTGAAGGAAAACAGGGTTTTCCTAGCAAAGAAAAATATTATTCATTTACACAAACTTAGACCTGTGATTTTACTATTTGAATGCATGTAAATATAAACAAGACAAATATTTTAAAGGTTCTGATACTTAAACATAGTAAAACTTCATCAAATCATTCATAAAAGCAACATAATGACAAGGCAGATTTTTGATTTCACTGCAATTGAAGGAATCTTTGTAAAATGACACAAATGACCCTGTAAACCTGCTATTGTATTAATCTGTAAATAAAGTTGAGTTACATGATAATTCACCTTGCAGAATGTAAAGGCTGAAAAATAAGAACTAGTCAAAAAATGACTAAGTCCTTTCACTTTATACAATAAGCCTCTCAAAAGGCATGAAGATGAAACTGAAAGTGAAACTCAGTGTAAAAACTGATATCTCCAAAGTAATCCACGAGCAAAAGAAAATATCCCTGAAAAGAAGGCTCAAACTCATGCAAAAATGAGTGCATGATGATCCAAACTCAAGTTCAACTCATAACTGAACTATAGAGCACTCAAACTACACCGAAAATCCCTCAAAAAGTGGGCCCAAGCATGCGAAAACCATCTCGTTTATATCAATCCGCCCATGATGATTAGAACTCCATCTCTGTATTGTGCATGATTAATCATCAGTTGACAATCCCTAATGAATAAAACCACTTTGGTTCCACCTCTAGTATCCATTTTTGCATGAATAATAATCTCAAAAAAGACTAAAGGCTCACTCCTCATAGCATGCATAACATATCACTTCCATCTTTAGCTCACTTGCCCTTCAAAATAGTTTAATTCTAACAATTATTAAAAACAATCAATGAAATTGTTTTTAATAAAGTTAAATAAACTTTACAAATAATATAAAGGGGTTTCTACTTATTTCAAAATCAAAAAGATTAAACTTGAAACTAATTTTTCAAGAATAATACACTAGCCTTCTATGAGGCAACCTTAGAATGAAATGATTCATTTTAAAAGATAAGTCAAAAATCATCATTCGACTTGAGCATGGTAAAAATGCTAAGGAAAAAGAAACCCTAATCATTATGCTCATTCGCTTTCACATTTCTATGGGGAGAACTAGCGCTGCCATGTATGAAAGCACTAGGGTTTTGAACTGGACTTGCTCCCCAATTCAAGTTGCATCTGGGTGATTTCCTTGAAGATTCCTACTGTTTTTGGCTATTATTTTTCTCTGTGCATACTCCTTCACTGCCTCTAGCCACCATGTGAGGTTTTTCTATGCATATGAAGTTATAAAGAACTCAACCACAGCTTGTTTGTTCCTCTTTAGGTGCATAATGGTAAGTTATCTCTTTTAGGAAAAAAATTGGACTTTTCATTTCACTTTGAAACATTTTCTAAGCATTCAAGTTGCGGCTGTAACAATTTTCCTAATATATTTTTTTGTGATTTTCCTTTTTGTTGACTTCTCAACTTCTTGGCTGCCATTGAGAGTATTGCCTAAATTTTTTGGAGGAAAAAAACATGGAGACCCACGCGAGTTTATGTGTATTTTCTTTAGAAACAAAGAAGGTAAGATTTTTTGTTCAAATCTTTGTATTATTTGCTTATTGGAGGTCAAGACCATTACCTTAGTATCCTTATTTTATTGCACTTCATGAGACAACAACTCATTAAGGAATTCTTTCAAGTAGTATGGTGTCTTATCTATGCTTTCATTTTTGCTCATAAAAATGAATTTGATATATATATTGTGCACATTTCCATCATTATGACAGGTCGTGGTTTTCTTTACTTTGAATCCATTTTGGTTTCCTTTTCTTCAGGCCCCCATGGAATTTCTAAAGCCTTTGTCTTTGATATGGGATTACTCTTTATTGTGACTTTGACATGTATAGTGCAGCCTCTTTGTCTCGTTATGTTGCTCCCATTTTTTGTCCACGGCTGTCAATGGCTGTGAGGGCACTCTGTTAGACAATCATATCTTGTCTATTTTCAAGCCATTGCTTTTCTCGTTCCATTCATTGTGCATACTCAAAGGCATTATCCTCACTGTAGGCCTCAAGCTCATCTCTTTATTTTGATGATTTATGTGTGTGTTGTTTGTTGTCACTGGCCATGGTTTTAACAATCTCCATCTACTGTATTTGCAATTCATTGCATATTGTATTTCAGAGCAAACCATCTCATGGGTAAGATGTGATAGCAATAAATATTTATTATTACTGTCAACATGACAATCCTGTAGTTGTAGCTCATATCTGATCTAAGCACTGTAGTGAATACTCATCATTCTTGTATGAGATATCCTCTTCATTATACCAACAATGATTATTTAATCAATTTCACACCATACTGTTGTCTTGAAACCTCTTTGAGAACGATGAAGAAGAGGAAATGACTTTCTTTTTTTGTTGTTTCCATTAAAAGTGAAAGCCTGTAACTGTTCTTGATGCTCACCTCATTATGTTATCATACATAATTTCAAGTGCATTCATCTAGACAGTGATGTATAGAAACTAGCCCTGACCTCCTTTCATTTTGCATTTGAACTACTTTGGTATTTCATGACTACCATTCATTTTATATGACTATGAAGGCTTCCATAATAACCCTATAAGGGTTTTGTTGTTCTAAATTCTTTGTATTTTGCTCCTTTTATGTTGGAATACATAGTTGTCATTATGTGATCTATTCCTTGAAGGCTTGGCTACCCATCAAAAGTGACTCATGCTTTGTATATATGCATTTCTCATTCATGGCTGCCTCCTTTAATGTTGCTATAGATTACCTCTATTAAGTCTATCAATCATAAAATCATTCATAAGAAGTATCCTTATTTTCATATTCTTATTTTAAATATGTATGAAACATGGTCCTTTTTAGCCCTTCTATAGGTAATCAAGAATAATGATAACTCATAAGGTTGAAGTGTCAATGATGCCTCTTGGTCTCAAGATGTAATAATGTTGTCCTGCTGCCATGTTGACTGCCCTCCTAAATCTTTGGATGAACTATGTATGTACCTTGTAGTTGTAAAAAATAATTAAATTGCTTTGAGTGCTCTTTTTCCCTTCAGTATAGAGGGGCTCAATGCCTCATTAAAATGTAAACATGAATGAAAGGCAGAGCTGAAACAAAGATGATAAATGCAATCAATTCTCTCTTAATATATTTCTTTAATTGTTCCTTTGAATGATGAGCAAAAGATAATTTCTCAATCTGTTTTACCATGCTATTATATTGCTTGATGATAGTCCTAGATGATGATTGTTTCTTTGATGCTTGATGACTCTCATATATGAATGTTGAATGAGAGAATACCCTCATACCTTCTTGATATGTTGGGCTCGACCCTTGTGGGAGCCCGTTTTTCCCCACATATCTAATGAAAATGATCTCAAACATGATGAACCTGTTCCTGCACATTGAAACAAACAAGTTAGCAAAAATAATCAAAGCTAAAAGCTTCCATTGAATTTTGTGTTCCTTGATTATCAGCCTTTGTAACTCAATCATCTGGTGAATGCCTGATTGAATGTAAATTACATTCTTGTTGGTAGCGTAGGCATAAAGTAGAATGTAATTCATCATTGCTTAGAGTACATCTCTAACATCATCTTCTTACAATTTTGTAGTTTCATGGAGTGTGAAATCGAGGCTATAGCTTGGAGATGCGACAACTGAAGACATCAAGCGAAAGTGATTCATCATCACAGGCAATGATGAATTGCTTCTCTTCTTTGTATTTATGTTATCTTCAGTAGTGTAGCTTTCATTGAATTTGGTATTCATTATTTGATTATCATAATCAAATTTAGTTACTCTCGTGGCTTGTGCGAGATTTCAGTGTTTTTACAAAATGAATAAAAAGCATTATTATGCAAATTTCCAATTTTTTGTTTCAAATACTTGCACAATAAAACTATAATTCAAATGTAATCTAATCTTTATGATGAACAATGAATACTTTAGCAAAAAAACTTAAAAATTTATGTACCTATCAATGATGAATTATATTCAGCTCTACATGTTTGAGCTCGTAGTGAAAAATAGGTAACATATATAATAGTCCATGTTCAAAATATCGTATAGAAAAAATTCATCTATTGCATTGCAAATTAATCATATCAAACCAAAATGAGTAGATTGTAGCATATTGAGCAAAGTAAAGAAAATACATAAAAGAATACTACAAAAAAATAAAGCAAAAAATTATTAAGCATAATATAGCATAATTTCCCTAGAAGGAAATGTCATAAAATAGATGTAATCACAATTGTGCACATAAATATATAAAAAATAAATAAAAATAATATAAAATAAATTATCTTTCATAGTTGTATGATTTGTCGCAAGCATGATAATTATTAACCTTTTATATAACATTGCATGCTCTCATCTTTCCTTTTGAGGGATCTTGATGATTAGAAAGTGTTAGATAATAAGGGAACCAAGTTTATTTGGTTTGCTAATTTTAAATTTCTTTTATACCTGGCTAATTTTTTTGTCTTCCAATTATTTATTTTTTAATTTTATTTATATTAATTAATTTAGAAATCCTTTAATATATAATTATATTTCTTATCCGATTGTCATGTGAAAATATATTGTGTCCAAGTGTATTTTTTTTAGCATTTTAGAAAATCTACTAATACTCTTGATCATTTTGTGATCTAACAAATTGAAAATTTTATGTTTCAAAAAATGGAAAAATCTAAACATTACAAGAAATAAAAAATAAAGAACAATAAGATTGGAAGTACATCAAAGTTTGAAGATAAAATAATCGTTGCATCCTCCCAAAAGAAGGTTATATGGATATTTGACTCAAAGACTCTCACTTTAGCAATGGATCGAATAAAATTGAATAGAGGAAATATTGTTAAAAAGGAAACTAAAAGGAATCCTAAGCTAAGTAAACCTTCTACATTTTGAGACTTCTATTTTGGATGTGGGTGTACAATGTCCCTAAAATAAGTGAAGAAGTATGGATGGAACACCTTTAAGTCCATCCTAAAGAGGAGACCATCATTGCAAGTTTCTAAGAGGAACCAAAAAAAGACATGCAATCTAAATAAAATTATAATTTTGTAAAAGAAATCTTATTATTAAATAAAAAATATTTTCTAAAGAGGAATCCAAAGAAAAAATATCAAAATGAGACTTTGATTTTGTAAAAGAACTATTATTTTTCAATAAAGGTTAAACCAACTGATTGTTGTCATGATCAAAAATGTTCTATTTTTTGTTCAAGTTAAGTTAAAATATTTATTACTTAAGTATTTTATTTTGTTTTTCAAACTTTATAAATGGTTAAGACAAGGAATTCTTGTGGAAGGACTCCAAGTACTCAAAACCAAACCCATAATCCAACTATAAATTTTGATGTGGTCATTTAGACAATCTTTAACCTTTTGATAAAATAAAGAGATAAACTTAGTAATCTATATATATCTTTAAAAATATATATAACATTCTAACACAAACACTAAATGTAACACTAACACTAATTTTATTCCTACACCTAACTCTAACTCTAACCCTAACCCTAACCCTAACTCTAACTCAAACCCTAATTGTATACTTACAATAATTCTAATGCCAATCTTAATTCTAATTTTATCTTTAACCATAACTCTAATGTTAATTATAAATCCAACACTAATTCTAATTGTAACCCTAACCCTAACCCTATTTATAACCCTTACCTTAACCCTAAGCCTAAACTAAACCTAACTCTAACCCCAACCCTAAAACTATAAATAATTTTGATTCTAACCCCTAACCCTAACCCTAAATTTAACTCTAACCCTAACCCTAACACTAACACTTTTTCTAACTTCGACCCTAACCCTAACCCTAATCCCAACCCAACCCTAAAACTAACACTAATTCTAGATCTAACTCTAATCATAATCCTGATACTAATGTTATTTATGACCCAAACACTAACTATAAATCTATCTCTAACCCTAACCCTAATCGTAACTCTAAATCTATCTCTAACCCTAGCCCTAATTGAACACTAACCCTAATCCTAACCTTGATTTAAATTTAATTCTATCTCTAATTGTAACTTTTTTCTACTCATAAACATGTGAAATATTGCAAATTATGGAGAAAAGGAAGCTACTTCAAAGAACCAATAAATGGCTATGTTTAAACACTACTGTTGTTGGTTAGTGTAGGTTAGAGAAGGTTTTCTTTCAAGTTAATAAGTGTTGATGCACAATGCTTTAGTTTTTCATTTTCTCCAAGTGTTGAAGCATAGTTAGTTTGTTGTTCTTAAGGATGTTGTTGTTGTCAAAGTTTAGTTTTTAGTTTCTCACACTCTCTTGACTCCTATTCCCAATGGATATGCAAGGCTACTAGTTTTACTGGTTTGAGCAAGCAAAACACCCTCAAAGGTTGCCAAGAATGTAGTCCATATTTTTATAGGTCCTAGGAAATTATTTAAATAATCTTGTGGTTTTAAGTCTTTTTTTTCCAAAAATGGGGGCAGTTATCTTTTATTCAAAGTCTTGTTTAAAGACTTTTAATTAAAAGGAAAAATTATTCCATGGCAATCCCTTACTCCACGACAAATTTGGAGAAAGGCTAGAATTGCATGGAAAAAGGTAAAATAAATGAAGTAACTCCAAGTCTGGGCACCAAAGTAATGCATGACAAAGGAAAATATGAAGAAAACACCACGTGAAGAGGAGGAGGACTCTAGGGTTTCCAACAATTTGAAGATCCTTTTGGACAGCAGTTCAAAGGATTTGCATGGTGGCCAAAGTTTTTGCAAATACTTGTTATGAGTATTGGCATGGGATTTCTATGGTGGTTCCACGCATGCAAATAATCTTGATGTTATCGTTTAGTTTCAAATATTTAAACACCTATATAAGTGTAGATAGGTGTGGATTTTTATCAAATGTAATCATTTTTCCATGGTTAAAATCTTGTGAAACTCTCAAGTTTCAGACCTAGGACAATGATAAGTGTGCAGATCATAGTTTAGTGAAATAATTCGATGAAGAAATATTTACTATCAACATGGCAGCCTATGTGGTATGAAGGTTTCAAAGAATCCAAGACAATCAACTTTTAAAAGGTAGTGACTTCATAAATTTAGAAGGGACAAACCATGCAAGATCATGCTAACACATTTTTAGAAGAAGGGTTACATATATGTGACAACAATTCATAGCCTTGGAGAGTTACCTTTGTAGATTAAAATGTGCTATGGTTAAATTACATATTAAATCAGAGTTGCTAGCCTTCATGACGATGTATGTTTGATCTATACTTGGTGTAAAGGTAGTTCTATAAGGTTATGGAAATAATGGTCATCGTCCTTTATATGAGGGGGGTTTGTGGAGATCATAAGTGGATGGTTGAAATTGTTGAAGCTACAACGATCACATACAAGAATAATGGAAGGCAACTTATTATGAACTGTACAATCTTACAAATATTAGTCATCTCCAAGGTTTAATGGCAATCATAAGCATAACAATGAAACCATTAAATAATGTCTCATACCTTTAAACAGTGCCCATGAAAGAGGTTGCATATGACAATCTTATGTAAGAAAGGATTGATAGTCAACTGTGTATAGACAACCATAAAGGTATTCTTTACATTGAAGATGCCATGACAGTCCTTAAGACTAAGAGAAGGTAGTATTTGAGAATAATTAAGTGTATCAAAATGCAAGTAAATGATTATTATAGGAGGTAGTCCTTTATTATTTTCTATACTATGCAAAGGGTCACAATGATAAAAGGTTTGCAATAGATGACAGTCATAAAGAGGGATGACAATAGAATGATGAGTGACAGCAAGAAGATGCATTATTGTGAAGCTTTGATAGTGATTCTATCACTGTCATAAAGATATTATGGACTATGAAATCAAAGATGCATGATTGTGAAACCTTGAGAGTGGATAAATGTTCCATATGATAGTTTCAAAAGGGCAGATTAAAGAAAGGGCATTGATAATAATGCTAGTGAGGTGGCAATCATTAAAACTATAACCAAGGGTAGAGTTCTATCTTTGAAAAGTAGTCATGATAAATGTTATAAAGGCATAATGACCATGAAATGAGAATAGTCCTTAAAGTGGATACTAAGACAACCTCTTAACCATACTAAATCCAGTCAAGGATTCTTGTGGAATACATACCTCATAGGGCTCATGAAGAGGAAGGGTTTGAAATAACATTGATGTCATGGTAGATGAGAGGAAAAAGGTTATGAATGGTAAAACAATAGTCTTTTGTGAATGAAGGGTAGACTACAAGATTGTAGACCTATAACATTTTAATAAGCAATGATATTTCATGAGTAACATAACAGTTATTGCATCAAAAGAGGGAAACCATGGGCATATAAATCTCTTAAAAACCCTATTTGAAATTAAAGATAGTGATTATATCAAAAGGACAGTAAGCTATCTACTTTTTAACAAGCCTCTCAAGAGAAAGGTTTTGATGAATAAAAGGCAACAATGATAGTGAGGAAACAATCTTGTTGAGATTTTCAAAGTGAGTGTAACAAGACAATGGTTTTAGAGTTAACTTTACATGACAAGATGATGGATTAAAGAATATTTTAAAATTGTACATCAATTGTTAAATCTCTAAGTTATCCTACGCGACCCTTGAAGGCCTAGTTATCTACAAGTAACTCACATACCTATGATCATGCAAGGAGTTTCACAAGATCATCACAAGTTAAGTGACTTATTCATGCTTAGTTTTGTTGCACTTATATGAATTTTAGACATACTTAAGAATCCCACATGGTTACAACTAGATTTGAGAGGAATTTGAGGCCAAAAATATGTAGTTTAAAGTAGTTTGTAGTCCTAAAATAAAGGCATTTTTTTCCTTGTATGACCAAAAAGTTGAAAACTCCATGCAAAGTGTTTAAGGATAACTTTTCAATCAATTTTCATGGTTTTTTTAGAAGGTCAGTTCAAGTTCAATTGGGGGCACACTTTAAGGAGAATGCAAAGGTCAAGAGGTCAACAATTCAAGTCAACTCTTCTTCACCAAAGCTTTGCATGATTCACAACCAATTTAGAGGAGTTCCACATTCATGCAAGTTGAACATCTTCCACGAGCTTCAAGTTCAGTTAAGATGAAGAGGTTTTATATATTAAAACAAAGAATTCAACTCTTTTAGAGTTAGTTCAAGTCCTTTCTTCTTTTTCCTTATGCAAAAGAATGAGATTGTAACTCATCTTTGAGAGAGTTTTCTCAATTTACAATAGTTTTATGTAGTATCAAGTAGTATTTTCATATTTGTATCAACTAAAGCACCTTGTTATCAATAAAATTTCAATTATTTTACCTTCTCAACATCTATTCCATTGTGTGTATATGGATGATTAATGCATATTTTCTATGCTTAATGATTAATCCTTCAAATCTATTGTCACATTCCAATACCTTTGAGAAAAAGATCTATGTTATATGTAGGTCATAAATTGTGTCATGAATGCTATGGTTTTGGTTGTGAGAACATTCTTGCTTTTCCTTCTAAATTTGTAAGCAATTGACCTTCTTATGAAATATTGACGTGTGAGCATGTAAAAATTTGAGTTGTGTGAATACTTGATGAGATTTTGAGAGAGTTTGTGTGTTTCAAAGTTGTGATATAGGTTTTAATTATTGGTGCATCACCTCCTAGGGTTAGTAAATCTTTTCATTTTAGTTCTTCTACCCTTTTTTCTGATCAAGGTAGTAGTTTTTAGGAAGTTCGTCAAGGGAACCAACCCTCTCTACAAGTTGATCTTCACCATAGGTGACCCACAACTTGAAGATGATCCCATGTTTCATAGGATAGCTGATTTTTACACTCAATTAGGGTACAATCCTCATGACAATAGAAACATAAACCCTAACCCTAATCTTAACCCTTACTATAACCCAAACCCTAGTCCTAACCCTAATTATATCTCTAATCGTAACATCAACCTTAATCCTAATTCTCTCTAATTTTAACCCTAACCTTGATCCTAACCATCACTATAACCTTAACCCTAATTGTATCCTTAATCCTAACCCTATCCCTAACCCTACCCTTAATCATAATCGTAATTATAGCCATAACCCTAACCCTAACCCTAATTCTATCTCTAATCATAACTATAACCCTAACTCTAACCCTAATCTTAACCCTAATCCTAATCTTAATCTTAAACATGTCCTTAACCCTAACCCTAACCCTAATTTCATCTCTAAGCATACTCTTTACCCTAACCCTAATTCTACCTCTAACCCTAACCATAACCCTAATCCTAACCCTAACGCTAACCCCAACCCTACTCTAATTGTAACTATATTCATATTCCTAACCCTAATTTTATCTCTAGTACTAAACCTAACCCTAATCCTAACCATAACCTCAACCTTAATCCTATCCCCAACCCTAACTCTAATTTTAATCCTAACTCTAATGCTAACCCTAATTTTATCTCTAATTGTAATCATCACCCTAATCCTAACCCTATCCCTAACCCTAACCCTAATTATGACCATAACCATAGCACTAACCCTAATTTTATCCCTAACCATAACCTTAACCCTAATTTTATCTCTAACTCTAACCCTAACCATAATCCTAACCCTAACCCTATCCCCAACCTTAAACCTAACCTTAACCTTATTTATATCTCTAACTGTAATCCTAGCCTTATCCCTAACCCTAACCCTAATTCTATCTCTAACCCTAACCCTAACCTTATCCCCAACCCTAACTCTGTGTTTAACCCTTACCCTAACCCTATCTCCAACCCTAACCCTAATCCTAATCCTAACCCCAACCCTAACCCTAACCTTAAACCAAACGCTATCCCCAACCCTAACTCTAATCCTAACCCTAATCCTAACCATAACTGTAACCCCAACCCTAACCTTAGTCCTAATCCTATCCCTACCCCTAATTTTATCTCTAACCCTAACCCTAACCCTGACTCTAACCCTACCCCTAACCCTAATTCATTTAATATATTACATGTTATGTCATGAATGCTATAATCTATTAAAAATATGTTGAGATATCCTTCTCAAGGCACTTATTTTTAAATCAATTTCTCACATAAAAATTCAATAGACACCTTAAAAAGGATATCTCTCATTGTATTTTATATAGATTTATTAAAGATATATATGCTAGTATATATATAGATTATATACATAGTATACATATATATTATATTTGATGTATACATATATTATAGTATACATACATATAGATAAATATATTAAAGATAAAAAGATCTTGTTGCATGCATATCATATCATATAATATATATATATATAACTACATATTATATAATATTATATGGTAATATAATATACAATAATATATATGTATACATATATTATATATTACTACACTACTAGGCTCATATTGGACATACAGTCTATTATATTTGTGTGTAGACACACACACACATAACAATACATGGTGAAGAATGTGTAGATTTGCATTGAGACTTCATGTCCAATTAGAGTTTGATTAGTTCGAAAAAATCTTCAAGTGAAGATACAAAAGACCATGTTAAATCTATAGTTTGAGTAGTATGCATATCTTCCACAGATTTCTTTGACCAAAGTGATGAATGCAAAGAATTCTCAACTATATGTAATGCCCATAATTTGACTGGAGGGAAAAATGCCACTAATTTTTTTTGAATCATCATGTATAGTCACTATAGTTAGCAATTTATGTGCATCAGATGACATCATACTTGCACATCATCATCAACTCGTACCCGGGTGTGGGGAGTGGGGAAGTCACTAAAAGAAAGGACATGAATACATACCACCTTCACAACCAGAAAGAAAATCCCTAATATTCTCACATTACACTTTGGTTTACTACCAACTAACCTAAAATTAAATCAAATAATGCCTTTATGATTAATGTGGTTGGTCAAGTCAATCAAGCATCATGTTAATATATTATTCTTTGAAGGGGGATGGTGGCGTAACCATTGAACCTTTTTAACACCATTGATATATATTACATCTTGACCCTACTTACTATTTTAACTAAAGTGTGTAATACAAGAGCAGATAGATTAATGACAATTAAATTAATTCATTAACCTCACTGTCAGAGTAGACCCAAAATTACCTACCCAATTGGGTAGTAAGGTCTTGAGTCCTATGTTATTACTCGTATACATAAACCACACACATCTATCCATTTGTTTTCTTTCACTTCCTAATGTTACACCATTAAAATTAATATATAATTATATGTAAATATTGTGTGATTGTACACATATTAATTAATTTGATCTTTTATTCTCAAATAAATAAATATTTATAAATACATAAATACATAATTTATTGTAATTACTCTTATAGTAAAAAGCTAGATTTCTTATTTTATTTACTTATTTATTTCATATAAAAAAAAGTCATAACTACACATTTTATCTCACATATATGAAATACAAATAAGAAAATCTTAATCTATATTTCTTAACTTAAAAAGGATATTTATAAGAATAAGAAAACATCTATAAAGAAAAGTGCCCATATATCTTTGATCCATATAAATAAAAAAATTTAAGACTCTTTACTTTTCTCTCTCCCTTTATAGATAATTATTCATACGTTTAGTTAAAGCCCCTTTTTTCTTTCTTTTCTTTTCTATAACTACCATACACGTGGAAGAATGAGGATAGAAGGATTTTATAAGGAGAGAGTCACGTTACAAATCCTAATCATGGAGGAATGTCGTATTTAATTAATGTTATCAATGTTCTTATTTCTTTTCCCTATAAAGAAAACCAATTGTTTATTTGCCATTGAAGGGCCAAGCTTGTTTTTTATCGTATTGAATCTATGTAGCTATACCACAACCAGTGATGACATAGTTGCAAACTTAATACGAATTCCAGATTACGTGTTCCTTTAAAATGACATTTGCACCTTTGAATTCTTTGAAATTTACTTATAATTTCATATCCCTTAAAATGTTAACTTCATTGCTTCTTTTTTCTTTAGTTTATTTATTTGTACAGGAGTAAGCATGTGTTCCTTTTTAGAGGAACTCTTATATGATCATGATTTTTTGCCTTGTTATTTAAATCTTACAATTCTGAAGGCATCAAGATCATGAATATTTGGACGGGAATTAATGTAATGTTACCTAGAAAGGAGTGGCACGAGATAAAAAAAAACTTCTTGTTTGAAATATGCAGAGATGGACAACAAGGGTTAGTTGAATTTCCGAAATCTGAGTGATTAGCTAGTAGTCAATAGAAACCAGAAAAATAGAAGGTTAAATAATAAGAGTGTAATAATGGATCCATCAAAAAATAAATCAGTTCACTTCATTGGTCTACAGGATGCCCTCTCTTTTAAATCAACTAATTCTCAACGATTATCTGCAATCTACCCTTTGAAGGCAACTTGGCGAGGACACCATTGTTATTGCAATTTTTTGTTTTGAACAAACCAACTATGACAGTAAACGTTAATATATCAAACATGAGTATCTTTATAGTATTTTTTTAAGGAAACTCCTTGGATTAGATACATGTATATACACTAGAATTGTCAACTACGATTCTGACCCAACTTTAACACAGCCCTATAGATGGTATGATTGTAACATTGATTTCATTGGTAAGAGATAATATACTCGTGAAAATTAGTATATGTATGGCAGGTTTGTATCACACTCAAGTGGGGGCAACATGATTCTATTGGCTATCACAACAATAGAGGTTTCTTATCTTGGGGAACGGGTTAAATTTAATAGCTATTGGCTCCCATCCCCAACAACAGAGCATTGAACTCCTCTATGGCTTTCGTTGGTGCCCAAGAACCTACTGACCGCCTTGGTTGGCTGGGCGTGAATATCGCTAGAGAAAACTCTGCACCAATTTAAATCTTCCCATTGGTTCCATACTTAACTATTTGCTATACCTTGATACCACTCCCTTCTGTAATAGTCTGCAGATTTTTCCAGTGATCTATAGCAACTTTTTTAACTTATCACATGCTCTATTGTGTGAGCTATGCCTACGGTAGAAAGGGAAGGTGGTACTACTATTAGGTTATTGTTGGTCAACTATTTAATGTGAACTAGGTACAAGACAGGGAGACTACCTAGGCAAAGCAAGCCATTCACTCATAGGCACAGAGGGGTCATACCAGAGACCGACTGAATGCACCAAGTGGGGAATGTGACATTGCACTTGAACGATGAATTTCACTGCTCAGAGCTATTCTAGTGTTGATTTACATATGGTTGCAGCTACTACACCAGCCAAGAAGTAAGTTTGTGCAGCCAGTTAAACCTACACAGGTATTAGTTTCAACTCTATACTATTTTTATTTTTTTTCACTTCTTTATTTTCTTTCTAAAACAAAACTGAACATTAATTTATCTTGATTCCTAGACTTTCATGTTGTTAACCTATTTCTAGGCACCTAATCTTGTGCAGATTCTTGACCATATTCTACCTGGAGCTTGAGGACAAGTTTCTCTCATGCCTGATAGGTTTAAGAGGACATTCAAGGAAATAGGGAAGCCATTGTTATTCATTGTAAACAAGCTCCCCTTTTTTTTTCCCTGGAATTTAAAACAACACTGTATTCTTACATTTCCACTAAACAATGAAGTTTTTTCATAGCAGATATAGGGATCACTGTTTCTTTTTTCTTTATTGCAATATGTTAACTTACTAGAGAGTTTTGTTTAAGAGACAACACTTTTCCTTTCTAAGTAAAATGCTCCTGTGAATCCACAGTATCCTAGAATAGGATTTACATCTCAGGCATTGTAAGTACAGTAAAGCATAGGTCTATGCAAACTTGTTAACAAAATTCATTTCTGGAAACAAAAAGACATATGAGTGAACATTCCTTCCCGAATATTATATATGTTTTATAGAATCATTTTCAAAAGAGGGAAGGATATATATATATTTATTTTTTAGAGAAGTAAAGAAGCACATACAATCTTATTTTCTATTATCATTTTCTTCCATATCAGTAATATGCAACAGTTATTCCTTCATAATCTCCTACGCTTTTCATAATTTTTCATAGAATATCAGCATTATTCATATTTCTCACCAATGTCAAATAACTATACAGTAGTACTATATTTACTTATTTCCCTTTCTTAATATATATTATAAACAAGTACACATATTTTAGAAAAGATGCATACAGTTAACTAAGTCACTTGCAGATCTCTTTCTTAAAATAGAAACACACATTTCATTTTCTTACTGAACTAATATCAAAATAGAGTATTTTATTAGGCTTCCCAAGCAATATGTATACTATGTCCTTCAAAGAAATAATGTAAATATACATTTAACTCATTTGAATACAAAATATGTTTTAAGGCATATACTTTATACATTTGCATTTTCCTTAAAGAAATACAACAATAGTTTTGACTTAAACTTTCCACATATTTTGCAATGCTTGTAAAACCTTAAAATAACGTAGTGTGTATTTATAATACACTATCATTTACAACATCCTCTCAAGTATTCAACAAGAATATTTTGACAATGGCTTGACAACTCCCATCTCTGCATAGGCCAGCAATGATCACCCAAGGTTTAAGGTTGCAAGTTTATACCATCTTCTACATCCTGCACAAGTATACACAAACACTTTCTCCATAGCCAAGGTAGTGCTCACCTCCCAACCTTTGGTTGAAAAACCAACCACCCCCGAGCTAGGAGGCAACCAAGGGAACCGGGTACAAACAAAACCAAGCAAAACAATATTTACACACACATTATACACACAAGATTATTTTCACACCCACCAAAGGGATTTTTCACATAACTTTAGGATTCCATCAAGAATCCAAAGTGGGGGATGTAGGGTGGACTACGCACTCCATACGGGGACTTATAATAATAGCAAAAAGAACAAGTCAATATCATACTCCCATCATTTCACATGCAACCCTTCTTTAATATCTTCTCTTTCTCCAAAACCCATACCACCAAAACCATTTCTACCATTTCACAATTACATATGGATACTCATACCCTTTTTGAGCCTCTCCTTTCGAGGAGGGGTTAAACTTCCCCATAGAGGTTCCTACTCCATACCATCCCCAACAAGGGATGCTCTTCCCAAATTTTGGGTGAGCCTATCCCTATACATCCCTTTCCCATCACACAAAACACATTCAACAATACAAGAAAACAAGAACACAAGCAATTTGAAATAAGCATACAAGCAAACACAAAAGACAAAATACCAAACACATTTCACATACACATGTAATCTTTCAAATAAAATCATAGAAAAATAGATAGAGTGGTGAATCTACCTCAAAACCAAGCTTGGGAAGGATGGGTTGAGGATCCACACAACTCTTCTTCCAAGTTTTTTTCTTCAAACTCCTCCACCCCCAAAATTCAACAAAATCAAGAATGCCAAAAAGAATCCCATAACCCTTGTTTTGAGTTTGTTTTATAGGAACTCAAGTTTGAATTCCTTTGAATAGGGAGCTAACATTTGTCAACCTCTAATTCACCCTCCCAAGCACACTCACCCATGTGTGCTCACACATGTGTGAGATCTTGGGAGCCTTCCAAGGCAATTTGGAAAGGTGGGAATGGAAAAATACTAGTCCCCATCCCACTTCCCAAAACCTTAATTTCGTCAAAGCTCTTAAAGGCCTCAAAAAGAGTGCCCAATCATGGAATTAAGCCAAGATTTTGAGTTTAAAAGGTACCTAACCCATAGGTACCTGCCCTAGGGCCTTAACCCCATTAAAACACTTTAAAAATATCACTTTTCAATCCCCAAAAAGTGTCTAAAAGTTCAAATCCGAGTTTGTCCACTTGGGTAGACAACTCACCTCCCATATGGATTGACATGGCAAAAAAAAAAATTACAACCATTCAAAATTTACATCACAAATGAAATACATCACAGAACGAAACTATAGTCCCTCCAAATGGACTATAGTTTGGTTTCACTGATTAAATTACTTAGGGTTCCCAAGGGTTGCCTCTGATTCCATTTGGCCATGGAAGATGTACCTGCACACTTGATGCAAACGTTAATCCATCCAAGTAAATTGTATATATGTTAATCAAAATAATTGAATCACACGATTTCATACAAACAAGTCTCACAATTCACATAGAATAAAGATCTCATATCACAACTAGAAAAATCACTAATCACATATCATATCCAATTCTTTTACCTTAATTTTCAAATTCATCAAATTGCAACATGATTCATCCTCACTACATGTTTCATTCATTCATCATTAAGTTTCTAGATTCAAATTAAACAAACTCAATAACCAGCATAAAATTAGATCAATCATCATAGTCAGCTAACATGTAGCATACTCAAAATCAAATCACCATATGAACTTAAACATTTAAATATCATGTCATCAATGGTATCAATAGGCATAGACAATAACCAAACTCAAAATAATCCAAGTACTAGATGTAGCATAGGGGTGGGCCTCACACTATATAACTTTGTTTTGTTTCACATTCTTTTGAAAAACTATATAGCTTTGTTTTATTTTGAATTCTTCTAAAATTGGAGGATTCTATGAGCTTCTTGAGCATTGTGTGTGATTACTACAATGGAAACTTCTACATTCACCTTGCACGTATCTTCTCCATGCCATTAAAGGGTGAAGAGAAGGTAATTCAAGAGATTATTAGAGAAAAAGCATCTATCACATGCCCGCGTACATGATGTGAAGATCCTTGAATTGTTTCTCTACAATGTGATGAGGATGATGGGTGAAGTTTGTTGGGTTGAATCAATATTTAACATATGTGTTTGTCCTACTCTAAGAAGTGAGGTGCTTACTATTGTGAGAAAAATGAGTTCTAATCTATTTATAGGTTTGGTAGGAGTTTCCATATGCATTATCATTGCAAAGAAAAATGAAGACTTGAAGCAAGTCATCACTCTCCTAAAAGAAGGGTTAACCAAAAATAATATGGAGACATATGTTTTCGACACGGCACATCAAAATGACCTTTTATCCCCTATGTAGATTGAGAGACTTTAGGAGATGATTTTAGGCCTACATAGTGTCTTAAATTAAGCAACTCTATGTAAAAATTTCATTATACAAACAAATATGTAATATTTTTTGGATGGTTAATAGAAAGGGTGATTAAAATTTGAAGCTATAAATTGTGAACCTTGAATGCATACAAGTTAATAGTGGACAAAAACAGTTGATTGAACTATAACAATTGTTTGAGGAACATAATGGCATAAGTAGCTATAATTTTTAATAGGGGACCATTGTTTAATAGTAGCATATGTGTTTTGATTGCAAATGCTATAGTGTTCGGAGTGCAAAATTTATATGTGAGGGAAGCATTTTGAAAAGTGACTAGGGTGAAAAACAATATGTGTCTAAATTGAAAATGTTATAAAGTGGATATTGATAGGAGTACGACCCATTCCAAAACAAATCCCTAATGTGGTGTTTGGAACCAAAAATAATACATTGTGAACTTTTAATGACTTTATATATATATATATAATGGAAACCCTTAATATATAATCTTTGTCAATAATATATATAAATAGATAAATAAAACCTTGTATAGACAAGCATATATATATGCTAATGAATATGTATGGTGCTCTATTCAAATGGTAAGCAAAAAGAGACAAATATATATACACAATTTCATGAATATAAGACAGGATTTTTTGAATTAAACTCATAACAAAAGAGAACCCTGAATTTATAACATTGGTAATTTGAACCCTACAAAGTAAACATGAATACATACAAGTTACAAATCAAACCATCGATATATATTGAGCCTAATTGGGTCCCTAATTTCCTAAAATTATGCATTTTATAGCCCATTTGTACCACTTTCTGAGAAATTACAAGCATTGAACAAATGCATCCAATTAATATTTTTCCCCAACACTTAGGGGAGAGGGCCCAGTAGTCGTGCACCCTAACTTTGCGCTTCTAATTATCCTACGTCGAAATTTCAAATCACTACCAATTTTTTACAGCAGCTTACTTGGCAAGTTCTCTGCTTATAACTAAGGTTTCAGGGCCACATCATCAAATATGATGCCACATCAGCATGCGTTTTTGTCAAGGTGTCGAAAAAGGCCCCAAAAAATAGTGAGACCAATTCTCGTGCATTACATCATGAGTAGTTGAGCGCTGATGTGGTATCACATGATTGGTTGCTTTTTAGATCAAAAGCATACATTTTGTTTAATTATGGGTAGTCAAATCACAACTATTGGACATTATATAAACGACTATTGGGTATTATATGTACGATTGGGTGCACGACTATTGGACCCCGCACGACTATTGGGCCTTCTCCCCTAATGTCCTAGAGAATAGGGCCAATACCCATTCTCCCAAGGGAAAATTGGTCTCCATATTCTCTTAGGGACAATTTTTTGACATGTCAAAGTGGCCATCTTAACATTCAAATTTCAAATTTCAAATGTTGACTATCGGGATTTAATTCTTGGGAAATTAGAGAAATGCCTATAAATACCTAGTTATTACATCACTTAAAATCTAAGTGAAAGGAGAATAATTCATGAGAAGAAACTATTATCAAGATCTTTCAAGAGCAAGTCAATAGCAACATTTTAGAGCTTTATTGCAGCAATTCAAGATCCTAACATCATGTCAAATCTTATGTGAGTTTATGTGTGTTCATGTTATTATTATTTTGTGAAGGCTAACACTTTTGTAGGTCTTCAAAGCATTCAAGAAAATCAAGCAAGCAAGATCCAAGAACTTGAGGTGATGTGCATAAATTCAATCCTTCAAGGAAGCCATTGAAGGGTGGTGAGTTGCAGCACTTTGTGATTTCATCATTCCTTCCTATTCACTATGATTCTATCATTGACATTGCTATTATGGAAGTGGAAACACTTACACGGGGTTTGACTGAGGTAAGCCCCTAAATGGCCCAACATTTTCCCTCTCTTTCAATGTGTTGGTTTTAGTTTTGAAGAGGATTGAGTGAGGCTTGAAGATAAATTTTTTGTTGTTACATTTGAAGCCTTACATCTTGTCAACAAATGGAAACTCGCCTAAATAATTATTCGACAGTGTTCCAACATTTCTATAACTGGAAATAAAAAGCTCAAATCTATCATCAGAGGACCCCAAAAATAGAGAAAAAGTGTCATACAAAGACCCATTCACCCCAAGGTGACCTGGTCCTACTATAACACTCAGTTCTAACTTCTGGTCATATGTACATAGTCCTCTACACTTTCTATATCTACTTGCAAGTTACAGTTTGTGCATTGTCAAGATCTTGCATTTTTCATATTAGGCCATATAGTTTAATTAGATTAATCATTGCAAATCAATTCCAAATCATCCTAATCCTTAATAAGATGGAGGTTCAAGTTTGATTGGCTCACCTTCATGGTTGAAATTAAATCTACTCACCTTGTTAATCTCCATCTTAATGAAACATAAGAAAATAACCAACCCAACTCACCAACTTTAACCCTAGGTTTACATAGTGGGCCTAGGGTTCCTATTTTTCTTTGTTTCATTTTTTTGGTGAACCTAACCTATTAACATTATATACCTTTTGATAATTGCATCCTAAATCTAAGTTGTGCATTGCATTGTTTTGCATCTTTCATTAGGGTTTCATTATTGCATCATAAAAAGGCACAAAAAATAAAAAAGTTGCATATCATTTAACATCATAGGTTGCATTATGATTCATTTTAGTCACCTAGATCATATATACATTGAAAATTACATTCATAATTGCCATTTACATTGTTACACATTTGTATTTGCATCATGTTGTCTTAATTCAACGAAACTTTGAAAAAATACTTAGTTACAGACCCGATTGCACACATAAGAAGAACCTTTAGAAAACATAATAACAATTAACTTTTGAATTTTAAAAATCCCTATCAAGGACTCAAATGCCCCTAGGTGCCTCTATCCTTGTACACTTGCATTAACAAGCTTTTTCACACTTTAATGTCTCTATGTCTTTAGTTTGTTTTCACTTGCATAACTCTATTTTGACATTATTAATTGCATTCATTTAGGCACCTTTCATTTGGCTCAAAAAGAAATAAAAATTGAAGAAAAAAAAATCTATTGTTTTGTTTCAAAACTGCATCAAACTCATCATTATCAGATTTAGGCATCTTAAAATCAGTCAATTTGTACATTTTAGATCAAAAACTTGCATTCAAAATTGTCAATTATTGTTCACATGGTGTTTCACGCATCAATTGGCATAAATTAAGAAATTTTGGAAAAATATTCACTATTCAAACTGTTTGCAACCAGATCTAGAATCTTTCAACAATGCTTTACACAACCAAACTTTAAAATTTTAGGTACCCTGTCCAAGACTTGGATGCCCTTGGGCACCTATATCCTACTATCTATTCATAACTCAACTTCCTATGACAAAATCCTCTTAGAAACCTATGTCCACATATGTTTTTTTTTTTCTAGTCACATGTTGCAAAATAGTCTGAACCACATTACAAATTTGCATTTCATCATTGTTAGGAGCTTTGGTAAAGTTTGGATGTCCTTGAAATCCTTGGTTGAAATTTTAGGTTATGTGTTTGGAAATGACCCTAATTTGATAATGATACTCATGATACTTCACCTAATACAAATCTTCTAAATATTCTAGGTCAAGGCAAAGAGAGAATGCATGAATTCATACAAAATTCCTTACATAACCTTGAGAATAATGCAACCTTTTGTCCATCAATGCAATTTCCTAAGCACCCATATCAACAATCAACATCTCCTACTGTACTACCACTTGAAAGGTTCACTTTGTTACATCTACAAACTGAATCACAAGACACACCTCAACCAACATCCATGGAGATACCTACCAATAGCAATCATAGGGAAAGTACATCAACCAATCTCTCATCATATGAGCATAAAGTTACAAACACGCCTATTAACTTGGAACAAAGTTATGGACGAGGCTTTAGAATCTTAAGAAAACAAGGGTGTGACATAGAGAATGAACATGAAATTCATCCCCTCTTAGAACAAACACCATTAGAAGATACCAAAATAATAGGTTACCAAATTCATCAACCTTCACATCAAATAGTTGTCCCACCAACCAAGAAATACAAAGTCCATGGTCCTATTAAGAAGTTACCATTCTTGTATCCTATAACCAAGACTGAATGGGTCTTAGACACACTTCTCAAAATAGGACATATTACATTGCCACCCATCCATGACTGAGAAGATAAGAAAGGAAGAAGTACAAATATATCTTACTATGCATGTCATAGAACACTTGGACATCTTACTAATGAATGTCATGCTTTAAGGAGGAAATTGAGAGAATTTGATCCTTATGAGGATCAAAATTGAACATATGATATATTAACATTCATGTTCTTTGCTCATTATCATGTGGTAGTTGTAGTATAACACATCAATCACTACCATCTATGAGGGTATAAAATTAGATTTATGCAATCGTCTTTTATTTTGCAAGTAGCACATCATAATCTATTTGGCTCACCTTTATTCTTACACTTGGGGGGCAAGGGGTTAGGTAGCCTTTTGTTGGGTGCATTCCTTCTTGGGATCCCTTTATTTCTCCTTAAAACGTTAGTGTAGCAAGTACACTAAAATTTTATGGGGGGAATTTATAGTGCCCCACTCATTGTTTGCATAAGAAATGGTCCCTTCTTAGTAATGGTAGCATACATCTACTAGGAAGGGTTGCCTTGTCAATCAAATTGTGGCCTTCTTGATCTATGTGGTGTATCATTTGTGGTGATATTATGCCTGATATCCCCTAAGTGTGTGACTTTTCTTAGCATATGATGTCCCCCTTTGTGGTAATACTATGGACAATATTCCCTAAGGTGTGATCTTTTTATTCCTTGACTTGTCCTCTCTTAGTGGTGATGTCATATGTGATATTCCCTAAGGTGTGACCCTTCATGTATTGAGCGAAGCCCTTTGTTGTTTTTGTAAATCACCTTTTTTGGTGGTGTTGTTATAAACCCTTGAGGTTTTATCCTTATTCTATCATCATTTATGCACCCCCAAGGTGAGTTTTATTTGTCCTTCGGGGTGTTAAACCTTGTGCACCCATGAGGTGAGTTTTGTTCATCCCTCAAGATGTTAAACCTTGTGCACCCTCTGAGGTGAGTTTTGTTCATCCCTCAAGATTTTAAACCTCGTGCATCCTTGAGGTGAGTTTTGTTCATCCCTCGAGACATTAAACCTTGTGCACCCCCTAAGGTGAGTTTTTTTTGTCTCTTGAGACATTAAACCTTGTGCACCCCTTGAGGTGAGTTTTGTTCATCCCTCAAAACTTTAAACTTGGACATCCCCTTTTTAACATGGCCACCTAACATAACACACCTTGCTTTCTAGTAGATCCATGTGTCCCATGAGTGATGTGGCATAACACAAATTTCTAGTCCTCATGGGAGCTAAATTTTATTCGATGGATGACATTTTCTATTTGAGATAATTTAAGATTGAGGTCTCTTTGCCTTACCGACTTGAATCTTTTAGTACTAACCTTGTGTTTTTGTGTGTGTTTCTTGTGTGTCTTCTTCACGTTTCACATTGTTTCTACATCGTGTTTTTTTTTTCATTTTTTCATCATCTTTATGTACCATCATGTCATGTGTTTTCATAGTGTATGCTTTGTGTTTTCTAACATGTATGTTTATGTATTTGGTCATGCTACATATCATACATGTGTGTGTTCATTTGTGCTTATGTTGGTTTTCCATAGGATCTTGGATCCTGGGGGCTTAATCACCTCCCTTGATCCTTTTTCATCCTATCTCTTCAACATTTGAAAAATTTAACACCTCTTGACATAGATTTTCTACTTTAGTGTGAGTTTGAGTGTAACTTCATTCTCTCACTAAAGTGGGGGCTAAATGCAACATCGTAAATTGTCACCCTTAACAATTTCACACTAGGTTTTTCTCCCCCTAATTTATTGAGCCTAATTGGGTCCCTAATTTCCTAAAATTATGCATTTTATAGCCCATTTGTACCACTTCCCATGAAATTGCAAGTATTGAACAAATGCATCCAATTAATATTTTTCCCTCAACACTTGATGTCCTAGAGAATAGGGCCAGGACCTATTCGCCCTTGGTTGGGGACCAATTTTTGACATGTTCAAGTGGCCATCTTAACATTCAAAATTAAAATTTCAAATGTTGGCTATCAGAATTTAATTCTTAGGAAATTAGAGAAATACCTATAAATACCTAGTTATTGCATCATTTAAAATCTAAGTGAAAGGAGCAAGGATTCATGAGAAAAAACTATTGTCAAGATCATTCAAGATCAAGTCAAGAGCAACATTTTAGAGATTTATTGCAACAATTCAAGATCCTAACATCATGTCAAATCTTATGTGAGTTTATGTGTGTTCATGTTATCATTGTTTTATGAAGGCTAAAACTTTTGTAGGTCTTCAAAGCATTCAAGAAAATAAAGAAAGCAAGATCCAAGACCTTGAGGTGATGTGTGTGACTTTATTCCTTCAAGGAATCCATTGAATGGTGGTCAGTTGTAGTACTTTTTCATTTCATCATTCCTTACTATTCATTATCATTCTATCATTAACATTGCCATTGTGGAAGTGGAAACACTTACACAAGGTTTGACTAAGGTAAGCCCCTAAATGGCCCAACATTTCCCTCTCTTTGAATGTGCAAGTTTTAGGTTTGAAGAGGATTGAGTGAAGCTTGAAGACAATTTTTTCATTATTCTGTTTGAAGCCTTACATCTTGTCAACAAATAGAAACTTGCCTACAAAATTATTCGACAATGTTCTGACATTACTGCAACCAGAAATCAGAAGCTCAAATCTATCATCAAAGGACCCAAAAAATAGAGAAAAAGTGTCATATAAAGATCCTTTCACCCTAGGGTGACCCAATCCTACTACAAGACTTAGATCCATCTTCTAGTGATAGATACATAGTCTACACTTTCCAGATCTGCTTGCAAGTTGTTACAGTCTGTGCATTGTCGAGATCTTGCATTTTTCATATTAGATCATATAGTTTAATTAGGTTAATCATTGAAAATCAATTCCAAATCATCCTAATCTTTAATAGGATGGAGTTCCAAGTCTTATTGGCTTACCTTCATGGTTGAAAGTCAATCTACTCACCTTGTTAATCTCCATCTTAATGAAACATAAGAAACGAACCACCCCCACTCACCAATTTCAACCTTAGGTTTACATACTAGGCCTAGGGTTCCTATTTTTCTTTATTTCACACACACACACACAAAATACATCATCGTGTCATAATGAAGCACTAAACTATCATATTATCCACTATTGTAATAAATTATATAATTAGTTTGTGTTGTCTTAAAACATATACACAATTTCATGAATAGAAATGAGGTTTTTTATTTAAACCATAAACATTGGCAGTATCAAATTATGCATGATTTGTTGATTATATCACCCTAAAAAGGGGAATGGGGTTCTAATAATGATGCCCTAGATGGTTTTTGTATATACAAGGTACAATGAAAAACATCAACTTGGGTATAGATGCAAGATCTGCCCTTGAAAAGAGAAATAATAGCTTGAATTTACCTAAAACACTCATGGAAAGGATTTGACAGACATATCAAATGATGGAGATTATAGACAACTAGGAGATGATGTTTGTTGAACAATGATTAGGGTGAAAAATGTGTGAGAAATATTCCCCTTTTCTAACTTGGAAGAAAATAAATTGACTTATGAATATGATCCATACCAATAAGGGAGAGGGACCAGTGGTGGGTAGGGCAATGTTGAGCAAGGAGTCCACTTCAGCAGCATCCAAGTCAGACCAATTTTTTTGACATGTCCATTGACAGTCCAAGTAGAACCCCCCACTTTTTCTAGTGAAATTTGTGCATGTTTATCAATCTTTTTGGATCATTTTTCAAAAACCATAAAAAAAGAGCCAAAATGTGTCATCAACTGATTTTGGATATATGTAATACCCTTCATTGGTTCCTTCAATGCCAGTACTGGCTCTCTTTACTCCTAGTAAATGTGCATTAACTACCCATCTTTCCTTTGCCAACAAACTTAATGCCTACCACCTCGGCATGCACACCATTCTCTTAGTCTTGTGTTAGCTTCATGAAAATGCCATTCATGAGAACACTTTTCATTTTGAGTAGTTGCATTCATGACCAGTCATAGTTTGAATGGATTCCAACGGTGGTGAGGCCATGGGCGAGTCCTAGTGATGCATTTCTCAAACTTTTTATGTTTTTCAACACTACATTTGGCAAAAGGAAAACATTTACCTTCTGGTTACGCAAGTGAGGTTGTGTTCCAACCTCACACAGGCAATACCTACACATTGCAAGATTTTTTTCATATTTACTTGCAATCTTTTTTTGTGTAAATAGCTTCAGTTTACAAGTAATGATATGATCATTTAATGAAGCTTTCTTCTAGCTATATCATGGCCGCTTCTGTGTATATGAATATATATATATGTATATAGATATATATGT
Source organism: Sequoia sempervirens (assembly GCA_007258455.2). NCBI lineage: Eukaryota > Viridiplantae > Streptophyta > Pinopsida > Cupressales > Cupressaceae > Sequoia > Sequoia sempervirens. The sequence continues at coordinate 88,097,287 of VDFB02358134.1, read as the reverse complement.
ATATACATATATATATATGTATATAGATATATATGTATATACATATATATATATATATATATATGTATATAGATATATATGTATATACATATATATATATATATATATATGTATATAGATATATATGTATATACATATATATATATATGCATTTATATATATACATATATATATGCATACACACACACACACACATATATATATCTGTATACATATATATACACACAAAAATGACAAACAAATATTATTTTGCAGCAATATTGCACCTATATTATGGCTGACTGTGTGCATGTGTGTATACACAAATATACACATAGTTAGCCATAATATAGTCCTTTCTTTTCATTTTTGTACCTCTACAATTTGTATATGTATAGTGATGGCCGACTATGTCTATATAAAAGTACCTACATATGTGTGTGTGTGTGTGTTTATATACACACAATCAGTCAAAATAATAACACTTTTTGCATACTGCATTGTTTGTTAAGAGTTTCATGCACCTATCTTTTGGTTGACCGTGTGTATGCATATACATACCATTAATGGGTTTCAACAACGAGACTGATAAGGGTTTCATGCACCTATATTTTGTCTAATTATTTCCTCTGCTATCGTAAACCCCTCGCTCAACAATACCCACTCCCCCATCATCCTCTCAGCCCTGTCCATAGTAGATTCGTCTCTCCCAGAATGGTCAATTTTTTCTTAAGATTTCATATGCATTTATAGGATTTTCATTGTCAATTTGGTAATCATTTCACTTATCTAAATTTGGTAACCATTTAGTTATTTAATTGACATAACATTTTAATATTATTAATAACATATTAATATAATATTTAGTAAATTAATATTATAATAAAAATTATAATATTATGTATGTATTGTATACACACATACATACATACATATGAACTGCCATATGTATGTATGTATGTATGTATGTATGTATGTATGTATGTATGTATGGATACCAATCATACATACATACATAAATATGGCATTCATATGTACATACATACATGCATGCATACGTATGTATGTATTGTATATAATGTTGGCCTTGTCATTGCACCAAAAGGTCAACCTATCAATGCCCAATACAAGCTTCAGATAAGATCCACAGGAGGTGGTTAAACCATATCACAAACCCAAGCATCATGCTAGACAAGGAAGACCAAGGGACACACCATCTTGCAACAATCCCCCCTAGCACAAGCGAGGGGTTTGAACCTGTGACCTCCGCTCTGATACCAATTGTTGGCCTTGTCGTTGCACCAAAAGGTCATCCTATCAATGTCTGATACAAGCTTTAGATAAGATCCACAAGAGGTGGTTAAACCATGGCACAAACCCAAGCATTGTGCTAGACAAGGAAGACCAAGGGACACATCATCTTACAACGTATAATACATAGATACATACATAGAGCCATTTTCACAGACAAATAGACATACTCGACCAAAAGATAGGTGCATGACACCCTCAACTATGGAGTGTATGATAATGTTCCAATACTGTCAATATAAGTATGCAACTTGCAAAATTACAATTACATATGGTAGAGATATAGAAATTCATGTTTCACATAGTCTTGTTCATTTACATTCATATGAATTCGATGTATGCTTTAATTTATATTCAATTACTTTCACAAGTGTGAAAAGTTTATTCCAATTCATATCAAAATGTTGGTTGAAGTTTATATAAGTATCATAATGTTGTATCAATTGATTGTTTCGAGTTATTCTTAAAAAGCATGATGTATTAGAAAATGGCTCCAAATATTACTATCCAATTACTCTCAATCTTACATGTATGAGTTTGTTGTTTCATTTTGTATCATTATTTGATTTATAAGAGTTAGAATTGGGGATGTGATAATATAACATGCATTTTTTGTTTCGTTGCACACACACCCTTGATCATTTGCAATCAACTCAATTAGATGCATGGTTAGTTTGTTCTTCAATTACTTTCACTCTTACATGTATGAATTTGTTGTTTCAATTTGTAAAAAAAAAATTGTAAGAGTTAGAATTGGGGATATGATAGTATATCATGCATTTTTTGTTTCATTGCTCACACGCCCTTGATCATTTGTAATCTACTCATTAGATGCATGGTTAGTATGTTCTTCAATTACACTCAATCTTACATGTATGAATTTGTTGTTTCAGTTTGTATCATTATTTTATAAATGTAAGAGTTATAATTGGGGATATGATAGTATAACATACATTTTTTGTTTCGTTGCACACACGACATTGATCATTTGTAATCAACTCAATTAGATGCATGTTTATTTTGTTCTTCAATTACACTCACTCTTACATTTATGAATTTGCTATTCTAGTTTGTATCATTATTTTAATTGTAAGAGTTAGAGTTGGGGATGTGATAGTATATCATGATTTTTTTGTTTCATTGCACACACACCCTTGATCATTTGTAATCTACCCAATTAGATGCATGTTTAGTTTGTTCTTCAATTAAACTCTCTTACATCTATGAATTTTCTATTTCAGTTTGTATCATTCTTTTAATTGTAAGAGTTAGAATTGGGGATGTGATAGTATATCATGCATTTTTTGTTTCATTGCACGCACATCATTGATCATTTGTAATCGACTCAATTAGATGCATGTTTATTTGTTCTTCAATTACACTCTTACATCTATGAATTTGTTATTTTAGTTTGTATCATTCTTTTAATTGTAAGAGTTAGAATTGGGGATGTGATAGTATATCATGCATTTTTGTTTCATTGCACACATACCCTTTGATAATTTTCAATCTACTCAATTAGATGTATGGTTAGTTTGTTCTTCAATTACACTCACTCTTACATGTAAGAATTTGTTGTTTCAGTTTGTATCATTATTTTTTTTGTAAGAGTTAGAATTGGGGATATGCATTTAGGGGATTTTGTTTTGTGAAGGGCTTTCATGGTAATCTATGTTGCAATTCACAATTCAAAGGGAATTGTGGATAGTTGCAACAAAGGTTACCATTAGAAGGGCATTCAAAATATCAATTCTCCCTAAAGAATTGTTGAATAGAGATACAATTAACAATAATCATATGTATGGTTTGTTTGTTCTTCAATTACACTCACATGTTCAAATGTGTTGTTTCACTTTGTTTGATTTTTTATTGTCAATACATTCATATATATAATCAGTTAGAATATTTACCTAAGGGTTATAATAGCTACAATTGGGGATATGGTATTATAACATGCATTTCTTGTTTCATTGCACACACATCCTTGATCATTTGCAATCAAATCAATTAGATGCATGGTTCATTTGTTCTTCAATTACCCCAATCTTACATGTATGAATTTGTTGTTTCAGTTTGTATCATTCTTTTATTTGTAAGAGTTAGAATTGGGGATATGATAGTATAACATGAATTTTTTGTTTCATTGCACACACCCCCTTGATCATTTGCAATCAACTCAATTAGATGCATGGTTAGTTTGTTCTTCAATTACTCTCAATCTTACATGTATGAATTTATTGTTTCAATTTGTATCATTCTTTTATTTGTACGAGTTAGAATTGGGGATGTGATAGTATAACATGCATTGCTTGTTTCATTTCACACATACCCTTGATCATTTGTAATCAACTCAATTAGATGCATGGATAGTTTGTTCTTCAATCACACTCACTCTTACATGTATGAGTTTTTTGTTTTAGTTTGTATCATTATTTTTGTTGTAAGAGTTAGAATTGGAGATATGCATTTAGGGGATTTGTTTTTCCAAAGGGATTTCATGGTAATATGTGTTACAATTCAAAATTAAATGGGAATTGTGGACAGTTGCAACCTATATTTCCATTCAAAGGGCATTCGAAATATCAATTCTTCCTAAAGAGTTGTTGAATAGATATACAATTAACAATAATCATACATATGGTTTGTTTGTTCTTCAATTACACTAACATGTTTGAATATGCTCTTTCACTTTGTTTGAGTTTTGATTGCCAATACATTCATATATTGTCACGAAAAATATTGTGGGCATAGGACATATCAAAAACATCCTTGCATTGCTTGTTTAATTGCACACACATCCTTGATCATTTGCAAACAACTCTATTAGATGCATGGTTAGTTTGTTCTTTAATTACCATATAATCTTACATATGTATATGTATATGTATATGTATATACATATACATACATATGTATATGTGTAGACACTGAAAAATGTTCTGAATGATATCAAACACTCAAATAAGGTATACTAACATCATTTCATCCTAAAATCCATCCTTTTTTCACTTAATTGATTAAATTAGCCTAGCTATTTTAATTAATTATGTCATTTTAATCTATTAACCTAATCAATTTAATCAGGTTAATTCATCCCCTTCCATGCTAACATTTTGTCTTATTAAATTAAATACATTAAACTATTTAATTTAAATCCCAAAATCTTCTTATTTAATTAAATGTCATTTCACTTCCCCCTTTCATTAAATCACTTTATTTAATGAAAATCATCTAATTCCCCTAATTGTATAATTAAACCTTTATTTAATTATCAATTACTAATAAATCTAATTCTCCCCCACTTGCAAAGGAATATTCCTCCTTTGCACATTCCTCCAAAAAGAATATTCTAGTGGAATATCCCTTCTCCTTTTGCACAATTAAACTTTGTTTTAATTTACTAATTGACTATTTTCTTCACCCATGAGAATATTCCAAAGAATAGTCTCTCTTCTCACTCATTTGAACAAGGAGAATATTCCTTTTCTAACAAACTTACTTGATTTCTTGAGCAAGTTAACTTGTGACCTCTTGTGCAAGTTGAAAGTATGTTTATTTGGAAAAAGGAGAACCCTTGATTAAATCTCATCATTGATTCTCATCTGTTGATGATAATCCATGATCCATGCCTCCAACTTCTTCCATCCTTGACCGTTGATTAACCTTTTTGATCTCCACCCTCCATTTCTCATTTGCTTTCCTATAAATAGATCACTATTTAGAGACAAATGGATCCATCTTTTTCAGAGAAAACTCATGTTGTTGAAATCACTCACACTCACACTCATTTTTAGCATTTTTTTAATATCAATTTTAGCTTAAATACTTGCATATTAGCTTAGCTTTCATTAATGGCTTACATGGTAACATAGATGCATGCATGTAGCTTGTTCATTAATTAGGGTTTGAATATTTTAAGCTAAAATTCATTTATATTAGCTTTTCATTCACACATCTTAGTCATCTTAGCATAAAATCATGTTAAAATAGCTTGCATCAGGATCATTGAACTTTAAATCATGTTTCAACACACATCTCACAATGGTTTCATCAATTTTCTTCAATAAAACTAATTGAAACAAGCTTATTATCCTTGGGATTGGGAAAGGGTCTTTATTCCACATCAATGCAACACCACTCCCCCAATAGGATAAGTTTCAATGGATTAGAGTAGGCATTTTAAAATCTTTCATAGTTTAGCAAGTTAGTTTTGATAAATGCTTAGTTTAGTTTAAATTGAAAGATCTCTATTAGATTGACGTTTAGTGGCATGAATATGCTTTGATTCATCATGGATCAATTGTATTCCACCCATACTACTCTGTCGATCACATTTTGGCGCTAGAAGGAGAGCAAAAATGATCACATTTAACATTTTTTTCTCTCAAAGTTCATTTTCTATTTTTTTGCATATACATCAACACTCTAGAGGATTTTAGCGACACTTTTGTAAGGCGTCACCATATACTGACGCTATTATCATCTAATACAACAATGTCTAATTAATACACTAGCATTGATTACAATAAATGATGACGCTACTACTTTTTAGAGGTATCGAGAATTTGCAAATAGTGACGCTCCCAAATAGTGACGCTATCATCATCACTATCTTTCTATAGATCGATGCTAGATTTCACCAAAGTAGTGCTCATTTGATTTATGGTGATGCTATCGTCAATTGTGATGCTCTTTGTCTAGTAAGAAAAAAAATAGTGTGATTTCTAGCATGTGCTTTAATTTTTTTACTTCATCAGATCACTAACATACCTCTGATGTTGTTTTGGTTTTTAGGCTAACTGGGTTTTACAGGTTGGACGATAATAGTTGAAGTGAAGAAACATTCTCATCTTTAAATCTTATAATTGTAACAAGTATTTTGACACTTTTGGGGCAATTATAACCTATTTATCATGCTTTTCATTTTATGCTTTAGGACCACACTAGCTTTCAATTGGGTTTTAAAATGAATGCTCCAATCGGTTAAAATTGAACCCTCACATCTTACTTTGGGTTTAAAATTGAACAATACAACTTAACACTTCATTTGGTGCTTAAAACGAACTTACCTTGCTTTGAGGATTAAAATTAACAAGTGTTTGCTGTATTTTGTGATTTACATTTGTGTCATTGAATGTGTATGTTATTCTCTCGTGCCACTCGAAAATCTTCAGAATCAAAAGCATTCCTTTGGCATTTTGTACAATCACCCACATATTTCAAATTGGATTAAAATGAACCCCATGCTAGTGTGAGGAAAAGGCGTTGTGAATGCTCTCTCCTTGCTTCATGTGAACTAGGAGATCAAACAACAAATATACTTCCTTGATTTTGTTTATCTTTAGAGGGCATGCCTCCCCACTTCGAAAGGAGGGAACAACCCAAGCAGTAACGATCTAAAGCCAAGCTCTTTCAAGTCACTATATTAAAAAATGTTTGTGATGAAAGTCATAAACAACAGGTGCAAATGTGTCATACTGACAAGTGTCACCCTTAGTATCTGTGTGATATGTCCAAATCTCTTCTTAGGAAGAGACTGGGAGGTCTCTTGATTGAAATAATCTTGAGATAATCTTGCCACATGTATGTCCACCTTGAACGAAATCCCTTACTACGAACCAATTATTTAGAAGCCAAAAACTTTATGCTTGCTAGTGCAGGAATGGTTGCTCTGAAGCCGCCCCACATTTTACTATTCATTGTTGAAATAGGAAAATCCTTAGGATCTTTGAATCTTCAAGATTTGAGATTTGGTGGTCCTGAGAAGCATGTTTCGAGTAAGGGGGAGCCAATGTCACCAAATCTCTATATGTTCACATTGTCTTAGTGTTTGGAGAAATCTAAGTGGGGATTCAACAAGTAGTATCTTTTGAACCTAAGGTTGTAAATGCTTGTGAGTCAGTTTAATACTTTGCTTGGTTCCAAAATGGTGCAAACAAGCATTCACGGTCTTCCTCAAAATTTCAAACCCTTTGGTCTAAGTATGGATATCCTTTGACAAAACCTTGATATTAATGTTTTTCCTAAGGATTTATTCGTAGAGACTTCTAAATATTTTGGTTTACATCTCAATCCATATTTTTCCAAAGTTAACCTAGGTAACTATGCCCTTGACTTCATCCTTTTCATGAAATAGAATTTGTGGAATTAATGATGTTTTTGACATAGACATTTAGTTTGAACTTAATCAAGACAAGTTTTTGTGGTAAAAATAAACTCACTTAAGCAAGATAAAGTGACAAATTGAACCCCACATGACCATTTGGAGACCAATCGCTCCCCTTAAACAACTCAACCTTACAGGTGCTACCATTCAACGAAACTTTAAACTAATTGAGGGAGAACAAACTGACATAATTAGTAGTTTGATAAGCTTCACTTTTGAAACAAAGGAAAAACCCATTCAGTGGAGAAATGCAACAACAATCTTAGATGAAGAAGAGGAACAAGCTGATATTGTGGCTAGAAGGCCCATATTACCACCACCCGTGTGGCAATAAATATCTTTGTTTCTTCCATAAACTTGAGCTTTTCTAAATGATCTCACGCAAAATCAGAATCCCTAAGAGAAGGTCTACAGGTCGTCACTTTAAACTTAGGAATATTAGTCCAAAATCCATCAAAAGACACCTTTTAACAATTCACCAAAATAGAACCAGGTTGGTATACAACTTCTATAAACGTGCTTCAAGGAACAATCTAGACTTATATGCACTATTTTTCAGTCAAAACCCTAGTCTTTTTCATGATATTGAATCTATCTAAATCATTGGGTCTTTAGGATTTGAAAACTTTAGAGTTCTAGCATTTTTCTCAGTACCCTGGTATTATCAAACAAAGGTTCACTATAAGTCAACATTGGGTCAAAAATTTCATCCACCCCTTCATCAAAATCCAAATTTCACTTCACCAAACTTTGCAAAAAATTTAAATACACCAACACCTTTTGACTTAAGCATCTATCAACCAACACCTAACTTAGCTACTTATTATGTGAAATGAATCCTTTTCCATGCATTTTGTTAAGTTAGTTACCATATTTAAACTAGTTTATCTTGAAGGTCATGAGTCTACCCTAAAAATTTACAAGTCCATCAACATCCTTTATCCAAACATCAAAACATCAAACTTAAGTCGAAAGTCTTGTCCCAAAACATTTGCAAAAATCACTTCCAACATCACCCACCTTTTCATCTCTCGTTACCATCATTGCTCCAAAAATACTTAAATCATCCCTTTTACCTAGATTTGAGTCAACTAGAGAGTTCAAACATTACAAATCTCAACAAAACTCTCCCAGAGGTCACCCAAAATTTATGGTAAAGACAAGATCACAACACAAGAGAATCATGGAGAAAACCAAAGTCACATTTACCTCAAGTGATCCAAATCCTTTAGAATTTGATCTGAGAAGTCATGTCACCCCATCACAACAACCTTCATCACCATCAAGGCCATATGATATAGAAAACATCATGAACAATCTATTTGGACTTACTAGGGAAGAAATCATGGAGCATCAAGCTTTAGAAAACATAGTCCCTAATTCCCCATCTTTTGGTGCACAATCATTGACACAAGGAGTGACTTCATCCACTATTCCAACAACTCCATCCCTAGGGCTAAATCAAACATCAACACCTAGTATTGTAGCTAATCTTGCTAAAAACTTTGGCCATACTCTTCCATTTGAACATAGCACACTTGTGGGTACCCTCGATACTAATCCTCCATCCCAAACAACCATTTGGACACCAACATTTGGTACTCCTCTCATTCCTGAGGATCCCCAACAACCATATAAACCACTTATGCTTCATTACTCCACAACTTCAACATATCGAGGACACCCATCTTCATCCATACCCCTGAGTACCACAAGTGTTCCTAACATCATGCGAGGTAGTGTGGACTAACTGGACCGAAAAGGGCAAGGGAATACCCTCATGCAAAATCATTCTTTAACACAATAGGGGACATCCTCATCCAATCCTCTCATTCATATATCAAACCCAGCGATTTCCCAAAACACATTTATTCCATCCATCATCAACCCGCATCAAAACAATCCCTTGATCACAAACCCTACCAACCCAGGTACTACCTTGACCACATCTCAAACACAAGGGAATCTCCAAAACATTGGTCAAGGGAATCCTTTCAATCAGTGGACCCAAGGTCCTAATGTGCCCTTAACATCACCATACTTAATGACACCAACTTCATCTTTACCATTTGTCCCCCAAGTCATGCAAAATCAAATGGGACCTCAAACTTACATTCCTCCACCATAATCGACTATCTTGCAAGGAATGTTAAACCAAGGGAACCTAACCTCTCATCAACAACCCACAATCCACTCAAAACATCAACACCCACAATTCATCACAAATGTTTCAACAACCAACTAATCTTGCATTACAAGCACATGATTTAGCTTTATAGTAAGCAAAATAGGCTTATCAACAAGCCATCCAACAACAACAACATCAAGCAACCTTAGTAGCACACCATCAAGCATCCTTAGTCGTACAACAACAACAACAATAATAGTAACAACAACAAGTAGCCTTAGCAGCACAACAACAACAACAAATAGCCCTAGCAGCACAACAACATCAAGTGGCCTTAGTAGCACAACAAGCAGCCCTAGCAACTCAACAACAGCAAGAAGCTCAACAATAATTTCTCGTGCAACAACAACAACAACAGGGTTTATACTATAACCCTCAACAAAACATCATCAACCCAAACACATTAGGAACATATACGCCTACACCATCATCACCTTATCCTACACCACCATTTACACCATACAACACCTCATCATATCAGAATCCCATGTACACTTCATCCACCATCCCACAATATGCAACATATGTTCCTCAGCTTTGTCCACCGGACAATATGGCATCGCAACTTAAGGTATTAACACAATAAATGCAACATATCTTAATGGGAAAAATGAAGAAACCCCATACACATAACCTATGTCCATATCCATTCAATAGAAACATCGCAATGGTACCATTCCCTCCTAGTATTGAAATCCCCAAATTTGATAAATACAAAGGGAAAGGAACCCCTGTGGACCATATCAAAGAGTTTAATGTCACGTGTATGGAGGTTTCCTATAATGAGTCCTATTTGATTCGCCTCTTCCCATGAAGTTTAACAGGTCCTGCCATGGATTGGTTTTCTCAATTTCCTCCAGGTATCAAAACATTCCAAGAAATCATTGATAAATTCATAGACAACTTCTCCTTCAATATTGACATGGACATGAGCCTATAAGATTTATATACCCTCAAACAAAACAAGGGAGAATATTTCACCAATTTCTTGCAATGATGGAGGCAAAGAGTGAGTAAAATCAAGTGGCCAATTCCTGGTGAACAACAAGTGGGCATTATCATAGAAAATCTAGATCCAAATCTATCCTTCCACTTGAAGATGTAGTGCATCACATCTTATGATGATCTTGTCCCTAGAGCCCTTAACATCAAGAGAGCTCTAATCTCACAGGGAAATACTCAGGCCTACAAAGACAATCGTCCATCAACTAGTTCAAATGACAAGCCTTGTGTTTGGGCTAAAATAAAAAATGTAACAAATGATGGTGTGGTAGATGCAAAGGTGGTCCTAAGTGCTCCTAGGCCAAACAACAAGAAAATAGCTAACATTCAACCAATTGTACAACAAACAACACCACCACAAAACAATTAGGTTAACAACACTGAAATGCAATAGAGATGAACACCTAATAAGAACAACTATCTAAAACACAAGTATACATAACTATCAAAACCTATTGAGACTATCATGAAAAAATTGGTAGATTCAAACTTAATAATGCTTCCAAATTCTGAAAACTACCAAGAACCACAAGATAAACCACCCTAGTACAATGAAAATGATCTTTGTGACTTTCACAAAGTCAAAGGACATAAGACAATGAATTGCATGCGACTCAAAAATATTATCCAGGATCTTATAGAGCAACACCAATTTTGTTGAGGTACCAGCTGATAATCAATATCTTAAGACACACAAGACCCCTATGTCAAATCATAACAAAGGAAACAACATTGGGAAAGCAAAATATTATACAAACATGCAGCATACTTATTCCAATGTAGTGGCTTCCTGTGATAGCATCATTATTGTTGTCACTATCAAAGGACCTAGTGCAGAATGTGGAGTCACCACAAGATGTGGCAAAGTTACCATCAAAGGATTCATATCTCAATCTAGGGCACACCCTACTCATCCAACAACAAACACTAGAAAATACAATCTCTTAGATCAGCTTAAGAAGACCCCTGCATAGATTTATATCTTAGAACTATTAAGACTATCCCCCACACATAGACAAATCTTAGAGGAAGCTCTATCTACATCTGTCCCTGAGGATATAGATACCGAGTAGTTTCAAGCTATGGTAGGGCATATCACTAATCATCTCCTCACCTTCTCAGAACAAGACCTACCATCACAACCATCTCATAATTGTGCTTTACACTTGGAGGTTATAATTCATAAGAATAAGGTTAAAAGAGTCTTAGTGGATGGAGGTGTTGTTCTAAACATTTGCACCCTTCAATTGATCAAAAATATAGGCTATTTAGAGGATACTATTGAGAAGACAAAGAGCACCACCATTAGGGCATATGACGACCAAGAATGGGTATCACAAGGCATCATCACACTACCCATCCACGAGGGCCCCCTTATCGCAGAAACTACATGCCAAGTGTTAGACCTTGATCTTCCCTATAACATCTTGCCTAATCAACCTTGGATCCATGCCCTAAAAGTTGTAACTTCAACCTTCCATCAATGTGTAAAGTTTCCTTTTGAGGGTATAGAAGTTACCATCCATGGAGATCATGAGCCTTTTTATGACTACAAGAATCTTGAGGCCAAGTTTTATAAGATCCCAAAAATACCCAATAATTATGAAGGTCCTACACCTTCTACCTCATTTGTTGACCCATCATCCCTTGCATCTACCTCAAAAATGAAAACCCCTGTTGTGCAGAACATACCCAACATCAAAGTAGTGATCTAGGATGATGGTTGTGGAAATTATAAGCTAACAAAGGATACCTTTGTCTTGGGAGAATTACCTCTTTCTCCTCAATCCCATGGGAAGCCCACATCTAACAAAAAGGAGGTTGAAACAATCAAGATGGCAGCTACTACCTTCACCAAGTGTGGGGATCTAGACAAAGAGGATGTCAATGAGGAGGATGTATCTAAATTGCTATATCAAGATGAAAGACCTGTCTCTGTTCTTCCCATGGAAGATGATAAAAAAGGCTTATAGCTAATGAAGTGAATGGGGTATACTAAGAATGAGAAACTAGGACAAAATGACAATGGTTTGCTAGAACCTATTGTTGCTGAGAAACATCTAAAGAATCTTGGCCTAGGTTATACAACTAGCAAGGTTACCCTTATTGGCAAAGGTACTTTCGATAAATGGGCTAAGGCTTCCTCTTGTTTACCAACATTGTGTGACACTACCCTAGATGACTTCCCCCTCAATTTTTTTGACCTATTTGCGAATAACTCCCTCTTCATGATATCTACATCATCCTTTACCCCAAGCAACTGACCAAATGAAATATGACTAGTATACCCACAACTTATTGACTTGGACCAACAAGGACCATCAATTCTAGATTTATTCAAAAGTGATGAAGTGATCTCAGAATTCATGGGACTTCATGAAAACTTACCATGGGTAGATCACATGGTTGGTTTTGACATAGAGCTTGAAACAAGGGCATACTATGGGAAGAAAATTGAATCCTTCAGTCACAAAATCGATGGCATTCACCTAACCTGCAGATCTTTGAGTGAATACCACACTATGGCACTCTCTGATCATAAAACAGTAAAAGGAAAGGATGTATCTGAGGGTGAAAACCTCTTTGAGGAGCCCAAGGATGAGGGATTCAATCTCTCCCTTAGTGCAATGTATCTAGAAAAGTCAGTAGTTTTAGCATAAAAGGCTACTCTAGTTAATGTAGGAATAGAAGAAGCACCCAAGATCACTTTCTATGTTGAATCCTTGTTGGATGAAGAACATAAGAACCTAGTAGAATTCTTGAAAGAGCGAAGAGCTAAATTTGCATGGTTATACACATATATGTTAGGGATTGATCCAAAAGTGGTTGTACATCATCTAGTAGTCTATCCTGAAGCCAAACCAGTAAAGTAGAAGTTACAGAAGATGCACCCTTAGATAGCACTCTTAGTCATACTTGAGTTACAAAAGCTTCTTGACATTGGATTCATCTGATCGATAGATCATCCTGAGTGGGTGTTAAACCTAGTACCAATCTCCAAACCCACAGGGGGCATCAAAATATGCATTGATTTCAGAGACTTGAACAAAGCATGCCCGAAGGATGATTTCCCTCTTCCTAACATTGACATCATAGTGGACTTAATAACTGGCCATGAAATTCTATCACTCATGGATGGTTTTTCAGGCTATAATCAAATTATTATTTCTAAAGAGGATCAACACAAAACTACATTTACGTGTCCATGGGGGACATACTGTTGGAACATGATGCCATTTGGGCTAAAGAATGTAGGAGCGACATATCAGAGAGTAACGAACCTCATCTTTCATGGAATGATCCACAAAATAGTTGAATACTATGTGGATGATATTTTGGAAAAATCAAAGAGAAGAAGTGAGCACACACAAGTCTTGGGACACATCTTTGATAGGCTTGAAGAGCACAAGGTACAACTGAATCCATAAAAATGTGTCTTCAATGTTACATCAAGGAAACTTCTTGGCTATATTGTATCACAAAGAGGGATAGAAATTGATCCAACAAAGGTAAAAGCCATCCTAGACATGGAACCACTGCAAACATTGAAGCAAATGAGAGGGTTACAAGGAAGATTACAATCCATCAAGAGTTTCATAGCATAACTATTAGTGAAAATCCACCCTTTCCCGTATCTTATCCATAAAGGAATAACTTACAAGTGGGATGAGAAGTGTGATAAATTTTTCCATCAAATCAAAGAATATTTATTGACACCTTTCGTGCTCTTGCCACCGATATTGAACAAACCATTGATCAGGACTATATATCTCAACAACATCAGCAGCACTAGGTGCTTTTTTGGCACAACATGATGAAAATGAAAAAGAAAGAGCTATCTACTACATCAGCAAGACCTTAGTGGGCTATGAAATGAACTATTCATCCATTGAGAAATCATGCTTAGCATTGGTTTTTTCTTCACAAAAATTCATACATTACATGATGTCACATCAAATCAAACTCATTACGAAGATCGACCCATTGAAATACCTATTATCCAAAGCAACTCTCACTAGGAAAATGGCCAAATGGGTAATGATCTTGACTGAATTTGACATACAATATGTGGAGTGCAAGGAAATCAAAGGACAAGTGATTGCAGACCAATTGAAAAAGGCACCTATCTATGAAAAGAATCCATTAATGTTTGAATTCTCAGATGAATCAATATTCCTTGTCAATACAAAAAATCAGTGGGAGATGTATTTTGACTGATCATTCACCCAACATGGATTAGGCGTGGGTATTCTTTTCATCACCCCTCAAGGTGACTGCATATAAAAGTCATACAGGCTATCATTTTCATGCACTAACAACATTGTAGAGTATGAAGCTCTAATCATAGGTCTAAGGATAGCAGTTAAATGGAAAATACAAGAGATGAAAATCTATGGAGACTCACAGTTGGTTATCAACCAAGTCAATGACGACTACCAAAATAAAGACGATAAGCTTACTCCTTATAAGAATATCGTAGAGAATCTCAAGGACCATTTCACTAATATAACTTTTGAGCATATTCCTCGCATGACCAATCGAGCAGCATATGCTATGGCAACAATCGGGTCACTGTTAGACATGCCAAAAAACATCCTGCAATGTGAATTCTTGGTAGAACAACTTCTCGTACCAACTTTTGCAATCCCAGAATCTGAGTTTGTGTGTCATTGTTAGTCTTGGATCCCTATAGTACCATGACATATTCACCTACCTAAGCAGAGGAACCCTCCCATCTAATATCACCTAGAACCTTAAAAATACCTTTATTAGAAAGGCATCCTGATTTGTGAACCTAGGTGGTACCTTATATCGCCAAAGCATCGAGGGGACATTACTACAATGTCTTAACCAAGAGGAAGCCTTGACTTCTTTAGCTAAGAAACTATTGAGGACGGGGTACTACTGGCCAACCATGGAAAGAGAAGCTCATCAGTATGTGCAGAAGTGTGTCCAGTGTCAACAGCATGGAGATCTAATTCATGCTCTAGCTCAAGAATTGCAACCAATGATCACACCTTGTCCTTTCTCGCAATGGGGGCTTGACCTCATAGGAAAGATTACCCCAACCTCATCTAATGGCCACAAATTTATCATAACTACCACTAAGTACTTTAACAAGTGGGTTGAATCCATTCCTATGACCTACATAATGGGGAAGCAAATTGCTAAGTTTATCTTGAATTGTCTAATCTATCGTTATGGTGTTCTACAAACCCTTATCTTAGATAATGGAACACCCTTCAAGAACCAATATGTGAAAGAGCTATGTCAAAGATTCAACATCCAACACCGATTCTCTACCCCATATTTCCCCCAGGGCAACGATCAAGCTGAGGCTACAAACAAGACCATCCTAAAGATCCTAAAGGAAATAGTCAATGAAGCTAGCTATGACTAGCATCTACAATTGAATCCTGCCCTCTAGGCCTATCGAACCAGTATCTACACACCAACAAGTGCAACCTCGTTCTCCTTGGTCTACGGATCAAAAGTCATCTTGCCTATTGAAGTTGAACTTCTCTCACTATGAGTATCCCTACATAACCTAATCATTGATGAAGAGTATAGAGTATCTCGGCTGAATGATCTGGAATTCTTAGATGAGTGTCTTCTTGATGCTCTTAATCACTTGCAAGTATATCAAAACTAACTAAAATAGAGCTATAACAAGAAGATCAATATCGGTCTTTCCAGTTAGGGGATCTTGTCCTAAATCAGAATTAGAAAAATCTTCTAGATCAAGACAACAAAGGAAATTTTGAGCCCAATTGGTTAGTTCCCTTTGTCATCACAACAAGTTATAGATTAGGAGCATATCAATTTTCAACACCTGAAGTTGAACCCTTGCAGGAACCAACCAACTTGCATCTCAAAAAAATTTATGCCTAGGCTTGAAGGGTATAAATCTGTAAATACAAAAAAATCAAAAAATGATCAAAATTAAAAAAAATGAGAAAAAGGATTGAAAAAGTAAAGAAAAACAATTGTCCTCTAGTGAAAACCACTTTGGTGGCACTTTGGACAAGTACCTTGGTGAAAACCTGGAAAACATGTGCCTTGCATAAATAAAGCACCTCCATTTACCTAGGCTCTTTATCCTATCATTCCATCCATCACATCATATCATTCATCCCATTTCATCCATCACCCATCCATGTTTGCATCATAGCTTGATATGGTGAGGTATTGTATCCCCTTAGTACTACTTGGCATAATCAAAAGGTCAGTTTGTCTTGCCTATATCGAGGTGGTCTAGCGTATCATGTCAGGGGAAATTCATTATGGATTGGATCGGGTTCTTGTATATCTTAAGATTATCAAAAATCCCAAAAACATTCATAAAAAATTCATCAAAATCCAAAAACATCCAAATCTTGTATAGCTAAAAATCCAAAAACATTTGCAAAATCTTGTATAGCCGAAAATCCAAAAACATCCAAAATCCTGTATAGCTAAAATCCAAAAAACAATCGTAAAATTATAAATTCAAAATCCAAAACATTCAAAAAACATCAAAATCCCTAAAAAGGTTGAACATCAAAAATCCAAAAACAATACCTTGTCAAACTATGGGTCTCTGAGCTTGAATGTAGGCAAGGCCATCATCAATGTGCCCCCGAGACACCCTACGTCAATCCTTTAGGAGTCTGTCATAATAAATTGGCAATCCATCAACTATTCATTTCACATTGTTAATAAGTTGTGTCAGTCAAACTACATGGTCTTTGCGTGTATAACGTAGGAAAGTATTATCTCTTATCAACCCCCGAGGCCCCTAGGATAGGTCTTTTAGGTTAGGTTCTTGGTCAAAACTCGGAAAACCCCTAAACATCCAGATAACAAAAAACACAAAAACATCCAAATATTTGAAAAATACTTAAACATTCAAATAACAAAAAACACAAAAACATTTGAAAACATTCAAAAGAACTAAATAGACTCAAATAATCAAAAACCAAAACATCCACATAAACTTTCGAAAAGACCAAAAATAGCCTCAAAACATTTTCAAAATACCAAAAATATTGAAATATTCCAAAAAAAATCCAAAACCACCCATCCCATCTCACTTTCACCCGCAATAAACTTCACCCCTAATAAATCAATCATCACCTTCAACCTTTGGCATAAAAAATACAAATCAAATATCGCAAGTTGTAGAGTAAGAACCTAAGTGTCAAAATCTAAAGTCTAGATCATAGGTAAACAAGTCAATGAAGTTTGTATCAACGGCTTATCACCCACCTTGTCCCAAACAAAACATTTGATCAATATGTCCTAGGATGCATCCTTCCTGCAATGGACATCAATATCAGATATCACCTTAGCTAGAATAAACTAGCAAGAGATATAGATAATACTGACTGTTTGTCTTTGATCTTTTCTTATGATTTATCTCAATGACCCATTTCGAGGACCTCTCAATGATGTCTATCAAAACGATTTAGAGATAAACTAATGGGGGCATTGATCATTATCTTTCATTTGTTGTGCTTGTGGGTATTGTACTGCCTCTCATGTTACTAATACTCTTATGATAATGTTTGGATATTGTTTATGTTTGATGCATACTCGAGACTACAATGGTGATTGTTTCACTTGTTTGACTTATGTGTTTTGTTTGGATGCTCATGATACTAGTTTATGATGATGATGAGATAATGATGCATGGTGTTCGTCTTTGTCTGGTTATGCGATATTGTGTGGTTATGTAAATTGATTAATGCTCACTTCATGGTATTTATGATGCGTTATTGTTTGAGAGTCGGGTGAGAGGGACAGTGTTGCATCACTCATCCGTGAGTGCCCTGCTACACTGCAATTCTCTCTCATAGTGTGTGTGGCATTGGATATATATGTTGTTTCAACACTTGGTTTTATGTAGGATTGCAGGTACCCAAGCCTCAATTCCACCTGCACTGTCACGACTGCGTGAGCCTCATAAATCCCAATGGGTATGAAGTTGAAAATGGAGATGACAAGAAAGTCCTACAACCCAATTCGCCATCCCGTCGTTGTTTGATGATGTTGTCCGTCAGTATCCCATTTTGTTACGGTATCGTTTTATTTTATGTTGTTTGTTTTAAGTGTAAATTTTAATGTGTTAATTGTTTGATTTAGATACGTTATCGTTATTGTTAATTAGTTAATTTAATTTAATGATGGTTAGTATTATTGTTGAAATTAATTTAATTAAGCATTAAATTTAATTATTAATGTGAGTTGTGAAAAATGTCAAGGACTTAATTAAATATCAAATTTGTTTGCAAATTCTAAGTGTTTGTAGATTTAAATGAATATTATTTTAATTGTCGACATTAAATACTTTAAAGAGAATAATATTTTAATTACAACATTGTTAAATTTTAAACTAGCAATTAAATAATATTGTTTATTTAATTGTTATTAAGGATTTATTCAAAAATAAATATCTTGTTAATTACTATATTTGAAAATGGTAAATTTTAATATATATATATATATATATATATAAATAAAAGAATTTTCATGTGGGTTATAATTTAATAAATTTAATAGATTAATCTAACGAAAAAGGGTGATATAATTATTAAAGGTGAAAGTTATTATGAAGATGGAAAGAGTTAATAAATTTAAATTTTGTGGAGTAGGTTTTTAATCATTCTGAATGTAAAGATTACCCAACATGTGGTTAAACGGGGAAAAAAGCATTTTGTCAGGTGTACTCTCGGGAACGGGAAATATTTTAGAAGTTTACTACTTGTCTCCCTTGGATATCAAGAAAACTCTAAAGTTTCTCTTTAATTTATTTTGGTGAATTGGGGTGAAAACATCATTTGGGGAATTTAAAAACAAAAAGTTTTACTATGTTTGTGGGCTAGTAAAAGTTAGAAATATTGCAGCCAAACTTTGGAAAATGGAATTTGGGCACTAGGAAAAAAAGTTTGCTTTGCTCGCCATCTCCAATCCTCAAGCATTTTATTCCAGGTTGGTCCCATGAATCTATAATTATGGATTTTATATTTCTTTACTACTATAACCATCTCAAATTGCTATCATTTGGGTTTGCACGATGGTTTTTTTAAGAGTATGTTTATTAAAATGAAAATTTCTATCATCAACTCACAAGCCATGTCTATGCGTCCACATTTTTTATTTTTTGTTCAATAGCTCACATGCCTAGTCTTGCTTCTGCATTTCTTTTATCTGCATACGTTTCAACGAAGGCAACTACACCCTCTGGCAACCTTCCTCCAGCCCTTATGTTTCAATATCTATATGTTGCATATAAGTCTACTAGGGCAGTTGAAACAACAACATCTGAAGAAAATATGCCTAAAATCTTTGTGCTATGAGAGATTCCCATGCCCTAATTCAAAACACCCATTTTGGCATAGGCTGGAGGTCATTGGGAAATAGTAAAGCCTGGCTTAACACCTGCCAACTACATTTGCTTGAAAGTCTTTTTTTTTAAGTCTTTTTCAACAAATCCATTTTGTGCATATCCTGCGATGATTGCATTCCATGAGACTGCAAATTCTTTAGGGAACTTTTTCAAACTGTTCATGTTCCTTTTCCATGCGTCCCTGTTTTCCTAATTCCTAGCTCCCATTTTGGCACAGATAGAGTGGACGTTGGCAAAGTTAATTAGGTCTGGTTTTCATCTGCTAATTGCATTTACTTGAGATTTTCTTAAGCCTTTTTAACAAATCCATTTTGTGTGTACCCTGCAACCATTGCATTCCATGAGATGACTACCCTTTTAGGCATTCTATCAAGAGTTACGAGCTTTGTCTATGGTTCCATATTTTGTACGCATGCCTACCAATTTTTTTCTAGTGATAATATTTGATTAAAAATTGCCTACCATTATGCTTTGATGGATGTCCATACCACATATTCTATACATATATAATTCAGATTATGAGATGTATTGATTTGGGCTCCTCAATTTAAATAGATTTATAATATTATAATTTTGTTTTATGCTGAATTTGTAATGTTGTGGTAGTTGATTTATTACAATATTTATATAAATGCATATATATTGGTGTAGACAGGTTTGTATATGTATATATGTATTACAAATGATCATTTATGCCAATTAGTTTCAGAAATAGGGCTTATGCTCTTTATTTTAAGCTTTCGAGATTTAGGACAATTAAGTTATTAATTGCATAGACTCCATCTAAATAAATATTGGAGTGAAATCAAGTTCTCACTCGAATCAGGTGTAATATATAATAAAATGGAAATAAGATAAATTTGATAATCAAATGCTTATAAGAATTATGAAAGGGTTTTTACCACTCAAGTGAAAGGATGTAAATTGGATAGTTGTGATTTTAAAGAATAATTAGGCTTTAAGATTATTGGGTTATATAGATAAATAAATTAGGAAGTCAAATAGTTATTTATATTATGAAATTTAAAGGGAATTAATTATGCATTCTAGATAATTGGGGGTTTGGTAAATTAACTTGGTTATCTTATGTTGAATGCTTTTATAGATAATTAATAGTTAGAAGGTGGATCACCTTGTGAAAATTTAACTAGGATTATATTATAATGTTAGTTAATAAGAGGAATGAGTAGTTGGACAATTATTGTCAAAATAAATATTGAGATTGTCTTAGGTGAAAGAAGCGTGTAATTAATTTGTTTAATTAATCGACGGTTAGCGAAATGGTAAATATTAATGGAGGATAGTGCATTTAATTCAAATAATTCCAATTAAAGGTAATTGATTTAGATTTCCCTCTCTCTATCTAATAGTTGGTGAATATTGATTATTTTTATGATTTCAGTAAATTGCTATGGAAATTTAATTATTTAAGAATATTGTGATCAAAGTTCTTTTTTGTTTTCTATGGTAAGAAATTAAATTATTATTGTGTTAATAGTGTAGCGAGAATATTTGTCTCTATATTTTTTTTAATTGTTTTAAATACTTTTCCTTTAAGTGAAAAGTTAAGATGTAAAGAAAGTTGTAAATGTAGGTTTATGGATATTACTTTGTTTGGATTACTAAAAGTAGATTTATTGTAATATATATAGTTTCTTAAATTGCTTTCAATGATTTTATAATGATGTTAAAATATATTGTAAATGGATTGGTTGGAATATGCGTTCCTTAATTATTTTATATAATTTCATAATGAGTGTATAAATTAAATGCAAACTGATGTGGGTGGTAGGGTGGGCCCCCCCGTCATGTTCCTTCTCTCATTCATTCATGACCTTGATGGAAAAGAAAAGGAAAATCATTAGTTTATAATGGGAGAGGAAATTGGGGTGTCGGCTGAGGAGCGTAAGTTGGCAGCATAGTGGCAAGGCCACATCACCTCACTTATTGCCAGTGTTAATCCAAGTTGTCTGGGGAACGATGGTAGTAATCTACTAAAACAATGGCAGTCCACCAAAATTGGGGAGAGCTCGGAGGCGTCGGATGTCTTAATGACACATGATGTTAAGGATAAAAAAAGTGACACGTTGAGTACAGTCATCATGGAAGATTACGCAAATCAGTCAGGTGGCAGAAGTTGATCCTCACAAGGTGATAGCTGACTTAAGGCTTGTGGTTGAAGGACAAAATTTTCTTGCAAGGATAGATTGCCTTGCATATACATCATTTCAGGCTCATGTGCTCTGGTTCAGCCTCGCTATATGTGGGCCTTTTAAATGTGGATGGACAATGGCTTTTTCTCTGTATGGTTTTCAAAATTTGCTTTGTTGGTTGTCTTTGTGCAGGGAACTTTTGACCAGAGGGCAGCTAATGGCGAAGATGAGAAAATCAAAATTCATCATTTCCATCTCAACGGAGGGGTTGGAAATCTTCGGTGTCGACACTCCTATTTCCTTGGTGGCGATGAAGAGACAAATAGCATTCAGGGAAATAACTGACCAAAGGCTGAAGAGAATTCTGCTTGAGGATGATCCCTTGATCATGGTAGGGATAAAAATTATATTAGGAAAGGGCCACTTGGATAGAAAGGAATTTGTGAGGGATAATGCACACATTTCTTATCGGTTCTTGGCCATCATTCTGGACTTGGAAGTGGTGAAGGTGGAGGCAAAGGAAATGATGGATTACCTTTTTTGTGGCCACCTATTAGGAGGGTTAGAGAAGACACTGAAAGCAGCCTTCATGGGTAAAGGAATCCCACGCCCCTTGGACTTAGAGCTCCTTTGGGAGACGGATGAGGTAGTAAAGGTATATCCTTTCCTTTTAGACTTAAAAGGGCTAGAGCTCATGAGGCACAGGATGATCTCGGCAATGGCGGTTGAATTTCTGAAAAGAAAAGTGGGGTTGGTGACGGAGGAGGGTATGGAATGGGAGGAAAATTTCACCTTGTTTGCATAATTAAATGGTTTCCTATGAGGCTCGACCTTAGTGTATAAATTTTTTGTTTTAAAAAAAGTTATAATCAGTGCTGGTTTTTTGAAGTTATGCAATGGGACTGCAATTTTGTACCGATCGTAGCATGCTCCTGGGTAACCCATGCAAAATTTTCCTAAGTGATAATTTAATTAATGAATTAGTGGATTTGGGTAGTTAAACACTAAACAAGATTAATTATGTGCCTCACCCATACCGTTAGTGCTTTCACAGACTAAGGATGGGATGAGAAGACCTAGTTGGTAAGATCACTGCCTTGTCCTCACGAAAGGTAAGTGGTTTCGCATGAGTCATCCTATGGAGCGGCGCCTTGAGATAGGCAATCAGGATAACCATAGATGGAGGAAACACCTTGTGATAGGTTGTTTGGATAATCCATGTAAGGCCATGCAATGCCACTCTCCTATAGTACTCGTTGATTTTTCCCTTGATTGGTTGCCTCTGGGAGTGTTGTATTTGTTTGATGTTGTTTTAAGTTAGTGTTTTGTTAGCCTTGTTTGCTTGACATTGTTTGGATGTGGGTCCTTTCTTTTCATCTCCTAGCACGAAAGGTGGACCTTCGTGTCCATGTGGTTGGGTGGAACATGCTATGCACCCCATTGGGTTCCCAGGTTGTGTTCATGATGCAGAAGTGGATGCAAAGTTTCCAGAGCTTCACTTGGTTGAAAACCGTTCTACGCTTTGTATCTTATTCTTCATTAATGTATTATTCTTGTACTTGATATACTCTTCCCATTGATATAAGGGAAGCATTATGTAATGTACTATTGTATCCATGATGTGTTGTATTTGCGGAAATATGCTCCACAATTGAAATATTGAACTATGAATTGAACTATAATAAAATGATGTATCCTTTCCTCTTTATTGATCATGGATGGTTGTATGTTACCATTATGTTATCTTGTGATTGTATGCATCTATTGTTATCTACTTGGCATTATCTTTAACAATGTTATTGGTAAGGATCGTTTACGTATAATGCAACCATGTAACCCCATGGGACTATTTAGGTTTCGTTATGTATTACATGTTTATGTCATCTTATGTAATGTTCCTCTTTCAAAAAAAATAAAAAATGTGCGGTAATTTGTTAGTTGTAGTAGTCTTGCGGGGTTTGCATGGTGAGGCATTACAACATTGGTATTAGAGCAAAGTTTTACAACTCTGGGTACTCTAGGTTAATTATGCCCATTAGGCTTACCTTTGCGCTTAACTCTTGATCTTGCATGTTCCCCTCTAATGTCTCAGAGGAACATGCCTCAGGGTAGAGGTCGTGGTCGTGGAAGAGGCTAGGGTGGTGGTTGTGGAGCCAACTGCCAAAGTTCATCTTCTCTTAGCTCCCATGATTCAGAAAGTGAGGAACGCCAAAGTTCCCAAAACAATCTGAGAGGCGGAGGACAGAACCCAGAGCAGCTGAGTAAAGAAGGAGGGCAATTGTGAATTTTCCTTGAGGATATTCTTGGTCGTTTAGGCCCTAGGCCGAAGGAGGAGCTGCTGGTAGAGAGAGAAAGAGAGAGGTCTTTGAGGCAGAAGGAATTAACAAAAGAGCATGATGCAGTAGTGGTGGGTCACATGAGAGACCTATTGAGAGCTCATCCTCCCACTTTCAATGGTTTTGGTGGAGGACTAGAGGCAAAAACATGGTTAATCGATCTGGAGTGATGCTTTGCAATGCACCCTTATGGTAGCAATATTAAGGCTAGGTGTGCCATCATGCACCTCAAAGGCTTTGCATCCACTTGGTGATGCCTAGAAGAACATAAACTGCACTTGGACATTAGTGTTGTGACTTGGGAATTATTTATGAAGAGATTCAGGGCCTGTTTCCTTTCAGACCATTGGAGACAACACCAAGCAGATGAATTTCATGAGTTAAGACAAATGGCAATGTCTGTTGAGCAGTACAAGCATCAATTCTATGAGCTAAAACAATATGCAAGAATCAATAATGATGAGGTGATGCTAGTACAACATTTTTTTAGGGGCTTAAATGCCTAAATTAGTGGCAGAGTATGAGTCTTTGAGTCAAAGACGATGGAGGTAGCTATTGAAAAGGCTCATTTGGTGGAGGAAAACTTGGCCATGGCGTGGGGAGGTCACACAGGTGTACAAATTGGTAGTGCACTTGCTTTTGGTTATGGTTCTCGAGGTGTGAAGCCTCAAGTTGTAAGACCTTCTAGGAGTCATCATGTGCCTTCTAAGGATGGATAGCAGCAATGACAACAATCACAGCCTAAGCACAAAAATTCTCATTCTTAGTAGAGTAGTAGAACTCAGTTTAGAAGAAATCAGAGTTGGCATCGAAATCAGCATAATCCTTTTGAGCAACCTACACAGAGTTCATAGTCGGCATCCAATTAGAGCAATTTTCAACAGTCAAATGCACCATCGAGTGGCAGATGTTTTGGATGAGGTACAAGTTGTTTCTCCTACGGTCAACAAGGACATATTGCTAGACAATGTCTACAAAAGAAGACTATAGGTTTTAGTCAAAGGCCAACTGCTTCTGAGTTGACGATGGGCGATGCAGGCAAATCACATCAAGTTTTTGCGATGATTGACAACCATCAAGCAGACCATTAGGGCACCGTGGTTGAGACATCAGGTGTGTTACAAGGCACTAGTATTTCTATTCTCTTTGATTTTGGTGCATCAGATTCATTTATTTCCCCTTTAGTAGTAGAGTGTTGTAGATTGGTGGCAGCAAGGCAAGGAATTAAGTGGCAAGTCAAATTCACCTCCGAGGCAAAGGTAGTAGTTGAATCGTTTGTTCAGGGTTGTGGTTGAAATTTGGTTCATTGGTGACTATGGTGGACATTTGAATCCTACCTCTTGGTTCCTATGATGTCATTTTAGGTATGGATTGGTTTAATGCTCACCGAGCTTTAATAGATTGTCACCGCAAGGCTATGCGATGTGTAGATGATTCAGGAAATGAAGTTGAGATCATTGGCATACAGAGACCCATCTCATTATGGATTATTTATGCTATGTAATTGAAGAGGTGTTTCCATCAAGGCTGTCAGTTGTTTGTTGTGTTAGTCAATGACTTAGATTTGGGAGAGAGTCAAGAGGTGTCATTCAATGATTATCCTCTCCTTAAGGACTTTGCAGATGTTTTTCTGAGTGAAATTTTGGGGATGCCACCAAAGCGTGACATCGACTTCAAAATTGATCTTGTACCTAGAGCTGAGCCTATATCTTGAGCACCATATTGGATGACAACTCAAGAGCTTCAGGAGCTTTGTTTGCAATTAGAGGAGCTTTTAGCAAAAGGGTTCATTTGTCCTAGTGTTTCCCCATGGGTAGCACCATTTATATTCATAAAGGACGGTTCTCTCCATTTGTGCATCGACTACAGGCAGCTAAACAAGGTGATGGTGAAGAACCAATACCCTTTTCCAAGAATTGATGACCTATTTGATTAGATAAAAGGGGCTCAAGTATTCTCAAAGATTGATCTTAAGTTGGGATACCATCAATTGCGGATAGTCGAAGCTAATATTAACAAAACAACATTTCACACTTGTTACGGGCATTATGAATTCACTGTTATGTCATTTGAGTTGACGAATACACCATCATTCTTCATGAGCTTGATGAGTGGAGTCTTTTGAACCTATTTGGACATGTTTTTTCTAGTGTTCCTCAATGATATCCCAATATACTCAAAAACTATGGAGGAGCACGAAGAACACTTGACATAGGTGTTGCACTGCTTAAGAGATAATAAGTTGTATGCTAATCTAGCAAAGTGTGAGTTTTCTAAGACTAAAGTGAAATACTTGGGTCACATCATCTCTAGTGAAGGTGTTTTTGTGGATCCTTCAAAGATTCAAGCCATTGTTGATTGGCCTACACCCACGAATGTTCCTGAGATTCACAGTTTTATGGGTTTGGCAGGCTACTATCGGCAGTTTGTGCAAGGATTTTCAAGGATTGCACATCCCATCACTACCCTTCAGAGGAAAGGGAAAAAGTTTGTTTGGTCAGAATAGTGGGAATTCATAGTGTGTACAAATGCTTCCTTGGATGGCTTAGGAGCCATTTTGATGCAAGAAGGTCGTGTGATTGCATTTGAGTCCCACAAGCTCAAGGATCATGAGTTGAATTACCCTACACATGATTTGGAGTTAGCCACTATTGTTCATGCCCTTGTGAGATGGAGGCACTTTTTATTGGGGTATCGGTTCGAGCTACATAGCGATCATCGCAACTTGCAGTATATCTTTATGCAGCTAAACCTAAATGCTAGGTAGAGGAGATGTATGGAGTTTCTTTGTGAATATGACTTTGAGGTTAAGTACATCCAAGGCAAGGAAAATGTAGTAGTGGATGCTCTAAGTCGGCGGAGGCATGAGATATCTGTAGTAACCCTTGGTGTGGATTTAAGGAGCTAGATCCTCATAGCCCTTCCTTCAAATAGTTGATATTAGGAAGTGAAGTCAGAAATTGAGTCAGATAGGGCTCTGGAGGGAAATTTTATTAGTTATGCATTGGAACCTGACAAGATTTTGCGATATCTAGGTCTTATATATGTACATTCTGTAGAGGGTCTTCATACCCTAATCATGACAGAGGCACATCGGGCTCCCTATTCTGCTCATCCAAGAGTCAAGAAGATGTATGCAGACCTTCGTTCACTATATTTTTGGGCTGGCATGAAGAGAGATATTACGGAGTTTGTGGCAAGATGTCTGGAATGTCAGAGAGTTAAGGCAAAACACCAACATCTCACAAGTTTTTTACAACCTCATCTCATTCCTGAATAGAAATGGGACATTATATCAGTGGACTTTATTGTCGGTTTACCTATGTCTTCTCATTGACACGATGCTATCATGGTCACTGTTGATAGGTTGACCAAGGTGGCACACTTCTCTCCTATCCAATCTTCCTATATTGCTTCCTCTATAGCCAGAATATTCATGGAGAACATTGTTCGACAACAAGGAATTCTGTGAAGAATTATTTCTAACAGAGATCTGATGTTCACTTCTGCATTGTGGACATTCTTATAGTGTTCCTTAGGGACCCGGCTAAACTTCAGCTCTACTTAAAATCCCGAAACAGATGGTCAGATCGAGAGGGTCAACCAGGTTCTTGAGGACATGCTTCATATGTATGTGATGGATCAATAGTCATGTTGGGAGGACTATTTGCATCTAGTGGAGTTTGCTTATAATAATGGTTATCATAGCTCAATTGGCATGGCTCCCTTTCAGGCATTATATGGTCATCCTTATCAGACCCCATTGAGTTGAGATTGTCTTGAGGACCAAGTTCTGCTTGGACCTGAGATGCTTCAGGATATGGAGCAACAGGTTGCTCACATCAGAGAGCACTTAGTAGCAGTGTAGGATAGACAAAAGAAGTATGTTGATGCACATAGGGTCGACCATCGGTTTTCTATTGGAGATCAGGTTTTCTTGTGAGTGCATCCACAAAAGAGTCCAATCCGTTATGGGAAGGGCTCTAAGCTCATGCCTCATTTTGTGGGACCGTTTGAGGTGTTGGAGAGAATTGGCCATGTTGCTTATCGCCTAGCATTGTCACCCAGTCTATCATGCATACATGATGTGTTTCATGTTTTTGTACTTAGGCCCTATTATATAGATGTTTCTCACATGCTTGATTGGAATGCATTGCAGGTCGAGGACGGGCAGCTAGCACTCGAGCCCGTCACTATTCTTTAGCACAGGAGGCTCATTCTCAGGGGTAGAGACATTGAGCAAGTGCAGGTCCAATGGGACCCTAATGATGAGTCATCAGTGACATGGGAGGATGCATCTCGCATTCGAGAGTCATTTCCCTTTTTGTTTTCTGGCTTCCAACAGTAAGCCTAGTTCTAGGGAGGAGGATGTAGTGCCTCTCGTGTTATTGTTACTCTTATGATACTGTTTGGATACTGTTTATGTTTGATGCATACTTGAGACTATGATGGTGATTGTTTCACTTGTTTGACTTATGTGCTTTGTTTGGATGCTCATGATACTGGTTTATGATGATGATGATATAATGATGCATGGTGTTCATCTTTATCTAGTTATGCGATGTTGTGTGGTTACGTAAATTGATTAATGCTCACTTCATGATATTTATGATGATGCATTATTGTTTGAGAGTCAGGTAAGAGGGATGATGTTGCATCACTCATTGGTGAGTGCCTTGCTACACTGCAATTCTCTCTCATGATGTATATGGCATTGGATATATATGTTGTTTCAACACTTGGTTTTATGCAGGATTGTAGGTACCCAAGCCTCAATTCCACCTGCACTGTCAGGATTGGGCGAACCTCATAAATCTCAATGGGTATGAAATTGAAAATAGAGTTGACAAGAAAGTCCTACAACCCAATCCGTCGTCCCGTTATTGTTTGACAATGTTGTCCATCAGTATCCTGTTTTGTTATGGTATCGTTTTATTTTATGACGTTCGTTTTAAGTGTTAATTGTTTGATTTAGATACGTTATTGTTATTGTTAATTAGTTAATTTAATTTAATGATGGTTAGTATTATTGTTGAAATTAATTTAATTATTAATGTGAGTTGTGAAAAACGTCAAGGACTCAATTAAATATTAAATTAGTTTGCAAATTCTAAGTGTTGTAGATTTAAATGAATATTATTTTAATTGTCGATATTAAATACTTTAAAAAGAATAATATTTTAATTACAACATTGTTAAATTTTAAACTAGCAATTAAATAATATTTTTTATTTAATTGTTATTAAGGATTTATTCAAAAATAAATATCTTGTTAATTACTATATTTGAAAATGGTAATTTTTTTAAATATATATATATATATATATATATAAAGAATTTTCATGTGGGTTATGATTTAATAAATTTAATAGATTAATCTAACAAAAAAGGGTGATATAATTATTAAAGGTGAAAGTTATTACGGAGATGGAAAGAGTTAATAAATTTAAATTTAGTGGAGTAGGTTTTTAATAATTCTGAATGTAAAGATTACCCAACAAGTGGTTAAATGGGGAAAAAACCATTTTGTCGAGTGTACTCTTGGGAACGGGAAATATTTTAGAAGTTTACCACCTGTCTCCCTTGGATATCAAGAAAACTCTAAAGTTTCTCTTTAATTTATTTTGGTGAGTTGGGGTTTAAACATCATTCGGGGAATTTAAAAACAAAAAAAATTACTGTGTTTGTGGGCTGGTAAAAGTTAGAAATATTGCAGCCGAACTCTAGAAAATGGAATTTGGGCACTGGGGGAAAAAGTTTGTTTTGCTTGCCATCTTCAATCCTCGAGCATTTTATTCTAGGTTGGTCCCGTGAATCTGTAGTTTTGGATTTTATCTTTCTTTACTACTATAACCATCTCAAATTGTTATCATTTGGGTTTGCATGATGGTTTTTATTTAGAGTATGTTTATTAAAATAAAAATTTCTATCATCAACTCACAAGCCATGTCTATGCATCTACATTTTTATTTTTTGTTCAATAGCT
This sequence comes from Sequoia sempervirens, assembly GCA_007258455.2. Classification (NCBI taxonomy): domain Eukaryota; kingdom Viridiplantae; phylum Streptophyta; class Pinopsida; order Cupressales; family Cupressaceae; genus Sequoia; species Sequoia sempervirens. Next base: position 88,066,778 of record VDFB02358134.1, on the reverse strand, counting down.
CGCATGCCTAGTCTTGCTTCTGCATTTCTTTTATTTGCATACATTTCAATGAAGGCAACTACACCCTCTGGCAACCTTCCTCCAACCGTTATGTTTCGATATCTATATGTTGCATATAAGTCTACTAGGGCAGTTGAAACCACAACATCTGAAGAAAATATGCCAGAAATATTTGTGCTATGAGGGATTCCCATGCCTTGTTTCAAAACACCCATTTTGGCACAAGTTGGAAGTCGTTGGGAAATAGAAAAGTTTGGCTTAACAGCTGCCAACTACATTTGATTGAAAGTCTTTTTTTTAAAGTATTTTTCAACAAATTCATTTTGTGCATATCCTGCAATCATTGCATTCCATGAGACCACAATTCCTTAGGGCACTCTATCAAACCGTTCATGTGCCTTTTCCATGCATCCTTGTTTCCCTAATTTCCAACTCCCATTTTAGCACAGACAGAGTTGACGTTGGCAAGGTTATTAAGTCTGGTTTACATCTGCTAATTGCATTTACTTGAAAGTTTCTTAAGCCTTTTTAACAAATCCATTTTGTGCGTACCCTGCAACCATTGCAATCCATGAGATGATTTCCCTTTTAGGAATTTTGTCAAGACTTACGAGGTTTGTCTATGGTTCCATATTTTGTACACATGCCTACCAAATTTTTTCCAGTAATAATATTTGATTAAAAATTGCCTACCATTATGCTTTGATGGATGTCCATACCACATACTCTATACATATATAATTCAGATTATGAGATGTATTGATTTGGGCTCCTCAGTTTAAATAGATTTATAATACTATAATTTTGTTTTATGCTGAATTTGTAATGTTGTGGTAGTTGATTTATTACAATATTTATATAAATGTATATATATTGGTGTAGACGGGTTTGTATATGTATATATGTATTACAGATGATCCTTTATGCCAATTCATTTGGGAAATAGGGTTTATGCTCTTTCTTTTAAGCTTTCAAGATTTATTACATAGACTCCATCTAAATAAATATTGGAGTGAAATCAAGTTCTCACTCGAATAGGGTGTAATATATAATAAAATGGAAATAAGATAAATTTGATAATCAGATGCTTATAAGAATTATGAAATGGTTTTTACCACCTGAGTGAAAGGATGTAAATTGGATAGTTGTGATTTTAAAGAATAATTAGGCTTTAAGATTATTGGGTTATATAGATAAATTTATTAGGAAGTCAAATAGTTATTTATATTATGAAACTTAAAGGGAATTGATTATGCATTATGGATAATTAGGGGTTTGGTAAATTAACTTGGTTATCTTATGTTGAATGCTTTTATAGATAATTAATAGTTAGAAGGTGGATTACCTTGTGAAAATTTAACTAGGATTATATTATAATTTTAGTTAATAAGAGGAATGAGTAGTTGGACAATTATTGTCAAAATAAATATTGAGATTGTCTTGGGTGAAAGAAGCGTATAATTGTCGATACTGGCATGGTGTGATGGTTTAAAGGTGGTATTGTTGTTCTTGCCATCAAGGTTCAAACCCCATTGGGGTGGTATTGTTGAATGGTTGTACTCCACTTCATAGCTCCAGTCAAAAGTGTTTACCCCTTGAATAAATATTTGAAAGAAGCGTATAATTATTTTGTTTAGTTAACCGAAAGTTAGGGAAACGGTAAATATTGACGAAGGATAGTGCATTTATTTCAAATAATTCCAATTAAAGGTAATTGATTTAGATTTCCCTCTCTCTATCTAATAGTTGGTGAATACTGATTATTTTTATGATTTTAGTAAATTGCTATGAAAATTTAATTATTTAAGAATATTGTGATCAAAGTTCTTTTTCGTTTTTCATAGTAAGAAATTAAATTATTATTGTGTTAATAGCATAGCGAGAATATTTGTCTCTATATTTTCTTTAATTGTTTTAAATAATTTTCCCTTAAGTGAAAAGTTGAGATGTAAAGAAAGTTTTAAATGTAGGTTTATGGATATTACTTTGTTTGGATTACTAAAAGTAGATTTAAATTTGTGATATATATAGTTTCTTAGATCGCTTTCAATTATTTTATAATGATGTTAAAATATATTGTAAATGGATTGGTTGGAATATGTGTTCCTTAATTATTTTATATAATTTCATAATGAGCATATAAATTAAATGCAAACTGATTGTTTTTTAAAATGCCTTGAAATAGATACTTCTTTAGTTATTTTAAATTACTTCTTAAGAAATGAATAGATAAATAGGTATTTGATTGTTTATTATTTTCTTTTTAGGGTTTACTTATTAGATGTATTTGTGTTGTTAAGGTGGATCTTTGACGGTTTCTTTTTGTATCTTCCTCTTGAGTTGTTTCGTTTTGAGGAGTTTTATTTATTGAATTCATGATGAAATCTGTCTAGGAACCCATGTCGCTTTATTTTTCTCTGAGTTGTGAAGTTCTTGGGCAGACAGTTTTGAGTCTTACTGAGGCTAGGGGAAAGCTTGTTCGTTTGAGTACTTTGTTGTTTAGTGCATGGTGTAGTTTATTTGATGGGTGGTACCTCCTTTGTTTTTGTTTTAGTGATATGGAATGGGTTTGCGAGATGGTTCTAGCCTCACATGTGTGTTATGTACACCTTGATTTTTATGTGAGATGAGGTACACCCCTAGTGTGTTTTTGGTTTGGGTACCCATAGGGGGTGGCTCTTCATGGGGGCTGACGAACAAAGGGGCTATTAGGGTAACCCATGGAAGAGTTTCCTATGCAAGTGATAATTTAATTAATGAACTAGTGGGTCTAGGTAGTTAAACACTAAACAAGATTAATTATGTGCCTCACCCATATCGTTAGCGATTTCACAGACTAAGGATGGGATGAGAAGACCTGGTTGGTAAGATCACCGCCTTGTCCTCACGAAAGGTAAGTGGTTTCGCATGAGTCACCCTATGGAGCGACGCCTTGAGATAGGTAGTTAGGATAACCATAGATGGAGGCGAAACCTTGTGATAGTTTGTCTGGATAATCCATGTAAGGCCATGCGATGACACTCTCCTATAGTACCTGTTGATTTTTCCCTTGATTGGTTGCCTCTGGGAGTGTTGTTGTATTTGTTTGATGTTGTTTTAACTCAGTGTTGTGTTAGCCTTGTCTGCTTGACATTGATTGGATGTGGGTCCTTTCTTGTCATCTCCTAGCACGGGGGGTGGACCTTCGGGTCCACGTGGTCGAGTGGAACGTGCTATGCACCTCATTGAGTTCCCATGTTGTGTTCGTGATGCGGAAGCAGATGCAGAGTTTCTAGAGCTTCACTTGGTTGAAGACTATTTTATGCTTCGTACCTTATTCTTCATTAATGTATTATTCTTGTACTTGATGTACTCTTCCTATTGATATAAGGGAAGCATTATGTAATGTACTATTGTATACATGATGCATTGTATTTGTGGAAATATGCTCCAGAATTGTAGTATTGAACTATGAATTGAACTGTAATAAAATGATGTATCCTTTCCTCTCTATTGATCATGGATGGTTGTATGTTACCATTATGTTATCTTGTGATTGTATGCATCTATTGTTATCTACTTGGCATTATTTTTAATGATGTTATTGATAGGGATCATTTACATGTAATACAACCATGTAACCCCATGGGACTAGTTAGATTTCATTATGTACTACATGTTTATGTGATCTTGTGTAATGTTTCTCTTTCAAAAAAATAAAAAATTGTGCGATAATTTGTTAGTTGTAGTAGTCCTGTGGGGTTTGTGTGGTGGGGTGTTACATGTATTCTTCTAAAATAATCTTGGCACATACTTGGTTAGTTGTGTGTAGGGAAGTTGTTTGGAGTAGATTGTTGACTATTGTGTATGCTTTGGTCCGATGTATTCTGAACTAATAAACTAAATTCTAATGAGGTTTACGTATGTCAAGGTGAGAAAAAAAATATCCTATCTATTTGTAGAGTCAAAGTCCATTACATTAGATATAACACCATCCTGGTTAAATAAATACCTTGGTGCATCATGTTTATATGTTATATCAAACAATAAGGAACAACGAAAAATCCCAATCCCAAGATATGAGAAAATCATCATCATCATCATCATCATGCATTTATCATCACCATCTCTAACACAGTCTCAATGGATCATAGGTTTGGTATAATTTTTGAATCAATCATCAAAATCAATGGTCAATCATCTTATTTATTCTATCTTCTCTCCATGCTAACCTAGTATCATGACAATCAACAAAAACATCATCAACGCATCCATCCTGCATCCACAAATCATCAACATGCATATATCTTGCATTATCACAACACATCATAATAAAAGAGAACGTAATCAATTGCATTATCATTTAAGTTGTGAAGAATAATATAGATTTGTTGTTCTAAACATCTTAAATCATTGCACACATATCATAAACTTATATCACAATATCATATCATAAGCATAAACACCTGCATTATCCATACATCCATATGCATACATCATCATATCATAAATTGCATAGAAAAACACACAAAAAGAAATGCACTCATATCATTTGCATAATCATAAACACCTACATTATCCATACATCCATATGCATACATCATCATATCATAAATTGCATAGAAAATGCACAAAAAGAAATGCACTTGTATCATCTGCATAAGCATAAACACCTGCATTATCCATACATCCATATGCATACATCATCATATCATAAATTGCATAGAAAAATGCACAAAAAGAAATGCACTCATATCATATGCATAAGCATAAACACCTGCATTATCCATACATCCATATGCATACATCATCATATCATAAATTGCATAGAAAAATGCACAAAAAGAAATGCACTCATATCATCTGCATAAGCATAAACACCTGCATTATCCATACATCCATATGCATACATCATCATATCATAAATTGCATAGAAAAATGCACAAAAAGAAATGCACTCATATCATTTGCATAAATATAACATATGTATATCATATCATCCATCTCATAAATTACATAGAAAAGATACTGAAAATGAATATAATATTGCATCCATTCCATATCATTACATCTCATATCATCACCTCATAGATTATCATCACATATCACATAAACATGAATAAAAGAAAACGTATCCATTCATTACATTGCATCCATGATCATAATATATAAGCATGTCACATCACATCATAAATTTGTATCATATATATATATATATATATATCTCATAAAATGGGGACTATCATAATACAATATTTGAGTTAGTGTTTGTATATCAATCAAAAGTACAATATCCACGAAGCTATCAAAAAGGAGCCCATAAACGTGTATCTGTATAAAGAATTAGGCAATAATCAAAAAGTGTTTTGTACAAGCAAGCTAGCCCTAATGGCTGCTCCCCTCACAAAGTTGTCTCTTTGGCTGATCCTCGGCCTAGGGATGTGCCCCACTCCTCTGTGAGTAATCTGGTTGCCTAATCACCATGGGGACATCCTGATTGTAGTGCATGCAACAATAAGTCACCTCGGTCACAACCTCTTTGTACAATTACACAGACATTGTTTGTCCCTGAGTTGCAGTTGTCATGGCCTCTAACTGCTAGTGTCGCCTAACCTCTTGTGCCAGCCACATATCAACGGTCTACCTGAGTTGATGCTCCTGATCCCTCTCAACTGTGACAACCAATACTTTCTATCAAGCTTGGTCTCTCTCAACAGTGATAACCAAAATCTGTTGACAAGCCTACTCTCGCTCACCCATAATCACCTACAACTATTGTTGCAACTGTTGTATTTGAACATCACGAGGATCTAGCCCCAGTGATGGCTGCTATGGAGGTTTTTGCTATATTGGTGGTTGTTGAGGTGGTTGTTGGTGCAATGGTGGTGCACTTAGGACCGGTCCATCATGATGTTGGCCATCTTGACCATCCTGTCCTCTACCCTTGCCATCTGGCCCTCTACCCTTTCCATCATTTGGATGTCCTCTACCCCTACCTACACCCCTCCTTCTCAGCCTTCCTCATGGAGGAATGTATGCTGGATCAGTAAGATGAGGAGGGGGTTTGAACCATGCATCATAAGCAGGCATAGTCTGTGCATCTGCCTGTCCTTGATCATAGGCCCATGGCCTAACAACCAACTATCAAACGCCCTCAAAAATCTTGTGGGTTGGGATCATATGTCCTTATGTTGTCTCTCAAGTTGACCTAGCAAAAATGGAGGTATATGCATCATCAGGCCTATCCTGCCTCTCACCAAACTATATGGCAACCCTATTAGGTAGGTACCTCTCAATAATGGTATGCTCTCAACCCTACATGAACTGAGTCTACCGAGCAAAGAAAAGCTATTGCACATCATCATACCGAGGTGGTATCTAAAGCCACGATCACCATCTGAACACTTCCTATTGTCGATCACTCGATGCCAGTAAGGAATGTTGAGCTATCTTGAGTATTGCAATGTGATGGCACCCTTGTATCTCTAAAAAATTGGATCATCCAATTCTACATCTGCCATGTGAACAATAGGTCAAAACATGGCAATGTGCTCCCAAGCCCAAATATGGAGAAGGGTGACCCCTGTATTGATTGCTCTCCCATCACAGTAAACAAATTCATGCATATCATGGTAAAGAGAGGCCAACATCAATGGCCCCCATGCATACTAGGTCCTCTGGAAGAGCATCCTGTGCCAACCTAGACCCCATCCTGTATTGAATCCTCTGCTTTGTCGATCTAGAGCAACCAAACCCAAGATCATTGTTGCAATAATCAATCTAAAGGTCGACGCCCAACCTTTGTATATATCCAAGTCTATATGGGAGTTGACTAGGACAATGGACTCTTGGTCAAGTACCTCATGGAAAGCATCATAGACAACATTAGTATCATAGATCACACACTCACCATGTATTGGAAATCGCAAAATCCACCATACATCCTCATATGCCACTATTGCCTCACTAGTAGGTAGGTGGAATGATGAGGTCTCACTATGCCATCGCTCGCATAGGGGTAAAAGCACAAACTTGTGTCACACTTTATAAAGGAATTGGCCAACAACAAAAAAGAATTGAACTTCAACCACATAAAAGTGGTCTTTATGTTTTGAATTTCAAAATCATGTAAACTAATGAAATGTAGAACTTTTGATGAAGTTTATTGCTATAATTTTTCATATTTTTTAAAAAATTGTTTCCATTACTTTTTTATCAATTTAAGAATAGATTTTGGAATGTTGAAAATTTCAGAAAAAAGTGATTTCATGAGCCGTCAAGAAATAAATTGAAAAAAACTTCATTTCTCCCTAATTTTTTTTTCTCCAAATAGGTAACTTTAATATCTTGTGCATGGAAAAAAAAAATCAAATTTTGATGTATATTTTTCTCATAATAGCGTTTTAAAGTCAAACTTGTAGAATTTGATAGTTTTTATGGGTCGTCAACTATTGTCTACTTTTTTAATCATTTTCAAAAAACAAATTATACCCTTTTGAAGAAGACTCTCTCCTCTTGTACCCCATATATTTAAAAAAAATTAATATATTTTATTAATTTTTTTAATTTCTAATCAACCTACTTGCATTATTTTAAAAATAAAATATATTAAAACTAATCAAACTATTTCAAAAATTACATATTTGGATTCACCACTTTGAGCTCTACAAAAGTGTTTTATTTTTTTGTAGAAAAATCATTCCGATTGAAGGAAATACTTAGTTGAAGTTGAAAGTTTCAGAAAATTCTAAAAAAAGTTGAGTTGGCTGCCAATTAGGATGCCACATAAACAGTTTCGGTAAAAAGGTTTCTATAGAAAGGGTTTCACCTGAGAGAATATTTCGCTTGGAACTATTTATTTAGCCAAAAGTGTGACACAACTTTGTGTTTTTACCCATAGCGCTATCATCATCGCTAAATGGGTCCACACGACATGCATGAACACAACGTACCACCAACCAATCTCTCCCAAGGTGCTCCTATCGCAACTCAGACAAATCATCAAGTCTGGATAAAACTGTCGACCAGTGCTCAAGGGACATTAAAGGCTAGATAACCTCCTGCACCCATGAAGCGCACGATGTCAAAATTTACAAAAAATGGCTTAAGTTTGGAATTTTTATCCCCCAAAATGACAAAAGCATCGCTATAACTCAAATTCCAAACAATGACGCTGGAAGCATTCAAATTGGAAATCGTGATATGCGTCGCTAATTAATCACACAGGCGTCACTATTTGAACTTGGAAAACCCTAATCCTAAATTCCAAATCGCAAGGTGTGTCGCTATTTACACCTGCGTCATGATTTGAAATCTGAAACCTTAATTTCAAATCACAAATTGTATCGTTATTTACATATGTGTCGCTATAAATCCAAATAACGTCACCAATTCTAAAAATAGCGTTGCTATATAGTGACGCCACCAAAATTCAAATTTCAAAATGCAATAAATGCGCTTAAAAGTCAAAATTCAAATTAAGTTTCAAATCACATACCGGTGGTCCTGCATCGAGAAGCCTCTAGTACTCGCAAACTCAGTCAGAAATATGTTGTGGGAGTACTCGTTGCGCCATTTCGTTAGAGGGTCAGAGCTCAAAATGCAAAAATTCTCTAAGGTGTGAATGCACAAATGAATTGAAAGTGACCCTTCCTTAGTTATTTAAGCTTAAAAATTAGGGCTTTTTGCCCTAATTAACCATGAAGCTAGGGATTTTCACCATTTTCACCAATCTTGCCAAACTAAAGTTTATTTTGTATCATTTTTTGCATTTTTCGCATGTTTTCTGCATCCCAGAGCCTTTTTAAACCCCTTGAGCAGTATTTTTAACCTTTGTTGAGAAATCAACCCAAAATTCAAAACTTTTGCCCGATTTCTCAAGGGGGTATGGAACCAGCTTATTCCTTCCACTAGGGCAATAGTGGGGCATCCAAAAATTAGAATTTTTTTATTTTTTGATTTAAGTGGTAGTTTTTAATTTGAAGGAGCGTTAGTCTTTGAACAAAAGTAGCAAGTACCTCGTTTCAAAGAGGGGCAAAATGTAGACACTAAAAAATGTCCTGAATGATATTATACACTCAAATCAGGTATACTAACATCATTTCCTCCTAAAACCCATCCTCTTTTCACTTAATTGATTAAATTAACCTAGCTATTTTAATTAATTATGTCATTTTCATCTATTAACCTAATCAATTTAATCAAGTTAATTCATCCACTTCCATGCTAACATTTCATTTTTTTTTTGTTCAGTGAATCATTGCTAAGGGGCAATACCCTATGCTTTTCACCTGAGCTATGAACTAGTGAGGCCACATATAGGGGACCTCATCCCTAATATATCCATTTCTCCTTCTCTCCTCTCTCCTTCCTCATTGGCACCTTTAGCCTTTGTGGGATTTGAACCTTGGGCAGCCTAGCTGCTACCCTTGCAACTTAACCATTGCACTGTGGGGTCAGCCCCACTAACAATTTGTCTTATTAAATTAAATACATCAAACTATTTAACTTAAATCCCAAAATCTTCTTATTTAATTAATAACCCTAAGTTATTTAATTAAATGTCATTTCACTTTCCCCCTTTCATTAAATCATTTTATTTAATGAAAATCATCTAATTCCCCTAATTGTATAATTAAACCTTTGTTTAATTATCAATTACTAATAAATCTAATTCCCCCCACTTGCAAAGGAATATTCCAAGGGAATATTCCTTCTTTGTGCATTCCTCCAAAAGGAATATTCCCCTTTTGCACAGTTAAACTTTGTTTTAATTTACTAATTGACTATTTTCTTCACCCATGAGAATATTCCAAAGAATAATCTCTCTCCTCACTCATTTGAACAAGGAGAATATTCCTTTTCTAACAAACTTACTTGACTTCTTGAGCAAGTTAACTTGTGACCTCTTGTGCAAGTTGAAAGTGTGTTTGTTTGGATAAAGGAGAACCCTTGATTAAATATTATCATTGATTCTCATTCGTTGATGAGAATCCATGATCCATGCCTCCAACTTCTTCCATCCTCGATTGTTGATTAACCTTTTTGATCTCCACCCTCAATTTCTCATTTGCTTTCCAATAAATAGATCATTATTTGGAGACAAATGGATCCATCTTATTCAAAGAAAACTCATGCTATTGAAATCATTCACACTCACACTCATTTTTAGCATTTTCTTAATATCATTTTTAGCTTAAATATTTGCATATTACCTTAGCTTCCATTTATGGCTTCCATGGTAACATAGATGCATGCATGTAGCTTGTTCATTAATTAGGGTTTGAATATTTTAAGTTTAAATCCATTTAGATTAGCTTTACATTCACACATATTAGTCATCTTAGTATAAAATCATGTTAAAATAGCTTGCATCAAGATCATTGAACTTTAAATCATGTTTCCACACACATCTCACAATGGTTTCATCAGTTTTATTCAATAAAACTGATTGAAACAAGCTTATTATCCATGGTATTAGGAAAGGGTCGTCATTCCACATCAACACGACACCACTCCCCCAATAGGATAAGTTTCAATGGATTAGAGTAGGCATTTTAAAATCTTTCATAGTTTAGCATGTTAGTTTTGATAAATGCTTAGTTTAGTTTAAATTGAATGATCTTTATTGGATTGATGTTTAGTGGCATGAATATCCTTTGATTCTTCATGGATCAAGTTTAGTCCACCCATACTACTCCATCGGTCACATTTTGACACTAGGAGGGAAAAACCAATCATATTTAATGAATTTTTCTCTCGAAGTCTATTTTCTAATTTTTTGTAGATACAACGATGCTCCTGAGGATTTTAGTGATGTTTTTGTAAGGCGTCACCATATAGCAATGTTATCGTCATCTAATACAATGATGCCTAATTAATACACTGACACTACTTAAAATAAACAGTGACGCTAATACTTTTTAGAGGTATCGATAATTTACAAACAACGACGCTCCCAAATAGCGACACTATCGCTGTCACTGTCTTTCTACAAAGGGACGCTAGTTTTCACCAGAGCGATGCTCATTTGATTTATGCTGACGCTATCATGAATTGCGATGCTCTTTGTCTAGTAAGCAAAAAAATAGTTTTATTTTTAGCATGTGCTTTATTTTTTTTACTTCATCAGATCACTAACATGCCTCTGACGTTGTTTTGGTTTTTAGGCTAACTAGGTTTTGCACATTGGACGATAAAAGTTGAAGTGAAGAAACATTCTCATCTTTAAATCTTATAATTGTAACAAGTGTTTAAACACTTTTGGGGCAATTATAACCCATTTATCATGATTTTCATTTTATGCTTTAGGATCACACTAGCTTTCAATTGGGTTTTAAAATGAATGCTCAAATCGGTTAAAATTGAACCCTCACAATATCTTTCTTTGGGTTTAAAATTGAACAATACAACTTAACACTTCATTTGGTGCTTAAAATGAACTTACCTTGCTTTGGGGATTAAAATTAACAAGTTTTTACTATGTTTTTTGATTTACATTTGTTTACTTGAATGTGTATGCTCTTCTCTCATGCCACTCAACGATCTTGGGAATTGAAAGCATTCCTTTGACATTTCATATAATTACCCACATATTTCAATTTGGATTAAAATGAACCCCATGCTAGTGTGAGGAAAAGGTGTTGTGAATGCTCTCTCCTTGCTTCATGCAAACTGGGAGATCGAACAACAAACATACTTTCGTGCTTTTGTTTATCTTTAGAGGTCCTACCTCCCCACCTCGAAAGGAGGGAATGACCCAAGTGGTAACGAGCTAAAACCAATCTCTTTCAAGTCTTTATATAAAAATGTGTTTGTGATGAAAGTCATAAACAACAAGTGTGGATTTGTCATACTGACAAGTGTCACCCTTAGTATCCATGTGATACATTAAAATATCTTCTTAGGAAGAGACTGGGAGGCCTCTTGATTGAAATAATCTTGAGTTAATCTTGCTACGTGTATGGCCACCTTGAACGATAGCCCTTACAATGAACCAATTGGTCAAAATCCAAAAACCTTTATGCTTGTTGGTGTAGAAACAATCATCCTGAAGCTGCCCCACATTTTATTGTTCATTGTTGAAATAGGAAAATCCTTAAGATCTTTGGATCTTCAAGATTTGAGATTTGGTGGTCCCGAGAAGTGTGTGCTGAGTAAGGGGGAGCCAATGTCACCAAATCTCTATCTATTCACATTGGCTTAGTGTTTGGAGAAATCCAAGTAAGGATTCAACAAGTAGTATCTTTTGAACCTAAGGTTGTAAATGCTTGTGAGTCAGTTTAATACTTTGCCTGGTTCCAAAACGGTGCAAACAAACATTCATGATCTTCCTCAAAATTTCAAACACTTTGGTCTAAGTATGGATATCCTTTAACAAAACCTTGATATTAATGTTTTTACTAAGGATTTATTCTTAGAGACTTCTAAATATTTTGGTTTACACCTCAATCCATATTGTTCCAATGTTAACCTAGGTAACTATGCCTTTAACTTCATCCTTTTCACGAAATGGACTTTGTGGAATTAATGATGTTTTTGACATAGACATTTAGTTTGAACTTAATCAATACAAGTGTTTGTGGTAAAAAGAAACTTGCTTAAGCAATATAAATTGACAAATTGAACCCCACATGACCATTTGGAGACTAATCACTCTCGTTGAACAACCAACCTTATAGGTGTTATCATTCAACCAAAATCTGAACTAATTGAGGGAGAACAAACTGACATAATTAGTGGTTTGATAAGCTTCACTTTTGAAACAAAGGAAACACCCATTTAGTGGGAAACACAACAACAATCTTAAATGAAGAAGAGGAACAAGCTGACATTGTGGTTGGAAGGCCCATATTACCACCACCCACGTGGCAATAAATATCCTCTTTTCTTCCATAAATTTGAACTTTTCTAAATGATCTCACACAAAATCAGAATCCCCAAGAGAAGGTCTATAGGTTGTCACTTTAAAATTAGACATCTTAGACCAAAAGTCATCAAAATAGAACCAAGTTGGTATACAACTTCTATAAACGTGCTTCAAAGAATAATCCAAACTTATATGCATTCTTTTTCAGTCAAAACCCTAGTCTTTTTCATGATCTTGAACCTATCTAAATCATTAGGTCTTTAGGATTTGAAAACTTTAGGGCTCTAGCATGTTTCTCACTACCATGGTCTTATCAAAAAAATGTTCAATCTAAGTCAACATTGGGTCAAAAATTTCATCCACCCCTTCATCAAAATCCAAATTTCACTTCACCAAAATTTGCAAAATTTTTGAATACACCAACACTTTTTGACTTAAGCATTTATCAACCAACACCTAACTTAGCTACTTTTTATGTGAAATGAATCCTTTTCCATGCATTTTGTTAAGTTAGTTATCATCTTTGAACTAGTTTATCTTGAAGGTCATGAGTCTACCCTAAAGATTTACAAGTCCATCAACATCCTTTACCCAAACATCAAAACATTAAACTTAAGTCAAAAGTGTTGTCCCAAAATGTTTGCAAAGATCACTTCCCACACCCACCTTTTCATCTCCCATTACCATCATTGATCCAAAAAGACTTAGAGCATCCCTTTTCCCTAGATTTGATTCAACTAGAGAGTTCAAACATTACAAATCTCAACACAACTCTCCCAAAGGTCACCCAAAATTTATGGTAAAGACAAGATCACAACACAAGAGAATCATGGAGAAAACCAAAGTCACATTTACCTCAAGTGATCCAAATCCTTTAGAATTTGATCTGAGAAGTCATGTCACCCCATTACAACAACCTTCATCACCATCAGGGCCATATTGGATAGAAGACATCATGAACAATCCATTTGTAATTACTAGGGAATAAATCACGGAGCATCAAGCTTTATAAAACATAGTCCCCAATTCCCCATCTTTTGGTGCACAATCATTGACACAAGGCTTGACTTCATCCACTATTCCAAAAACTCCATCCCTAGGGTAAATCAAACATACGCTTGATCACCTAAGGGTTATAAGAGTTAAAATTGGGGATATACATTGAAAGAAGTCTAATCTATTCAAGATATACATGATTTACCGTGGATGTTTTGATCCATGGACATCATGTATATCTTGAACATATAAGACTTATATGTATGTATATCACTGTTCATCTTATTACAAAAGAAGGGATTATTCTTATTAAGAGTCCTTTCAATGTATATAAATGTATATCACTTGCATATACATAGAGACAAAGTGCTGCACAATAATTCACACTGCATATTATTTTTTATATTTGTTTGTTATTCCAAAATATAAAAATGGTTTCACTACTTTTCATGCAATTATATATGTGTGTGTGTGTGTGTGTGTATGTATATGTATATGTATATGTATATGTATATGTATATGTATATGTATATATATGGATATGTATATACACATGGATATACATATGTATATACATATGAATATGTATGTATATATGTATATATATTGCAGAGATAGATAGATATGTAAGTTTCCTATAACCTTCTTCATTTGCATTCAACTTAGTTAGATGTATGCTCTATTTGTTCTTCAATTATAGTGACTGTAATTATCGGCCCCTCTCCCTTACAATTAACTGTGATAATGGCAGACTCCTACTTCTGTTATAACCATTTTTGAAATAGCATATTGAAATTTATATATAACTTCATACAACTCTATGGTACAAAGATTTCAAATAGTTTATGATACAGCATTATGAAATGTATATATAACTTCAAACAACTTTATGGTAGAAATATTACCAACACTTTCTAATACAACTGTTATGAAATTTATATATAACTTCAAACAACAGTATGGTATAAAATATTTCCAACCCTTTGTGATACAACATACTGAAATTTTTATATAACTTCAAATAGCAGTATGATACAACATTATGATACATATATGCACACATTTAGATAGATACATATGTTTCCTATAGCTGTATATATATACAACTAAATATTGCAGAGATAGATAGATACATAAGTTCCCTATAGCCTTCTTCATTTACAATCAACTTAATTAGATGTATGCCTTGTTGGCTCTTCAATTGTAGTAACTCTAACAGTCAATGACTTTAACATGTAGGAATATGTTATTTGTATTCAAATCATACTTTCAAGTTACAAACCTTCAAAAGGAAAAAGTTCTTACATCATTTGGAATCCATCAAAACCTTCACAACAAAAAAGTTCATACATACCAGTCTAATCAAGTAAAAAAAAGTAGGAAAATTGAAATATGAAGTGAAGCTATCTTGTGTGTTGTTTGTGGCCTGTGATCAAGTAGGACTCCAACTTTGAATTGGTTGGGTAATGCTTGGGGTAGGTGATGGTTGATAGGACTCCAAATGAAGACTCCAAATCTGAAATGGTTGGGCAATGCTTGGGGTAGGTGAGGGTGGATAGGACTTGAATGAGAAGGACTCCAACTTTGAAATGGCTAGCTGATACTCGGGGTAGGTGAGGGTGGACAATATTGGGGGCATTGAATAGACACAAAGTCTGTGAATATCCTATGACAGTTAGGAAAGGGATTTAGAGAGTTGTTGAGTCGCCTTTCCCTTGCTGCCTCTTTCTATGCCCTCTCCAATTCTTTTTCTTTTTTTTTCAGCTTCCTTTTCTATCCTTTGTTGCTCCCTTTTTTTCTCAGTCTCCTTTTGTAGCTCCTTTTCAACCTCTACTACTACTTGTTGTTGTTCCTTTTCAATTCTCAATAGAGCCTTGAGCTCCACTGCTGCAATTATTTCTATCATGTGCTCTTCAATCTGTTCCTTCTTCCTCACTTTTAGTTCTTGGAGTTCCTTTTTCCTATCCTCTTGCTTAGTTAGCAACACCATGTAGTCATCAGTGCTAAGGAGTTGGGATCCTCTTTGCAGTTTAATCCCACGATCAACTACCTTATTAGACTTATCTTTGACTACATGAACAAATAGCTTCAAGAATTGTGAGATGTGTGAAGTTGTTTGGCCTCCCAAAGGCTCCATCAAATCCTTATTATTTTTTTCCTACACTTGACTAGCTACATCATCCAATTCATCTCCTAACTAATCAACATAGAAATGAACTATAGTATTTGGACCCATGTTGTGCAGTGGAGATATCATTATAAGACTTTGGTTTGGCTCCACATGCAGATCAATACCAAGATTAGTAGCACCCTCTAACAACCAAGAGGGATCCTCAGGTGGAGTTCGTAGGGAAAGAGAGATGTTTCCAATACTATTTTGCTCTCCCAAAATTATTGTTGGTGGTGATTGGTGGTTTGACAAACTTGAAGTTTTTGGTGGACTTTGGTGGTTTGCACATTCGACTGCTTCAAGTGGGCTTTGTTGATCTCCAATTTTTGTTGTTCCATCTATATAATCACTCTCATTTACTAGCAAACCATTGTTGGATAGGCTTAAAATGTTTTCAACATCTGATGCTTCCTTGGGTGTAGCAAATTGAAAAGTCTCGCAAACCCTCATGTCATTATCCAATGCATTTGGATCAAGAGGCTAAATACCTATCCTATTGAACCTAGCTATTATGCTCTTAACTATCAATGCCTTTTGAAAAGCAAGGCTGCCAAGTGTAGCCAATTCTACCCTTCTTATCTCCAAATTTGGATGTCTATTACTCCATTCTATTCTTTCCTTTTTGAAATGAGATTTGAAAGAGGAGAAAACATTCACATCAAGTGGTTGTAGCCTATGTGATGTGTGGGCTGGTAGGGTGAGAAAGTCAATACCAAGTTCCCTTGCTTCAGAAATGGTAGAAAAGGCTACGTGGCTGCCATGGCCATCAATTATGAAGAGGTGTCTATGGTTGGGTGAGCAACCCCTAGGTGCTTACATAGCAAAAAAATTCAGCCATTTCACAAAAAGGTCTTTGGTCATCCATGCATGAGGTTGAATAGCTATTAATGCTCCTACCTCATAGTTGCTTATGTAGTTTTGCAAGTGATTTTTTCTTTTGAACAAGTAAAATCCTAGAATTTTCTGACTTGCAATGTTTGCACATGCCAGAATTATGATCCACTCCTGACTATTTGGGATAATATATGCAACACTTCTACTACCCTTTTTGGCAAGCATCTTCATATTACCATTCCACCCAACTTGCAACCCTGTCTTGTCACAATTCCAAATCCTTTGGGGTCCATAATTCCTAGCCACTTATGCCTTCTCCAATGTTTTGTAGAATGCAGATACAATTGCAGGCCTAAGATTCACAACATAGTCTTTATCTTGCTCTTGGGCTATTCTCAAACACAAATTGGGATGACTTCTTTTGAACCCCATCCACCAAGACTTGTTGGGAAGCCCATCTTTGAAGGGATTAGGCCTCAATTGAAATATTTGGGCCACTTCTAATTTGAGATTGACAATCTCCAAACCATAGCCAACAACAACCATCTCCTTGCACAATTCGACAACCATTGCCTCTTTGTTGCCATTTAGGACTGTTGGGGGCCCTCTCCTTTTTATAGTGGTAACACCACCCAACCAACTTGACAATGTTGTAGTTGGAAGACCCCACTTTTTGGTTGCCCTTCTTGTTGACATGTTATTTTCAACATCTTCAATGGCATGTTCCATGTCATGCGTAGTGCGGATTGCCATAGCACTCTGGCTGCTTTTTGGTTGTTATAACTAGGTTAGCGGACTCTGAGGGTTTGGTTGGTTTGCTCCACAACAATTACTATGTCCTCATCCTTTGCTTGGTTTTCAGTTTGAGTTTCTTTCGATAGAGATTACTACATCCTCATCATGTATGTGGTGGCCCTAACACCTCTCTTATTATGCGGACACACTTGTCCACTCATTTGTCCGCAGTTGTGTGGTATTTGTTGTCACTTTATTCTTCTTCTGTGTTGAACTAAGTGTAAGATTAGTAAACAACATACAATTTGAACTCTTATAATTAGAATAATGATACAAAGTCAAACAAAAAATTCATACATGTAATAGTAACTATAATAGAAGAATAAACTAACCATCCATCTAGTTGATTTGATTGCAAATGATCAAGGGTATGTGTGCAGTGAAACAAGAAATGCATGGTATACTATCATATCCCCAATTCTAACTCTTATAAACCATTGGGTGATCATGTTAAATGAAACAAGCAATGCATGTTATACTATCATATCCCCAATTACAACTCTTACCAGCCTTGGGTGATCATGTTAAACCCTTCCTCAAACAAAATACTTGATACAAATATTTATGACTTGAAACAATAGTATGATACAAATATGCTTATGGCAGAAGAAACAGTATGATATGGGCCAAATATTAAAACAACGATATGGAAATAACTTGAAAGAGTAGTACGATACAGGAAAAGGTTTGAAATATTTCTATCATACTACTATTTCAAGTTATGTAAATGTTTCACAATGTTGCTTCAAAAATGGTTACCATACATGTTACTATAATTGAAGAACAAACAAAGCATACATCTAATTAAGTTGAATACAAATGAAGAAGGGTATATGAAACTGATGTATCTATCTACCTCTGCAATATATATATTAGGGATAGATAAATACATAAGTTGAATGTAAATGAACAAGGCTATAGGTAACTTACGTATCTATGTATCTCTATATATATGTATCATGATGTTGTATGAAAAGGGTTGGAAATATTTGTACCATACTGTTGTTGAACTTTAAAGTATTATAAAAATTTCAGTATTAAGCATCATACTAATATAGCAAAATTTTCAGTATGTAGTTTCAATATTAGGTGTCATATATATATATATATTGCAAAGATAGAGAAATGTGTAAGTTCATTTATATATATATATATTACAGAGATAGATAAATGTGTAAGTTTAATGTAAATGAACAAGGCTATATGAAGCTTACATATCTATGTATCTCTGCAATATATATATGTATGTATGTATGCATCATAATGCTATATTAGAAAAGGTTGGAAATATTTGTAACGTACTATAGTTTGAAGCTATGCAAACATATCACAGTTAGCTTTAAGGGAGATTGGCCGATATTGGGTTGGGGTTGTGTCGTGGGAATAGATCGTGACAACAAAAACATGCGCTATGAAACAACAAATTTGATTCATTTAAATGTAAATGGACAAGGCATATAAAGGTTTAGATTCATACATCAATGCATAAGTAATACTGAAAGCAGGTTTTGAGACTTATCATAGAATTTGAAGGAGGAGACTACATCGCTTTGGAGGAGCTCATTATCGATCAGGTGTATCCAACACAAACTCAAAAATTTGAATTTGTAAATGGGTAGCTTGCATTGCACAATTGAGGTCTCTTGTATAAATAAATAGGTTGATAGAATTTGAATTGGTAGGTGCAAGTGGAGAAATTTGAATTCTAGGAGGCAATTTGATCTGGCATTGAAGGAATTAATGGTATAAGTGATGAAATGGGTACGTAGGAATTCTGGTTGGTGATTTGAAAGGATATTAAAAAAAAATGTAATTCTAACTAGTTTTAATTATTTTAATTTTATGTTTATTTGTAAACAATACTTTAATAATTACGTGTTTTATTGAAAAATTGCATTGCATAGTGAGCTTGAGAGTTCGCTTTTGTCATTTTTGTAGGTAAATTCACAAAAAGATTGGTGTATATGGACATGGTGGAACTAGTAGTTTGTAAAAAAAATAGGAGAAATGGAACAAGTTTTATTGTATTTTGTTAAAATATATTTACAACTTATTGAGTTGATAATGGCTTATGTACATGTCAACTCACTTTGAATGCATGCCAACTCACTTTTAATGCAATAAGACATATTTTGGATAAAAATATATCCATTTCGAATAACCTTTTATTAGAAAGGTGGTAAAAATTATTTATATAGTGGAAATAAGTTTATCAACTTGCATTCACTTAATATTGGGAAGGTGACAAATAAATATCAAGTTGCATTCACCTAATATTGAGAATGGAAAATAAATAGTCTACCTATGATAGAACATATTGTGAATTTAATATGAACCTCTCCTATCATATTAAAAAAGATATTTGAATTTTTTGCTGGCTCTTTTATTGTCCAAAAATGGCCCCCAAGCTATCACATACTATACCCACCATATGTCCTATGCCCATAATCGGCTCCTCTTCATTACATATCCCTTTGAAACCAAAAAGAAGTTAGGGTGGACGACTAGTGGATTCTCTTCCCAACACTCAAATTGTCACCTTGTCATTTCTACAGTTTTTTCTAAAACATTTTTAGCTGATAGGATTTTATTGTGGACTTGCCAATCCACAAGCATCGGGATATCTATCTCACACACTCGACATACCATTTACTTGCCGGTAAACAGGTTTTAATTTTATTTTGAAGAAGGTAGTTTCCGACTATCATTTTGTCTCTTCACGTGGACACAATTAAATGCCAAGTTGCCTCCACCATGTACCCTATCACACTACCTGTGGTCAGTGATAGAAGTGACTGTTAAAATATTTGATATAATCAATCCATCTCACCGAATCACATTCACTACCTCAAGCATCCACAATCTACAGGAAAAGACCTTTCTATACCACAGAGCTCTCATTCATAGCCACCCTTGCAACTACATGGCCAACAAATTTACAAATTTACATTCAGAGTTTTGGAAGGTGGAACTGCTATTAATGCTAGGTTTTACAATAGGGAAAGCTTGGCATACATTAAACGCATGGGATGGGATGAGAAACTGGTAAATGAGTCATTTGTGTGGGTGGAGAAAATGAATGCTTTTGAACCAGATCCCCTTACTCACTGGTCCTTGGTTCTAAGAGATGCGCTTCTAGAAGTCTAGTGCTTCCTGACAATGGATGTGGAGGGCACTAAGATCGGTGCTTCCACATTTGATAACAATAGCAAACGACATATGGCTACAAATCTACTCAAGTATGAAAACCCATATAATATTGTTGTTCTGCTCAATACTATAGCCTCCAAAATTCTCTTCAAATCATCATCAAGTTCATAATTAAACAAAGTGTTTGTTTTGGATAAGCTTATTGGTTTAGTCTAAGATTAATGCCCACAGATTTGAAACAGTTGCCTTTTCTTAGCTTTATTTATATTTTTATGAACTTTAACTCTACTATTATAAAAAAGATCTAAAATAAAGTCTCCAAACGTTTCTAATTCAGTTCGTTAACAATTATTGCTTTAGAACAATATATCTTCTAGAGCCTTTGGAATATTAAGGTTAAATAAAAATAAATCCTGATTGTGCATCAAAATGAGAAATATAGTATCTGTTAGAAAATGGCTTTTGAATACCTTTGATTTCAATTTGTGATTCGATACGTATTCGGTAGCAGAATATTGTCCATTTGAAAGATGCAGATATTCTATTTCTTCCAAGTCTTCATTTCCATTAACTGGTAGCTTAAAATAGTCCTTCACTTGAATGGAATCCAAGTAACTCAGAAGTGTAAATCCTGGCAACTCTTCAAGTTGTGGACAATCATGTATGATCAATTCTTCAAGCTTTCCTTGGTCCAAATTCCTTGATACACTTTTCAATTTTCTACATTTACTCATCTTCGGAGATTTCATTGATCTTACCCGCCATAAATGCACTTCATCGAAACCTGGCATGGTACGAAGAACAAGTTTTTCAAGGCTGGGACAATACTTTCCACTTACCATGACTTTCGATGCCAAAGCTACTTGATGAATTTCTACACTTCAAAGCTTATGCATGTATTTGGCTCCAGTATACTCACTGTGTGGGTATCCACTATTGCTCAAAGTCATTTCCCCTTTCAATTTGCATATGCCTAAAAACCGATCACATAGAGACCTCAATAGAGAAAAAGCATCACCAAAACAATCCCTGTTCCCTCATCAATATCATAAACAAGGTAGAGGGGATCAAATTCACAGTCAAGGTACATTTATTCGATTTGAGACAACCCTGTGAACAAGTGGTGGCAGACAGCTCAGTCTCGCCCCTTTCACACGTCGCTGCTCAAGGGACACCCGACCTGGCAGGTAAAACACGTCCTGCTCTAGTGCTAGCTGCTCCCTCAGCTATGCATACGTGTCAAGCTCCTCGATCTCCAATACGAACACCAATGATGCAGACTTGTGCTTGGGGTAGTATAATTTAAAATTTCGATTATGGGTGACTCTTCTTCCAAAACAAATTCTCTCAATTGTACCAATAATTTATTGTTGTTCTTCATTGTTTTGGTTTTGCAAAAGATAACATGCAAGAAAATTCATCCATGATGATGCTTCTACAGAGACTGAAATTCGATGCACTGAATACTCTCTTTTCCCTCAAAGCTTTGTCTTTTCTTGTGATTAGTTTGTGGAATAAACAGTTTTTCCAGTCTCTCTTTGATAAGACCCAATAAGGAAACTTACACGCAATTTTTATTTATGTTTGATTTTTTTTCTTGGGACGTCTCCTTTTGCCACCATCTGAACATTTCCACAAGCTTGTGTTTATACGACGAAGCGACCCCCATCAAACAAGGAAGTTTATATAACTCGTGTGAGTTCTTAAAAAAAAAATTAAAATGATTATGTATCATCGTGAGCCATTTTTATAATTATAGGATCAAACGTACATGTAGATTTGATTTGGGAAAATGCAGATATGATTTGGATGTGCAAACTTGATCTTTGATTTTTTTGGATGCTTATATTGATATATAAATTTGGTTGAGTTTTATTAATGGTAAGGAATATGTTTAGGAGATTGCGAAGACGCTAACCTCGACATCTATGTCAAGCATATAGAGGTGAGGCTACAAGGAGAGGAAGTGATTGAGGTAGTAGCAGTGTGCCAAAATCTTGACCATATGGAGGATCCTATCAAAATCCATTTAAAGAATATTATTGGTTAATTAAGTTTTTTCTTTACAACATTTAAATCAATGAATTGGGTTAGTCCAGATGGAATTGATGATCTTATGGCACAATATCTTATTATACTAATTGTAGGTCGTAAGTCTTATATAGCAATTCATCCATGTTTCAACATGCTTTTCTTTGACTTTTAGTAGGCACTTTCTTTGGTCCATTTAGAAAGTAAGTGTAAATTCAAACATTGTATTCCACTCACATAACCTTTTTTCTTGTTCAATGCTTTGGTTTTTTTGAATTTTGATAAGTTTTTGACTCTTCCATAAGTAGGATTCCTTTGAGATTTTTGTATTGAATTTCTCCTTTGAGTTTAGAATGTTTTGTGCTTGATAACTACTTTGAATGGAAAAATTTAAATAATCTATACCTTTCTTTTAGGCTTTGAATGTCCAAAATAACAAAAAAAATAAGCCTATTGTTTACTTTCAGCCACTCTAGCAATCTCACTATAAGGTCACATTCATCGATGAATCTAATTCTAATCCCTCTATCTTATTTTTGTTGTTTTCTAATATTTTTCTCGGTCTTTTACTAATTTTTATTTTTTGTGACTTTGTTTAGGGATCTTGTATTTTCAACTATTGTTTAATTGCATCAATTTATATTATCAAGGGAGGGGCATTCATGTTTTAAAATTTCGGATTGCAAAAATTACTTCTTATGATCAAACTATATGATAAGTTATTATTTCTCTAATTATATAATAGAATACAATGAAAAAATTGAATTCAAAACTATCTATATATTTAAAAATTGTTGAATAATATCTGTATTTAATTATATAATACAATGATTATTTGTACAAATAAAAATTCACATGTAATCAAAACATGTATATATTTATATTCTTATTTAATTAACCATTATTACGCCGAAGGCGTCCTATCTGAGAATAGCCATCTGAATTTGTCCATCCATGGTACACGCTACTAGAGAGGAGATGCAAGATGGATCAAACGTCCATAGCCGTCGATCAACTTCAGCGATTTTAATTTCGCGGCTTTTATTCCCTTATTTTCGCAGAGCTGAAATAAGGCATTTTAACTTCCACGGCTTTATTCCCTTATTTTCGCAGAGCTGTAAATAAGGCATGCAAGACATTAAAATAATCGTCACCGTCTTCATGTTTTCCCCTCCGTTTTTCACGTCCGCTTTTATCCGCCGTTTTTCACGACTTCCTTTTTCTGTTTTCACACTGTTCTTATTTTCACCCCGGTTTTATTGTCATTTTCACGCGGTTCTCCTTATTTTCACCCTGGTTTTATTTGGGCTGCCTTTTTTATTTTATTTTGCTTATAAATACTTTCCATCGGAAATCAATTTTTTAATAGGTATATATTTTAATTTTATTTGTCCCTTTTTAATAATAATAATATATAGAGGAGAGATACTATATTAAAAAATATTATATATTGATTATATACTATGATTATATTTAATAATATATATTATATAATATATAATAATAAATAAAAATATAATTTAAATTTTATATATAATTAAATAATAAATATGAAATAAATATAATTTTATAACATATTTAATATAAATACATAGTTCTAACATATAATAATATTTTTAAAATATGTTATATAATTTATATTATATACGATTCAAATATAATATATAATAAATAAATATATTTCATTTAAATATATAATTTATATTATCATATTATACTTAAAATATACACATATAATTTAAATTTAGTTTTTCTTTCAATTGATAACAATGTCAAAAAAAAAATGGTGTATATTAAATTAAGTTAATAGTAATTATTTTTAAGAATGAAATCATAATAAGTTATGCAAATTACTTAGAATTGATTTTTTAACTTTACAAATTTTAAAATAAAAGCTAAAATTTTAGCTTTAACAATTTTAATTTACTTTAATGGGTTTTAATTTTCAAAATTTAATTTATTTAAGAATTTAACTATATTTATGCTCAACTTTATAATAATTTTATATTTATTATTTTTAAAAATCAAAATATCCTTAGAATGTTTTGGAAGTTATCATACAAGATTTTTGAAAATGAATTTTATAATTTATTAATTTTAAAATTTTAACAATTAGTTGCATTTAAAAATATTCATTATTTTTAATAAGAATAATGTAAGTAAAGTATATTTTATAGTAACTTTTAATTATATAAAGGAAAATTTTGTATAATTATATTTTTTTAATTTAATTTTGTCTTTATTTAAAGAGGATCATTTCTATATATGATATAATTTTGTGTAAAGGTGGGTCCCTTCTTTATATAATTTATTTATCAACTTACACACATTCCAACACAAATATTTTTTATCACTAGATATATTTGCCTTATCTATATATTAATGACATATATATGCATATCCCTATGTACTTGTTAACCATCTTAATATGGTCGTTTATATACCTTAGATCACTTGTGGAATTACAAACTTGATCATCTTATATTCAAACTCAAGTTCAACCCCCATAATATGATATTTAAATGTGAGTGCATAGATTAAGCAGATCCATATACTTACTTTTCACAATGCAAATAAAATTTTGTAATTTTGAGGTGAATTATATATTCTCCTTATCCATTCTCGATCCTAAGATATCATAGATTTAGAATCTTGACACAAACTACTCATTCTTTAATCACATAACAAGTATGATTAATTGCTACATTTACTTTTCATATAGTAACATTTATTATTTCAAAATAAAGATAAGTGCACATAATGGGGAAAAAAGTAGTCATTTAAGTGTAAGTTTGAAGATAAAATTGCATGCTTTGTTAAATATGAATGAACCATAATGACTTGACATTCACCAAGCCATAATGCATGTTTTTTATAATAAAGTTTAAGTTTTTCTAAAATATTTTAAATAATGTGTGAAAATTATTCACACTATAATTTAAATTTGTAAAAGCCCTACCAATTAAGGTTAGATTTCAAAACTTAAGAGTTGCTTCTCCATTTTAACTTCCAAATTTACACTTTCAACATAAAATAACATATTAAAATTTCATTTTTATCAACTTTATGTATGTTACAACAAAATATAATAATAATGTAACATTATCTAAATTGATATATTAATAATAAAAAATATAATAGTAAATACATAAAAAAAATATTAATATAATAATATTATTATATAATAAAAATATAATAACAATAATCATAAAAATACTAATAATAATAATATAATATATAAACAAAAACATTTTCTAATTGACCCATCAATTAACTCCTGCACTACACAAATATACGCCAAAAATAAATAAATTTATTTCCTAATTAACTTTCCACAGTTCTTTGGCCTACCCCTTGAACATCAAAGTGCGATTGCTAGTATAATATTACAATATATTTAATTTTTAATTAAATTTTCTATCGACATATCCCTTGAACCTTTCTATAGGTGCAAGTGCTAGTTAGGTAATCTTTTTCTGGAAAATGCATAAATACATACGGTGAACAAAGCTGGTGGAATCACTCACAATATGTTGGTAATGGATTCCGCATAACTGGCAATAAGAAGATCTGGAGCCTGATACAGACGAAGAGGAGAAAGAGAAAAGATGAACAAGAACAGGAAGGGCATGGAGGTGGAAGAAGAGGAAGAAGGGGAGGAAGAAGGTGGAGGAAAAGAGTTGGAGGCGTGGGAGAGAGCTTATGCAGATGATAGATCTTGGGAGGCTCTGCAGGAGGACGAATCAGGCATTCTGCATCTGGACAAAAAACATCAGCAACTGCAGCAGCGCCAGTACAGACGCCGCCTGCAAGCTGTTGTGGCCTCCCATATTCAACGCGGACTGATTCGTTATCTCTATATCATTCTTGATTTCTCTCGGGTATTCCCTTATTTTAATGCTTTTTTCTTTCCAGTTACAGTATTGGGTATTTTTGGTACTTTCAGTCGATTATTTGGGTTAAGTGCCTCCGTCAATCCGAAACTCAGAAATTCATTTTTAAAATTAAATGTAAAGGAACGGACTTTTCTATCATGTGCGTTGTGCGATGAAACACGAAAAGCTTATTGGTTACCTTCCACATTTAGTGCCCTTGTTGATATAATGTTTTGGGTGTTTTAATTGGTGTACCTAACGTTGAATCCTAAATTGAAAGTCTGCAAACCCTAAAGCTGAAATTTTATCCAATCCATTCATTTGTTGGGAATATTAAGGCACATTTATTTATGTGGTTTGTATGTGGAAACATGTGAGAAAATGATCTGATACTGTCAACATTTAATGTCCTTTTCCTTCCCATTTTATGCCACTCTAAAACCCTAAACCTTGAACCTAAATATACATTTCTTGCAAATGTTTAGGGCCCAATTGTTTTTCCTAATGTGTAGAAATGGTGAAAGATTATTGGGTGTTGCCTGCATTCAATGCCTTTGTCTACTCATTTTGTGTTGATTCATTCATTGGGAATTTGGGATTAAGCCCTTGACGTTAAAACCATAATCCTCAAAAGCAAATATGCATTTCATGTAAATTTTAAGGAATAGGTGTTATTGTAACGTGGGTTGTGCGAGGAGACAATGAGAAAACCACTGGGTATTTTCCACGGTCAATGCCTTTGTTCTTCCATTTTATGTTCCTTAATTACTGGGAGAAATCAGGATAATTAAAACCCATATATACATTCTTTGTGAATGTTAAGGCACTACCATTTTTGTGAAATGAGATAATTATTGGGTATTTTATGCCCCTTTTTCGGCATTTCATGTTGATTCATTCTTGAGGGTATTTTATGACCTTAAAACCCTCAAACCTTAAAAATAAATATGGATTGTGTGTGGAAATTATATATAAGGTTAAGGTGTGAACATTTCTTATTATATGGATTGTGTGTGGAAATTAGGAAATAATGAGAAGAGTTTTGGGTTCTCTTCACATTTGATGTCCTTTTTTTACCGTTTTACAATTATTCATTCTCGGCAAAATTTGAGAATAAACCCTCCATTGTAAAGGTCTGAAGCCAAATATACATTTCTTGCAAACGTTAAGGAGCATATGTCTTAGTTATGTAGGTTGTGTGTGGAAACCGGTGAAAATTATTGTTTATTTGAAATATAGTGAATTCAACTCTCTTCAAAGCCCTAGCTTTTATTTAGTCAGCAGTTTAGAAATAAGTAAGTTCTGCTAGAGCTACAAGTATTTTACAATCTCCTTGATATTCAACTATATTGTTAAGTAATATGGAGTCATATGGATTCCATAGCAATGTTTTGGATGATTGCTATCTTTGTTTCTTGCATGTTTGATGAGTTTGTCAAAAATTTTCATAGCAAAATAGTAAGAATGCAATATAATGCATATAATTATGTTCTAGGTTACTAAAGTGGCAGAAAAATTCTGTGTACCTGGTATGTTTCATTCCAGAATCAGATTTGGGTACAAAATGCTTGTGGAATTGGATAGGAAACGTTTTTTTGGGTTGGAATCTTTTGAAGTCATCAATGCACGTACTTGGGTGACTCCAGGTTGGATGAGGTATATTCATGGTGATTCCAATGGTGGGTAAAAATTTCAAAGCATTTTGTTTGATTTTTTACTATAAACACGCACCTGAAACCCTAAATGGCAGTCATTTAACATTTTCAATGCATTTTTGTTTGATCCACAGCCTAGTGCAAAGGAGTTGCAGCAAACACACACACATACATATCTATAATTAATAAGCGTATTAAAAAATTTAAAATTATATATACATACATGTACACACACACATACATATGTATAATTAATAAGTGTATTGAAAAATTTAAAATTATATAATATAAAAGAGTGATACTCATAATTGCCAATAAAAAAATATCTCATAATTTGCAAAAATGTAAATAGTCATAAATTCATTATTTAGTGATTTGTCAAATGTCAATACACAATGAAAGTTACAATCAATATTTAATAATCTTCAAATTGCTCTTCACCAGAAGCATCAACGTCAACATTTGGTTCAGTTTCACTTGAACCACAATGATTACAATGTCACTTCCACTAGCTATGTATCGTACAAGCTGCCTCATCTAAAGAGATTTTTGGCAAGTTGTGCAACAATAATGTCTAAGTCAACACACTCAAGAGTTAGATCCCAATTCCTTATCATTCCCTCATTGTAATCAAGTTCCTTATGTGACAAGAGATCCTAATAAATTGTGGGGGTTTGGGAGTGGAGACCCCAATGGGGTTAAGGGGCATGAAATATCCCAGCTAGGATATTGACCTAATTTTCTGATTTTTGAACACAAACTTTCTGCCCTAACTTCTCCACTTTATTTTTCTTCTCAAACCCTAGGTTTTGATATGATTTTCTGATTTAAATCAAACATGAACAATAAACATATATGCCTCCAAATGCTTGAACAAATAAGCAATTATGAACCCTTATGATTATCTTTTCAATCATGAATACAACATTTTGTTTCAGACCTGATCAAGTACTTACAACAGCCACATAACATGCTAAAACATCATGCAAATTACGCCATATCATATGCCAAATGTATAGCTGGGTTATTAGATGAATTAGACAATTAACCAACACCAAAAATGTCACCAAATGATATGAAAACCAATCACTGTAGTCTACTGTTATATATCAGAAATAAGAAGTCTGAAAATGCATCAAATTCCATAGGCAAGCATGCCAAACATGCCCAGAAATTTGTTAATCCACAACTGAAACAAACCCTAAGGTTTTTACATACCAAACATGCAGAAATGGCTACCAAATGATGGAATCGCCTCTCCAAATGTGGCGCTGAAATGAGGTTTTGAAACCCTTGTACAAGTGAACACCAATGACGCCAAAATGCTGCTCCCAAGAAGGCAAATTAGGTCTGCTCTGCTGCTGGTGCAATTCTGAAGCAAACACAACACCAAACTTCGTCCAAATGCCCAAATTTGCCCTTCAATGCTAGTCACCCTTCTTCCCCAACTATCGCATCACTTCTAGGGCCAAACAAGTCTGATCCAAAGATATGATTGAAATTTCTGCTCTTCTTCAAATGATGCCAATGAAGTACAAGTAGGCCTCCGTTATGAAGCCTTCCAATAGGTTTTTTGTCCAATTCACCTTATATCATCAAGGGTTTTCGTCCTTGGAATATGATGCAAATAAATTGCAGACCAAAAGGAATAAGATAATATGCTGAATGATAATAATCCTCCAAATAATAACTTGTATATATATCAACTTCCCCCTTAACTCTCCAAATTGGCTGACCCAAATTGGGCACCAACTTCTTATTTTAAAATTGCTTTTTATTTTAATTTGAACTTCTCCAATTGGGCGCCAAAATTTGAAATTTGAAATTATTATATAGTTTTTTTTACATTTTTTTAATTTATTTTTATTACTTTATTTTAGTTTTTAACCCCCAAAAAGGGTCATCCAGCCTCATAGAAAAAGTCTAAAAATATTTTGTCTTCACCAAAAATATAATAAATATTATTTAACCTCCTCCTTGAGCACCAAAATAAAAAATAATAAAATATTATTTTTTCACCTTATTTTTCTTGCTTGCCTCCAAAAGGGACATTACAGGGCAGCACCCTTCATGGGGGTTTGGGGCAACACCCTCAACGAGGTTGAGGGGTAGTGCTTCTTGTGGGGGTTTGGGGGCAATGCCCTCGAGGGCAGCATCCCTGGTGCATTTCCCAAGCCCAAATTAAGGCCATTGAGACCACACAAACCTTGATGATGCATGCCATTTTCACAATTTTATCACTTAAGGGCGAAATTATGTATGCATGCACTTTTTTTTTTAATTTTCTAAAAAATTTAACTTTTTTTCTGTTTTTTTTTTTGGGGCAGCCCTTGGGTTCGGCTAGGTTCGCCTAGGATCCCTATCAAGCACCTTGGGAGGCACCTTGGGTGAACCCAAAGGGAACCAACTTGGGACTTGGACTTAAACCGAACCCATACAGGTATCAGGGGGTTCCAGAGGGACCAAATAACATAGTAATTTTCTATGAATATTTAACATTTATAATTTTGTGCCAAATATAATTTTATAAAAATATTTAAATATAGTATAATAATAATTTATATTTTAATTTATATTCAGTGTACCACGGGGACACATTCCCCTTGTATTTTACCTCATTTTTTGGATGGGGATAGGTTTGGGTTGTCCCCTCGTCGTACCACCTCCGTTGTCGGTTCATTGGAAATGTCAGGGAGACTTTGGGACATCCCGGGGATGCCCAAGTGTCCCTTGAACGTCTAGGCATTTCCTGGCCTGGGCGTTCAAAAAAGCAAGTTTTTTTAAATCTTTTTTTTTTTCTCGATTCTTGTGCATAGGGGTGAGCCCTAATGGCAAATGGTCCCCCTCCATGCCCTCTAAGCTTTACAAGACACTCCCAAATCCTCATTTTTTCCTCAAATTTGGTTTTCTAAGTTTTCCAACAGCTAGGTGAAGAGGAGAGAAAAGAGAGAGTGAAGGAGTGAGATTGAGGTGTTGCAAGTGCAAGAGGGGTGAGAAGGAGCAAGAAGAAGAGGAGGAGGCTTGGAGGATTCTACATCAACTTGGAAGGATTTTTCAAGCACAAGGTAGGTTTCTATGACTTTTTTCATTTTTTTTTGTTTTTTTTTTAAGTTTGATTTTCAAAATCTAATTTGATGTTGAATCTTGATGACAAAATGAAAAATGAAAAATGAACATTGAAATGAATCTATGAATATGCATTTGCAGCCATGTTTATGGAATTATGTTTATGGCTGCAAATGCATATTCATAGATTCATTTCAATATTCATTGTTCATTTTTCATTTTGTCATCAAGATTCAACATCAAATTTAAATTTTATTTTCAAATCTGTTAAACTAGGTTGAAATTAGGCACTTGTAGAATTTATATTGTTTATTGCAGTGTCACAATGAACTTGAGGCTGAGGGGGGTGACTATGGGGATGAGCCTGAAGCCCAAACTAGTTCCATGGCAAGTGCAACAAGTAGTATAGAGTGCCCCTCCACATTACTGGCAGAGTATGCTAGGGATCCTTTTGATCGTAAGTCTCATCTTAGATAGTTTGCAACAAAATTACCAAGCGGGCCAGGGACATCTGGTGGCATAAGGAAGTGGAAGTGCCACTTTTGTGATCTAGAATGGTATGGCAACATTACTAGAGTTAATGCACACCTTTTTATTCAAGGAAAAGGTGTGGACACAAGTTGTTTTTTGGCGAAACTAGCAAACTTAAAATACAAAGCTGAGATAAATAAGCTATGGGGTGTTCCTGATGATAGTGCAACTACACCTATGCCTACTACTTTGTCTCATAGGGCACATATTTAGCAGAGCCAACCACAAAGTTCTAGTCATACTTTGTGGACGAGAGTAGGAGTGATGCTAGGTTCTTCTTCTAGTGCCCATGCAGAAGAGGGTAAGGGGAAATACAAATTGCAAAGTAACCCCATAGCCGATTTGTTCAATGTGCAGTTGAAGGATGAGATAGATGATGCCATTGGCAAATTCTTTGCCAATGGCATCCCATTTCATATAGCTCAATCTCCTTATTGTAGGGAGATGATGTCGACCGTAGCAAGGGCAGGACCATCATATGTGCCAAAATTGAGGACTATGATCTTGGATAAGAACTATTCCAAGATCAATGTGTTGATGGAGAAAATGAAGGAATGTTGGGTGAAGATTGGATGTAGTATAGTCATGGATGGGTGGACGGACATTAGCCATCGTCTACTCATCAATATCATGGTTACATGTATAGAGGGCCTATACTTTCTTGAGGTAGTTGATTGTACAGGGCATTTCAAAGATGCTGATTTTCAATTTCAAGTCCTCAAGGAGGCTATTGAGGAGGTTGGGCCACAAAATGTTGTCCAAGTAGTGATAGATGCATCACATGTGTGCAAAGCTACGGGGAAACTTGTTGAGGCAACTTACAGACATATTTGGTGGACTCCATGTTGTGTGCATGCCATGAACAATGCACTCAAGGACATGAGGAAGATTGAGTGGATCAGAGCAGTGGTCAGTGATGCTAGAGATGTGCAGATGTTTATCTGCAACCATCACACTTCACATGCACTTTTCAGGAGCTTCTCTAAGAAGGAGTTCTTGAAACCTACTGAGACTAGATATGCATCCTATTTCATTCTCTTGGAGAGAATGATTGACTTGTAAGAGTCACTGCAACTCATGGTTATGACAGTAGGTTGGAATCGGTGGGGGGAATCCAAGACAGAGCAGGCGAGGAGGGTGAAGGATATAGTGAAGAGTGATGTGTTTTGGAGTGATGCAAAATATATAGTCTTCATCATTGCTCTAGTTTTCTAGGTCATTAGATATGGGGATGCAGATGCACCTAACCTTGGAGAGGTGTATGAGTGCATTGATTCTATGCTTGAGCAGATGAGGACTGCTGTGCGAGAGGACCCCACATTAGCATTCTACAATGAGCACATTCAACCAATCATTCATTAAAGATGGGAGAAGCTCAACACTCCCTTGTTGATGGTTGCCTATGCATTGAATCCTAAGTGGAACAAGACTAGGCCTGGTAGAGTTACATCGATATAGGATGCTGAGGTGAAGGTAGGGTTCTTTAGGGCTATTGAGAAGATGTATGATCCTATAGATGCCAGCATGATTCGCACTGAGTGGACCAAATTTGCCACTCTTAGGGGTTATTTTGATGCGGCCAAGATGGATATGACAACTATGGCATAGGAGAACCCAATTTTGTGGTGGAATTGCCATGGATCAGAATCTTTGACTACCACTCTAGCCATTTGATTGCTATTTCAAGTTTCTAGTTCTTCAGATGCTGAGAGGAATTGGTCTAGCTATAGCTTCATCCACTCTCTTAAGAGGAATAGACATACCTCTAGGAGAGTAGAGAGGCTTGTGGTTGTTCATAGTGCTTTGTGTCTCATTGATCGCAAAAAACTTGTGTACAAAGAGAGTCCAACAACACGATGGGATATAGAGCCATAAGAGCCAACACAAATTGATGAAGATCCTACAACTTCAGATGCAAGGCTAGTTGGTATTAGTTTGGCAGAGCTTGACCATGAGGAGTCCATTGTTTCCAGTGATGAGGAGTTTGGGGATGATTAGAGGCTTCCCTTCACTACATTTTGACATTTTGTACTTATTTGATATCATGCTACTCATTGTAATCATCTTTATAATATTTTGGATATAATAGAAATCTCCAATTTGACATTTTCATTTGTTAATTTTTTTTTAGTAAATTAGCATTCAAGTAATTGCAATTTTGCTATTTTACTAATTTTCCAAAGTTTCATTTGAAATGTAATTCTTATACTATAATAACCCTTGCTCAGGATTGGTAGTTTTTACGTTTTCATCCGCTAAGTGTTGACAATGTATTTATGTTGTCAACTAATCACGAGAATGTACTTTGTAATGTTGCCTTAAATCTTGCACTTATTATTATAGAATTTGATATCAAGATATGTCATGAAATTGTGACATCAAAATTAATGTTGTTTCTAATTATTCCTTTGAAACTGTCGATTTTTGATTATAAGGTTGATTAATGTAATAATATGATCCTTCAAGTATATCATTGTTTTTGATATAAGAAGCTCTTATTCATGTGATTGAGGAGGGTGCTATTTTTGAGTGTCTATTGGTTGTTCATGCAACCCTACTTGATATTCCTAGGCTCCTTAGGAGCACTTAAGATCTGCTTTAAAAATGTATATATATATCTCCCAAAACTATTCCATGATCTTTCCTTTACATACCATAAACCCTTTTTATATCCTCATGCCCAATGTGAAGGGTGTGACTTTTGGGGAAGAGGCGATTATTCAAGGGAAGGTGTCACTTCAACATAACCTTTGCCCATGAGGATAATTGATGCCTTTTGTAAACAAATCCTCAAATCTTAATTGATTGCGGGATGGTAATGTTTGTAATATAGCATGAATTAAAATGCTACACCCTATAACATATTGGTGCCAAGCATAATACAGAGTCAACCTTGTAATAAAGCCGTGGCTCCAAGCCACGATATACCTTCAGGATCTTCGACGGCCAAAATGGGTACAACCCGATTGAATGTTGTCTAGCATGAATATGAATCTCTTATTTTGTGCGATTGGGGCTAGTCGAATATCTACCAATGATGATATGAATCGCCAAAATTAATATGCAAATGTTAAGAATAGTAAATACATCGGAATATCAATCTGCCAGCAGTATCGACATGTATCGATGAATAACGAATATCAGTGATTAAATGTGGCGGTCTGAATTATTATCGACTCCCTCACATGAAATGTATCGTGCCTCTAATACGTGCAACCTATCAGTACGAATCTTAGATATGGCTTCAGAAGTCACACAATAATGCTAAAGTTATTGCCTTTCCTAGGATGTGATGTCTTGGAGATTGCACGATGGCATAGAAGATGGACGTCGGCTTGGGATATAGGAGATGGGAAGCATAAAGAAGACCCACGTCAGATTGTTGACCATTCAAATGACAACGGCAATAGAATTAATCCTTCGCTGAGATAAATCACAATCTCTGAGCATTTTATATGAGCTGCTGTCTATTTATCGACTCCCTTCCATATGTGGATAGTGACAAATAAAGTGTGGTTTGTCTTGATTTGAATGTTCCTTATGACGCTCCTAAGAGATAACAAATAAATGAGACATTACAAGTCCTCCCGCCCAAGATTGCTTGCCCTCAAGCAATCCGGCTCCATGATCCCATATCAACTAAGATGGCTTGTACAAATTTTTGTCATAAACACCAAACTGCAACTTGCCATCGAGTGCCTTATCCATCTTTCGCTGCGCCACTTTGATACAATCATTGCCACACCGAGAGTTGTGAGGCAACTCACTGTGACTCTTATGGAGTAGAGTACCAACTACATTGATCCCTGAATCCCAAACCCTATGCTCAACTCCAATCTCCTTACTAAATTTGGAAAGATCTTCACTATCCAACTTGAAAAGCGGATTATCATAGGTCACATTAGCTTCAATTTCAAACAATGGATTACTAACAAACTGAAAGTGATTCTTGATTCCAATATCAGGGCTCTCTTGTTGTTGGCCCAAACTACTATTTAGATCTTTGGGACAATGGTCTGGATCATAGGTCTCGTGGATGTTGTCTAGTTCCTTGATCTCTTTAGTTTTTCCTTTGTTCCATTCTTCCTTGACATGTTGAGTGACTACAATTGGATTTCTTGCTTCCTGTAAGGGCCTTTGCACATCTCTCAATTCAACTTCTCTTTGCTTGTATAAATCTAAGGCCTCATGACACCTAGTTGCCGATATCGTCTTACACACTACCTTCGACGCATCAATCTCCAAGGTCTTCAATACTTTTTGTTGATCTTCTTGATTGTGTTGATCATGTGAATGTGTTTGTTGAACCTTTGATGCAATCTTGGAATCACACAACTCTTTTGGAAAACTCATCTCTTGTTCATTTTGAGAATCCATGGGCCCATGTGTTCGTTTAATTTTTTGCAAGTTCTCTCTTGCTCGAGAGGCTACCAGCTTGGCATGTTTAGCTTTCTCCTTCCACCATTCACACAGTTGTAGAGTCCTCTCCACATCTTCAGCACTATCCATTGTTTCCCTTGGTTTTTTGCTTGCCATTGCTTCATCAAAGATTTTCCTCATCTGCTTGTCTCTTTCCTCTGAATTTTGTGCTTTTGTTGACTCTTTTCTTTCCATTCTCTCTTCTGTGACCCATAACCGTCTTTTCCCAACTTTCAATGCCAAAATTCTTTGTTTATTTGCCTCCAGGTGACTTCAACTATCATATAACATCTCTTTTGATTCACTTTCGTTAGAAGGAGTACTCTTCTCATCAACAACAATTCACTGATTAGAGGAGACTATGTCTTCCTCAAAAGGTGAGGGAGAACTATGACTAAAATCCTTATCTCTAAGTGACTGGACATAATCTAGATTTATGATCAATAGTTTCAATCCTTTCTATGTCATCCTCAATGCATGATCCTTGAGATGGAGTAAGAGCAACCTTAGGGTCAAAAGGAATTTCTCATGCATTCTTTATAGGCTCATTTTGGTAGTCAAACCAAAAACCTCCTACATCATGGAAATGAAAGAAGTTATCATCTATAGCAAATGTGAATCCATTATCATTTTTAGTTTGCTCCTTATGTATTAACGTTTGTGATAGAAGAAGCACATGGAGAACCAACTGCTTCAATTTCTTTAGAAGTATAAAAAAGTGATTCCTCTCCTTGCATGTTGTTACCTTCATTCTTTGCATGTACAACTAAGGGATGATTTTGTGAAACTTCCTCCCATTTGTTTTCTAACTTGATTTTTTCTTGTTCTTCCTTATTCAATGAGGTTCTAATTTTTACTTACATTGTGTGTACACATCATGGAATAATGTATATGTGGATGAAGAGAGATCCCATTCTTATTTCCAAACGGTCCATAGCATAGATGTGATGGGTGCGGTGATAACTTCACTCCCATTGATAGTTAGAACCAAAATATCTTTCATGGCTGCAAAAACATCTTCATTATGTGTGTTCTTGATCGTGGTAAAGAAATGATGGAACATGTTGTAGATTAGATCTTGCAACCCTAAGTCCACAAGAATGTTACTTGTCCTGACTTCCGCAAATCTCTTAAATATGGTCATCCTTCTTGAGTAATGTGTACTATTGATGTCATCTAGGTCTTTGAAGCTGTCTACAATCATGTGCAATACCTCTTTCATCGTGTCGTCATCATAAGGAACTAGAGGTACCAAAACTCTCATTACCTCACTTAAACTATTAGCGTTTGGTAGCTTTAGGAGATATTTTCTCCTTAATTCAAGGTTGGTCGACCTTCTTATTGTAAATTCTATTTTATATTATTTTCATCTAAGGGAGCAGACCTAGATGAAAAGTCACCTTGCTTTGTATATATACAAGGTGAAGTTCATCCATTCAAGACATCAAGTCATTCTTATTTTCACATTCTTTCAAGAAGGAGCAGCAGACCATCTTGTAGCAGTAGATCGACTTCAAGAAGAAACATATTTATCTTTGCATCAAATGATAGGTGCTATTAATTCATTGTATCAATTCGCCCTTGAGAAGGGTTTGGTTGTAAAGCAGTACTTTTATATGATATATATAAGAGATATATTTTTTGTTGGGTTTTTTCTCCCTCGAGTAGGAGGGTTTTCCTAGGGTAAACTGTTGTGTTCTTTGTCTCGTGTTGCATTTTCTGATCCTAGATCCTAAAACTAACATGGTATCAGAGTGGGTCTAAGAAAAGATCTAATCAGAATTGTTAAGCAGTTTGAAGGAGTTTTAGTCCGGGCAAGCTATGGATTGAGTTTGAAAAGAGAATTTAATTTCTGTAGAGCAGATCTAGACGCCATTAGGAGTCATTGGTCTTCAAATTGGCTGCACATTGATTGGATAATATTCAGACACTCAGCCCTTGTGAAATCGCATGAATTAAGAGACTATATCAGAGGTAGTAAAGGATAGGGATAGAAGAATATCTCATGAGCAACAAATTATTTATAAAAGTCATTCTCTATGAATCATGCAATCTCTGGCCGGCGCTAAGAAATCCGTAGGTTCGAGTGAAGGGACCTGTGTTGCATGAAAATTAAATGGGACTCCCATGTAGTAGGCACTTGCAGCATTCTGTGTGAACATTATATCCAATCGTGATCAATTATTGTAGAATCTTGCAGCATATCTGAATCTTTAAGTGCAAAGATCAGGAACGAACAATTGATGGATTGTGAGGAAGATTAGACAATGAAGAGATAAGTATTTCATACTCTTGAATAATTTTTTTTTAATGCAATTATTAATTCATGCAATAACATTGGAATAGTGAATCATGTATGCTTCTAGCATTGGTATTTCTCTTCGGGATAGTTTAGTTCTATGAGCTATTATTAAACTCTCTAAAATGCTTTTAGGATGGACCGAGGAGCATAAGGATGATGAGAGATTGCATTCAAGGGAGGAAGAGCTTGATGCATCCTGTGAGGAAGTCACGCAGGCTAGAGAATGGAGACACAGCTTGCTGCCATGGGATTGAGTTGGTGGCACATAACTGGAGACATCTCTTGAAGAGGAAGAACCTATTCACGTTGTCATTGCGATCAGTTTCTTCGAAGAGGAGGAATTAACTTTCAGAGGGAGTCTGACAAACCAATAGAGGCAACCTTGGACGAGGAGTTCAGGAGGTTGATGCAAGAACTTGGAGCTTCAGAGGGAGTCACATCATCATGAAGATCTGTTGCAATGTATATTTCTTTGTGACGGAGAAGTATGAAGTGAAAGCCCTTGTAGTGTATATTTCTCTGTGACGGAGAAGTATGAGGTGAAAGCCCTTGTAATGTATATTTCTCTGTGGCGGAGAAGTATGAGGTGAAAGCCCTTGTAGTGTATATTTCTCTGTGATGGAGAAGTATGAAGTGAAAGCCCTTGTAGTGTATATTTCTCTGTGACGGAGAAATATGAGGTGAAAGCCCTTGTAGTGTATATTTCTCTATGACAGAGAAATATGAGGTGAAAGCCCTTGTAGTGTATATTTCTCTGTTACGGAGAAGTATGAGGTGAAAGCCCTTGTAGAGTATATTTCTCTGTGATGGAGAAATATGAGGTGAAAGTCCTTGTAGTGTATATTTCTCTGAGACGGAGAAATATGAGGTGCGATCCCTTGTTCATCTTTGAGACTGAGATGAGACGTTATGTTGAGAGACTCCATGATGACATCACGTTGAGAGACTCCGTGATGAACCCTTTGTACTTGTGTTTTTCCACACATAGGAGTAGCCATGGTGGACGTCATGTTGAGAGACTCCATGACGACATCACGTTGAGAGACTCCATGATGTATGTGTGTTTCTTTCCACACATGGGAGTAGCCATGGTGGACGTCATGTTGAGAGACTCCATGATGACATCACGTTGAGAGACTCCGTGATGAACCTTTGAGCTTTCCACAAATGGGTGTAGCCATTGTGGGCATCATGTTGAGAGACTCCATGACATAGATAGCTGGAAAATATCTCCCTAGCTAAGAGGGAGTGTTAGCGTTTGGTAGCTTTAGGATATATCTTCTCCTTAATTCAAGGCTGGTCGGCCTTCTTATTGCAAATTATATTTTATATTGTTTTCATCTAAGGGAGCTGACCTAGATGAAAAGTCACCTTGCTTTGTATATATACAAGGTGAAGTTCATCCATTCAAGACATCAAGTCATTCTTATTTTCACATTCTTTCAAGAAGGAGCAGCAAACCACCTTGTAGCAGTAGATCGACTTCAAGAAGAAACATATTTATCTTTGCATCAAAGGATAGGTGCTATTAATTCATTGTATCAATTTTCCCTTGAGAAGGGTTTGGTTGTAAAGCAGTACTTTTATATGATATATATAAGAGATATTTTTTGCTGGGTTTTTTCTCCTTCGAGTAGGAGGGTTTTCCCAGGGTAAACTATTGTGTTCTTTGTCTCATGTGTTGCATTTTCTGATTGCTTACATTTCTGATCCTAAAACTAACATAAACAAGAGGTAACCAACAACTTGATTTCCTCATCATGATGCCTTAACCATTTATGCTGATTCAAGGTGGTTATTGTAGGAGTTAGAGCTATATCTAACACTTCAGATGACTGCTCAATGTGAATCAAACATTCTTCCACGGTTCCACCTCTTTAAGTGTGTTCAATTCATCATCCCTTGATTGTAATTTAGTATTAAGCTTGTTGCCTGCTTCATTGAGTGATCTTGCCAATGGTTTGATATCTTCTATTGTCATGATTAATCAAGTTTTTCGACATTTACCCAGAGGTTGGTTGGCAGGTTCACTAGCTTTGATACCACTGTAATAATCCTTGCTTAGGATTGGTAGTTTTTATGTTTTCGTCTGTTAAGTGTTGACAATGTAAACATGTTGTCAACTAATCATGCTAATGTACTTTGTAATGTTGCCTTAAATCTTGCACTTATTATTATAGAATTTGATATCAAGATATGTCGTGGAACTGTGACATCAAACTTAATGTTGTTTTTGATTATTCCTTTAGAACATGCGATTTTTGATTATAAGGTTGATTGATGTAATAATAAGATCCTTCAAGTATATCGCTGTTTCTGATATAAGAAGCTCTTATTCATGCGATTGAGGAGGGCGCTATTTCTGAGTGTCTATTGGTTATTCATGCAGCCCGACTTGATATTCCTAGGCTCCTTAGGAGCACTTAAGATCTGCTTTAAAAATGTATATATATATCTCCCAAAACTATTCCATGATCTTTCCTTTACATA
Source organism: Sequoia sempervirens (assembly GCA_007258455.2). NCBI lineage: Eukaryota > Viridiplantae > Streptophyta > Pinopsida > Cupressales > Cupressaceae > Sequoia > Sequoia sempervirens. Next base: position 88,025,617 of record VDFB02358134.1, on the reverse strand, counting down.
CCATAAACCCTTTTTATGTCCTCATGCCCAATTTGAAGGGTGTGACTTTTGGGGAAGAGGCGATTATTCAAGGGAAGGTGTCACTTTAACATAACCTTTGCCCATGAGGATAATTGATGCCTTTTATAAACTAATCCTCAACTCTTAATTGATTGTAGGATGGTAATGTTTGTAATGTAGCTGCACCCTATAACATATCAGCGCCAAGCATAATACAGAGTCAACCTTGTAATAAAGCCGCGGCTCCAAGCCACGATATACCTTTAGGATCTTTGGCGGCCAAAATGGGTACAACCTGATTGAATGTTGTCTAGCATGAATATGAATCTCTTATTCTGTGCGATTGGGGCTAGTCGAATATCTACCAATGATGATATGAATCGCCAGAATTAATATGCAAATGTTAAGAATAGTAAATACATCGCAATATCAATCTGCCAGCAGTATCGACATGTACCGATGAATAACGAATATCAGTGATTAAATGTGGCGGTCTGAATTATTATCGACTCCCTCACATGAAATGTATCGTGCCTCTAATACGTGCAACCTATCAGTATGAATCTTAGATATGGCTTCAAAAGTCACACAATAATGCTAAAGTTATTGCCTTTCCGAGGATGTGATGTCTTGGAGATTGCACGATGGCATAGAAGATAGATGCCGACTTGGGATATAGGAGATGGGAAGTATAAAGAAGACCCACATCAGATTGTTGACCATTCAAATGACAACGGCAATAGAATTAATCCTTCGCTGAGATAAATCACAATCCCTGAGTATTTTATATGAGCCGCTGTCTATTTATCGGCTGCGGATAGTGACAAATAAAGTGTGGTTTGCCTTGATTCGAATGTTCCTTATGACCCTCCCAAGAGATAACAAAAAAATGGGACATTACATATACATCTTTTTATAACTAGTTTTTCAGCTACTATATGTATATCAGTTCCCCAAAACCTTTCCCCGTGTCAAGAAACTCCATGGAACATTGTTTATAATTTATATTAAGTATAGTAATAATTTTATACTTAATTCCTGTTTTCAGGTTGCATATATGTAGTATTTGTAGTTTTTATTTGTTTTTTTGTATGGACATACCCAGGCCCAATTTTCAACTAACATTATGTTCAATGTGTTCAATTGAAGTTAAAGAGTGGCTGCTTGGGATGTGCATGATCCTAAGTTGCTTTGAGTCAGAGGAATTAAATGTTTTTGTTTAGTACTTTGAGTTGAAAGCATGTCTGTGCTAGTAGAACTGGGTTCTACCTTACTCAAGTCTTCTTTATGTAAGATTGTAATTGTTATGCTTATAATAATTAGCATATTGATTATGTTTCAGTTTAATAAATGTTAAAGAGTGGCCAATTGGGATTTGAGTTGGAGTCGCTACACATTTTGTTTATTAGTTAGTTCTGGAAACTCAAACAACTCTATGCTAGTAGAGCAAGGTTCTATCTTTATGTAGAGCTGTTTATAGGGTGTTAATATTCAGCACATGCTATCCAGATTCTGCACCCTAGGGTTTGAATAAAATTGATGAATTTTGACCTTGACCTTTCATCAAATCTGCAGCTCGAGTGCCCTAATCTGCACACACAGAAAACTTTAGTGCAAAAAAACAAACAATTAACTTTGAAATCAAAATATGTCTGCAGTCTGAAAAATAATTTTATTATTCTGGAAAATAATTGAGTACAAAAATATGGATGTCAAGGGTAATAATTAACCCACAATCTTGGCGTGCCAATTAAGGTCTTATTTTTAGTTTTTCTTATCATAAAAAGAACTGTTATAAAAATATCCCAGAATATCCCAGCTGCTCAGAATAAAGAAATAAAAGAACATCTTAGTTTTACTTTTAGACATCCTTATCCCAAGGAAATCTGCCTGAAATAGGTGAGTGCCAATTAAGGTCTTATTTTTAGTTTTTCTTATCATAAAAAGAACTGTTATAAAAATATCCCAGAATATCCCAGCTGCTCAGAATAAAGAAATAAAAGAACATCTTAGTTGTACTTTTAGACATCCTTATACCAAGGAAATCTGCCTGAAATAATTTTTTGTCACCTGAAATAAAAGCAAAAAAACTATCATAAAAATAGATCTGAAAACTGTGCGTAAAATACCTAACTCCAGGGCCTAAAAATAAACTGATCTTGCACTTATCATTAGTAAAAAAACAAAGACTGTCAATAGGTATTTCAGCACCCAGAACAGCTGCATTGCTGTGCCCAGCTCGCCAATTTTTTTTTCAAAATTCTGAATTTTGAATTTTCTAAATGCTGCGCCTGTGCCCAGAATGACTGCTGAGCGACTAACAGAAATTCTAACTTAGGGGTTGTATGATTTTCTTGTGTTTTTGATTTGTTAGTGCTGGAAACAACTTTATGATAGTAGAACAAGGTTCTACCTTACCCTTAGTCTCCTTTATGTAAGACTATTTGTGGTGGTCTCATGATTCTCGTGTTATATCTTGCTCGCTGTAATTGGGAGTTTGCCAGTTTGTAGTGGTGCATTAATTTTATATCTTCTCTCTTCACTTGTAGTTGTGAGGTTGGTCCTTTGAGTGGGCATACTAATAACATTTTTATTTGTTACTTACGATCCTGCATCATTGCTCTCTCTGAGTTACTGCCCTTTTTGCAAGTGTTTGTTGTGTCTGATGGTATTGGAAGCTTTTATGAAATATCTTAATAATTTATTAGGTCATATGTTTTGAGTAATTCTCACCTATCGTTATACATCACATACATCCTAATGGACTGAATTACCCACCAATCATGAATGGTCTAGTTATATTGGTTGTCAAGTAATGCTGGTTTTAATTTTCTGCAGTGTATAATTGCTAATGCTTAGCAGTAAGCTAATTTTGTTGATTGGCAGTGGACTTCCTTTGTTTGCAGTATACTTCCTTTGTAACTTTGTTCGCATGTTTTGGATGGACAAAAGGTTTATTACCATAAATATTATATCGTCAAACTTTAAACAAGGAGACTCTCTATCACCCTCAGCATTCCACAAGTTCCATGCCAAATACGTACTCTTCATTGTGCTTTCATCTTTGTTACTTCGAGTTCATTCTGTACCAATGTAAAGTGGATATAGAAGAGACTAGTGCCGATCTGTTTTTACACACTGAAGTTCTCTTAAGTTTAAATGTTTCTCTTTGGTTTGTTAGTATTGTGAATTCAAGATGCGAGTGTTCGTACTTCCATAGTTGTTTATGCTAAAATATGTTTTGCCTTTAGGTCACTTGCTTTGGTATCTGCATTGTTTGTAGTATTTTAAAATCTTACCACACAATTATCGATTATGTTGTACAAGTAGTTTGGCAGTTATGATAGATGAGTTATTATAGAGTTGCTCTGGGAATTGTTCCAATCACTTAGAGAAATAAGAACGCATTTATATTTTGAGAAACATCTGTTATTTGGAGTTGTATTTTAGGGCAAGTCTGTTGATAATGTTTGCCAAATGCTGTTGGGGGTTAAGATCATTGCCTTTAAAGAAGAGGTTGAGGCCAAGGAACCTTCAAAACAATAGATGGGTGGAAAATGATCATTAGTTTCTAAAAGAGAGTAATCCTTTTATAAAACGATATGGCCTAAGAACCTTAAAAACTTCATTTCTTTAGATGACTGACATGGCCACTAAACACATCGTATGATCTTTCCTTTCCCACATTATATAGCAACATTATATTTAAGAGAGATTTTGATGACATATGATAACCACTATGAGAAGTAGAACATAAATACTAAGTCCTTCACTACCTTGATGCTCAGCTGGAACTTGTAGGCTGTCATCTATCAAGGAATTCTGTGCTGAAATGGACTCAATCAAGCCAATTGAATCCAAGGACAAGGTAAGTGATGTTATGTGCTTTGGAAGGACAAGTTTCTATTTGTTTTCCCTTGAATGTTATCAAATTCAATTTAGAATTGTGGATTGTAAAGTTCAGATAACAACGGTTTCCATTCCAATCCCTTATCCATAAGAAATGTCCAAACATGTTCTTTAAGTAGCATTTGAGGTACCAGATTCAGTCCTTGATTTGTATTTTTCAGAACCATTCCTTTATTGGAGTGCTTTCCTCTCTTGCAAGATTATGATGTTTGTAACTCTTGCCAGACTGATGTTTTTGACTTTTGCTTAGATTGGGAAGTATAGTTTTTATTTCATTATGTGAAGTGTTGAGATATATTGCATATCCTTTGATGTATATTTTTTAATTCTCAAATGCTATTCTTTTATTATTGATGGATTGTTTGTTTATCTATATAAAACAACAGGTTTACTTCAGCAATTGGAAGGAACACATCCTGTATACCATAGTTCTAAAATTCAATGAGCACTTGCCAGAACTTGTGGTCTTTTTTGGCAGACAACTTACTCGCCTGCAACTCACATTTAAGTGTGTCAAAGAACTTGACAGCCAAAAAAAACAGAAACCCTTGTTAAAACACTCATTTTTTTTTTCTTCTTGTCATTTTTGCCTTCAATGATTAGGATGTCAGCAGTGTGAATTGTTTGTCAAGTGTTTGAACAAATTTATCCACAGTTGTTAAAGTGATAAAATTATGAAAAACAGCATCATGAAGGTTTCTGTGGTCTTTGAAGGCCTTAATTTGGGCCATATCTAGATCCATCTGAGTTTTATAAAGCAAAAAGAAAATCATTTTGGGCTGTGCTGGATTTGAAAAAACAGAGTTTGTTTTCCACTCATTTGGCTTGAAATATCAAAAAACAGCATTTTTCCCTACTTTAATGAATCTTGCAGCATTTTTTAGTTTTCCAATTATATCCCAAGTAATTGAATTCCATTTATATTTTTGGTTTGCTGAGTCAATCCTGATTCTGAATAATGCTGGTTACTGTTTCTTATTTTTTGGTTGCCTTAATAATAAACATAGTTTGCTATGGCGGTGTCAGATGGGGATACTTTTCATCCAATGTTTTGTGAAAAGTCTGATCACATTCAATCATCATTTAGGTATCATGCATGAAATAACCAAAATAAAGATTGGCAGGTGATTTCACACTTCTGCTGGATTGATGCTGCTACCTCATTATAAATTAGCATTGAACATGTAGTCATACTCTGTATTAGTCATAGTGATTTCTTTGGGAACGCAGGTAGGCGATCACATGCTAAAGCTGGTGACATTCTGGTGTATGTTCCACATAGGCAGCGGGAGAAAAGGATTTCAAACCAAACCGTATGGTGGTGGTTACAAATTGTGTTGAGGCTTTTGTGAGAGAATTCTTTGACCAGAATCCACTTAGTCATCTGGGTATTATTATAATAAGAAATGGAATTGCACATCGCTTAACAGATCTCAGTGGCAGCCCAGAATCACATATAAAGGCTTTGGCCAATAATCTGGAGTGTTCAGGTGATTCCTCTCTGCAGAATGCTTTGGATCTTGCTCATGGTTATCTGACCCAAATTCCATCTTATGGTCATCGGGAAGTTCTAGTCTTGTACTCTGCTCTAAGCACTTGCGACCCTGGGGATGTTATGGACACTATAAGGAAATGCAAGGATGCAAAAATGCGCTGCTCAGTGGTTGGATTGTCTGCAGAAATTTATATATGTAAACATCTCTGTGAAGAGACAGGAGGAATCTATTCTGTTGCATTAGATGAGGTGAGCTTAATTTGTTTAGTAGTAACTTTAGAACAACAAATTTATTAGATACTGTGCTTATTTTTTTCTGACTTTGTTCATGCTATTTTTCAGTCACATTTCAAAGACCTTTTGCTTGAGCATGGCCCTCCACCACCGGCTATAGCAGAGTTTGCAGTTGCCAGCCTTGTTAAGATGGGTTTTCCTCAGAGAGGTGCAGAAGGGGTTATTTCTATTTGTGCTTGTCATAAAGAAGTGAAAATAGGTGGAGGCTATACATGTCCTAGATGCAAAGCACGTGTTTGTGAACTTCCAACTGAATGTCATATTTGTGGTTTGACTCTTGTATCTTCTCCCCACTTGGCAAGATCATACCATCATCTTTTCCCAGTTACAACTTTTGAAGAAGTAATTGGTAGGGCAGCCCCAAATCAGAGGCTTCCAAGGACTTGCTTTGGTTGCCAACAGTTTCTTCCAAATCCAGGTGAGCTGTTTGATTAATTGATTTGTTGCTGAAAATTGTAGGGCCTTTTTTGTTAATATTTAGTGTTGATTTTTTACTATTCAATCTTTTCCTTGCCCATTTTCATTTAGTGGCCAGTAAAAAATGAGGAAGAAATTGGGAATTTGCCGTTTAATTCATATTGTTTTCAAGTTAGATGGCAACAATAACTGGGTTCATGCATACCATTACCGTCGGTAGCTGATTTCCAGCTATAAATACATGTTTGTTCACAATTGGCAATTTAGCTTGTGACTTAATTACCAACTGTGATAAAAATACAAATGCATTAAATAAATGTTCAATAGATACAAATGCATTGAATGAGTATAGTACAATCACAGCATCCTAAAGCCTAAATTGATGCCCACTGATGTCTTAATCCGGACATCATATATATCCTAAAGGCTAAAACCATAAATACAAAATTATGAATAAATTTGTAGTTGAATATAGGTGTATGAAGATTGATTCGAAACTGTGCATTTGAATCCCAATAAATCATCATCAAATTTGATACACTGCGAAAACACCATTCATATGAAAATTTGTAGTTGTTTCAAGTTACAACGTTATTATGATGACGTGTAGAAGATATATTTGTCATGTATTTTCCATGTCTTAGCTGCTGATATATTCACTTGGGTTTTGCATCTGGTCTATTCCATGGGGTTTGCCATTTCCAGTATTTTATCCAATTTCAACTCTTTATCACATCTCTTCCAATTAGATTCTGGGGCTCTGTTACGAAATTCTCAATATTATACCCTAAAGAATGTTTCTACAATAGGCTTTTTAATTCCATTTTTGGCATATTTTGTGTGCAGATCTGTCACATTAATCATCCGTCAAGTCAAGTATATCAATCACTATAACATTCCCCCAATACAGAGAAGAGACCAGGATATAAATGGTTTGAAATGTGGTTGCACAGAGAAAAGATTGAGACAAATTGTTTGCTAATGTGCATGCACTTAATTAATTTTTTGGAAAATGGAAAGCTGCTGTTTTGATGTGGAATAGATACGCCAGAGAATGAGGTTCAACTTCACATCTTTCTGGTAGAGCATCACTACAGTAACATGCAAAAATAATGCAATTCAATAAGTCAGAGTTGACCTGATAGATATCCGCAAAGACTGACTCCAGCCCCCAAGTCGTGTGTTCTCTCTAACCATTGTAACCATGCCAACAACACAGCATAATCATGGTGCTATATTTCCATCCTCAGGATGACATTGCCATCCCCTCAACAGGTCAAATACAGGGGACTGTAAACTCTTCTAAAATCTCTTATTGTGTGTTACATTGTCTCTTTGTTGAGACAATCCAAAGGACAAGCAACATCAAATATGAAGTGTGCATCCTGAAATACCTGCAGTGTTTAAGCAATTGAAATCATCAGTGCTTGTAGTCCTCTGAATGGGTAAGTGGTTGCTTGAGTTATCTTGTCTATAAGAGATGGTACTTATTACAAGGTGGCCATCTTGTTGGTCATCAACTCTATATCTGCAGATTTTAATTGTGACTGCTACCCTGCCCACATCATTCACCCTGGCTCGCACTGTAGACCAAATGTGAGTCAAGCAAGATATGCTAAAATGTAGAGTAGAAACTGCATGTCCAAGTTGTTGATTTAAATTTTCTGAAATTCTTTCTCTGCATGTTTGTAGATGATCTGACTTCTACTTGGAAGTTGTTAGCACAAATCTGACAAACAGAATGTCAACCTCTTGTGCTGTTGATAACTAGGTTGTTACCTTGACAATAAGCAGTTTGCTTTTATAGACTTAACTTATGCAACCATTCTGGAAACAAATATTGACAACTTGGATGGACTTTTTAAAATCTCCAATAACTTGTCACCTTACAATGGCACCAGTTAATCATGATATACAGGTGTCATGGAAGCACCATAAATATGTCATTATCATGGTCAACCCTACGTTTGTACATTTAACCATCTATATAAGAAATTTATTGCTTTAAAGTTTAAACAATTTATGACTAGCTGTCACTATTTTCCAACATAGGTGAAAGAAATTACCAGAATCTAACTACACTGCTTGCATGATAAATTGTTACAGAATCCACTTGTTCTAATCAATGTCTCTCTTTTCTCTTTTTTGTTCTGTAAATCGATGAGCTTGGGGTCTTCACCCTTTTTATATAAGTATAATATCAAAAAAGAGAGTTTTTTCAGATCCTTTTATACTGCCTCTCAATTTGAAAATCTGAGAAGGAATAGTTCAATAAAGCACAAAACTTTTTGGGACTAAGAAGAATACAAACCATAAACTGAACCTTATGATGACTAAATCAGACGTATAGATATCTAATACAAATCGATGATCTCTGTCTTGATGAACTTGGGACTGACAATTCAGTCAGAGTGCTTGGTATGGCCTGTCATGTGAAAAAGAAACTTGATTGCCTTTACCACCCTTTCAGCATAGTATTCTAATCCAAATCAAGGATCTGTGTCTTGATGAACTTGGGACCGACAATTCCATCAGAGTTCTTGGTAGGGCCTGTCATGCAAAAAAGAAACTTGATTGCCTTCACTGCCCTTTCAGCATAGTATCACTCCTGTTCAGGGGTGGCCTTGAAGGGAGCCATTAATTCTGTCACGTCCAGAGTAGGGGTGTAATTATTGGTCCTGTTTCTCAAGAAACTCTAAATAGTACTTATTTCTTTCAGCAGCTCCTTTAACCTTGCTTCCAATTCTTGGAAGGTTCTTATTGATAGCAATCCTTGAAATTCATTGCTTGCAACCAGAAGGGTTCCACCCGAGGAACACACTGTTGAATCTATAGCAGTTTCCAGATTCCAACTTGTCTTATCGGGTTCCTTGGTTTGGGTCCCCATGCCTGTTTTGGGAGCGGCCCGGTCTAGGAGCGGGAGTGCTCGGGGGAGCCCCCTAAATGCTCCAGGGTCCTTGTGGGTCTGTGGGACGTGAACCCACAGAGAGCCCAGGGTGCTCCTGGGCGCCAGCGCCTAGGGGGCACCTAAAGTGAATGAAAAAACATAAAAAAACTTCCTTAAAAGTTCAAAAGACACTAAAAACACCATCTTAGGCCAATTCAACATTTCATTGCTTTCCTCAAATCACATTCATCGAGCATATTTTTCCATTTTTTCATTTTGAAGGGTTGCTGGTTTTTCGAAGGAGATTGATCACAGGGTGCCAAAGGATCGAGGGTAGCTTGCACAGAGGAGATCTAATCATCTAAGATAAGCATTGTAACTGATTTTTTAGTTTTTTAACAAATTGTTTCGAGTTTTTGATGGATTTTTTCAAGTTTTTTTTTAATTAATTTTTTTTAGAAAAGAAGAAACAAGTTTTGCTATTTGTTTCAATGTTTTTTGGTGTTCATTTTGAATTTTCATTAGTTTATAAATTATACATATTGTAGGTTTGCATTTATTTATTTATTTTGTAATTTAAAGTTTTATAATTTCTTATAACAACAAAATCAAATTGCAATTTGTTTGAAATGGCCACAAGTTCAAGTTCAGTAGGTGTTGATGCAAACAAAAAATTCAAAATTGGTCAAGCATCTTCTTTATGGAATTATGTTACGATGCTTGAACAACTTCCAGGAGGTGGGGCATTCATTTGAGATTGTGGTGAGTGCAGAGTCCAATTTAAGAGCTCATATAGCTGAGTGGAAGCTCACTTATGTGCACAAAGTGGGAAAGGGATTAGAATATGTGAAGGGTAAAATAAGAAGGGGTTGCCAATGGAAAAAATTATGGCATTCATTAGAGAACAAGAACAAGTTAATGCTGTGAGTGAAAGAGCAAAATTAAGATCTCATCCTTTAGCAAAGAGAACATCAATGACTTTACCTATAGATTCAATAATGGCCTCTCAACATCCTTTCTTGGAGACACCCTCTATCCAAGTAGAAGATCCCACTCCTTCCCGCAAAAGAGGCCCATTGGATAAGGCATTTCAAACTAAAGCAAGAGACATTGTAGAGGAAAAAGTTGCACGTTGCCTTTATGCCAATGGTCTTCCTTTCAACTTGGTGAGATCACCATATTGGTGTGAAATGGTGGCGGAAATCAATAGTTCATCTTCTGGTTTCACAGGTCCTAGGTATGAAAAGGTGCCCACCACCTTATTAGCAAGAGAATTTGTTTTTGTAGAGACATCACTAAAACCAATTAGGGATTCTTGGATTAAAACATGAGTGTCTATTGTTTCTGATGGATGGAAAGATTGCAAAAAGCGACTTTTAATAAATGTTATTGCAGTGTCCCCCAAAGGGGCAATGTTTTCGAAGGCAATTGATTGTGAGGGGCAAATCAAGGATGAAAAATTCATTTTTGAAATCCTCATTAAGTCCATAGAGATGGGGGGTCTTGAAAATGTTCAAATCATTATAGATAATGCAAAAAATTGCAGGGCTGCAAATGCTTTGGTTGAGGAAAGGTATGAACACATTTTTTGGACACCATGCACCGTACACTCCTTTAACTTGGTGATGCAAGCAATTGGCACTCAAATAGAGTGGGTGAAAGCTATATATCAAGTGGGTGAGGAGATCCAAATGTTTGTGACAACCCACCATATGTCACAAAGCATTTTTAGGACTTTCTTGAATTTGGAATTGTTGAAGGTAAATTTAATATAATTATTTAATTTATTTTTTAATTTTATTTATGCCATGTATACTTATATAATATATTTTAATGTGTTATTAACTTATGTTTTACATGATCCTAGGTTGCTGAGACCCAATTTGTACATTACGCAATTATTTTGAGATGACTTGTGAAGGTGCCAGAGGCATTGGGTGCCATGGTTATTAGCAACAAATGGAGTATTTGGAAGCAATCAAGTTTAGAGTGGGCCTAGAAGGTCAAGCCATTGATCCTAGATGATGATTGGTGGGCTCGTGTGGACTATGTCTTGATTTTCATTGAGCCTATCATGAATATGATCAGGTTTGCTGATACCGATCGACGATGTTTGAGGGAAATCTATGATGGCATTGACTCCATGATAGAAAAAATAAAGGTCATAATATCACAAAAAGAGAATGACCCCGAAGAAATTTTTTTTCGAAGTGTTGAAAAAATCATTCATCACCGCTCGAACAAGATGAACACACCATTGGATCTCCTTGCATACATATGCATTGTCTCCCAAATACTATAGTGCACAGATACTTGCTTTGCCAGGGAGAACTCCACCATATAGAGATAGTGAAGTTGCTGATGGTTATAAGTGGGCATTCAAAAGACTCTTCTCAAATCCATAAGTGGTGGAAAATGTTAGGAAAGAGTTTGGCATTTTCATCTCAGGACGAAATCATAGTATTTGTGCCCTTCAAGAGCAATACAATGTAGATGCTCGTACATGGTGGTACCTCCACGAGCAAGATTATTTGTTCCTCTAGCCTCTTGCAATCAAGATTCTATCACAAGTACTTTTTGTCTTTTATTATTTAACATTTGTATTGTAGACTTTAGTGCTTACCATTCTTGAATTTATTTTGCATTTTATATTTTTAAAATTTAAGTTGTTTTGGTTTTCTCTCCAATTTCAACAAGTTGCAAGTTCTTCTTTGACTGAATGGAATTGGAGTACATACTCCTTTATCCATTTAGTGAAGCGTAACCGGTTGGCTGCAAAAAAAGTAGAAGACTTGGTTTATGCCCTTTCCAACTTGTGTCTTCTATCACATAAGCAAGATGGGTACAAGGAAGGTTCAATGAAGAATTGGGACATAGCCCCTGAGTGTGCCAACTTGGATGCATCTATTGCAGAGCTTGCTAGAGTCACTATAGATGATGATGATGATGAGACTCTTACACATGATGCCCCTAGTACGGGTGGCAATCCGTTTACTTGTGGTTCAAATGATGTTGAACCAAGCAATGGCCTTGATCTAGATCCTTTTGATGATTGATGAAGATTGAAGATAATTATACAAACTTTTGATCGTATTTATTTCAATTTGTTATTGTAATGATTTTCATTTGAATCATGACTCTAGACATATATGATATATGATATAATATTGAAATTTTGAACTATCAATTGGCATTTATCTTTATCACTACCATTGGTCAATGATTAAGTGACTATTGATGAAGTATCATACTATCAAATGTATTTACAATTTTTTATATTTTTATTTTTTTTGCATATATATATTAATATATAGTATATTATAACAGCCGTACCCAAGGGAAAAAACTTGTCGTACCGATATACTCATATATCGTGCTCATACTTGATCTCGTACCAATATTGACAACTTAGATTCCAATTGTTTTTTTCTCTGATGTAATGCTTAGCTAGGGCTCTCATTATTTCTTTATCCTTAATGAAGTTCAGAAGGTTGGAGATGAACATGGAGGATAAGTCTTAGTTTACGTTGTGCCATTTATCTCTTTCTAGAAAATCCACTCCTAGGACCTCCTCATGGCATGCTTAGACCCGACCTCCCTGAATGACAAATATTTTCCCAAGTCTTACATCCCATCTGTTATGTTGGTGATCTGAGCTGTAGACTCCAAATTCCTAAGGTTTGATAATCTCACAGGTGCCAGGGGTGTCAAACCTAGGAAGATTACCACAAATCTGTCTTCAAGTTGGACAACTAAAGACCAATGGTTGAGGTGGGTAGGACCTCCTTCACTTCTGGCTTTGCAAGACCAAGGGGGGTTTCCCTGAGCTGCTGGATAATGATTGAAAGACTTAAACACTTCCTTACAACAAACTATACCTACTGCACAGTATATCCCAATATTGGTGTCACAATATACCTATGTGCTAGTTTGGATATGTAAGACTAAGCATCTTATTAACAAATAATCTATCATATGAGTGTTTAGGAATGTGTTTTGTGATAACACCTTAGATGTTATAGACATTCAGACATGGTTGTTGGAACACACTAATAAAATTGAAAAGATGTTTGAGTTGATTGATTATGAGTGTGTTGAGGATGGTGGCAAGAGAAAACTAGTAATAGATCGATGCCTTCATCAAGTAGGGCAACAAAATCTCTGAATCTAATCAAATATGTAATGATTGTAACTAAGGTGATGCACTAATCAATGAACCACAAAATCCCAAGTTTTCCAAAATGCACAAGCAAGCTAGGCTCTACACATACATAAAAAAAAACCATAAATAGTTGCAGACTATTCAATGAGTCTACTTAGTAATCCATTCGCATACTCATACATCTCCTTTATTGTTCTAAAAAGATATCTTGCAAAAGCTTTACAAGAATTTAATAGTTGCCTGGTTGGCTAACTAATCAAAAACACATAAAAAAAAATACACCATGCATAGGGAGACACTCAATCAAGGTCGAATTTGTCATTAATCATCCATTCTACAATGGTTACAAGCATCACTACATACTTGGGATAAACCTAGATCATTTCAAAGCCAAAATATTGACATCCAAAATTGAAACTATGAACCCTTTGGTTTTGCAACTATGTTCCACCAAGTTTCCGGTACAGGGGGATAGCATAACGCATTTCAGGGACGACATTTTTTTAGGGTATTTTTGGGGACAGGGGGATGACTATATATAGATAAATTATAAAAATATAGGGAAATTTTAGATATTCATATGAGTAATGATAATCATAGCAATGAACATTGATAAAGTTGCAAATGTAATCATCAATCATATTGACATATGCATTATAGAGTCGAACAAATTAATATTACAGCTACTTAACTAGTAGCATAAAATGGGTCTCAAAATTGATTTACAACATTGCGGGTCAATGTATTTGAGCATTTACACCTCGCAAATAGAATAAAAGATGTAAATAGCAGCCAAAATTGTAACATACATTATTTTTTACACCTTATGTTTGTTGGTATCAGTAGCATGTTGCATTGAATCAAGTATAAACACATAAGTAAATTTTAATCTGTGCTAGAGAATTGCACAATGGAATATTAATTAAAATATAGACAGGTGGTATAATAGCAAGTTTTCCTTGTGAATTGTTCAAGGGTGTTGCTAACATAGTTTAGTTCTCTATGTATTTGCTACCATATTTTATAATTCGTCAGGACTTGCTATTTGGTTGTATTATTCAACTCTGGACGAAGCTTTGAAGAGGGAAATGCTTAAAGAGTTTGAAAGTTGTAATCAACTTCAAATCAAAAACCAAGAGTTGAGAAAGGTGATGACAAACTTGGAAATGGAGAAGCAAGTTGAAAGATAAACTAGCTATTCAAGGAGGTTTCATAAAAAAGCATTAAAAAAAACCTTTTTAATTTTTGGACCTTTTTTTTTGTGTTTTTTTGCTGCTGGAAAATAGGGGACTGACTGTCTCGAGGACGACTGACTGTCCCCTAGCCGTCCCCGAAACGTTTCCCTAAATTTGGAACGCCCCCCAAAAAAAAAAACATTTTGGGGAGTCTTGGGAAATGTCCCCAATGTGTCCCCTGTCCCCGAAACATCTCGGTATGGGTATGGGGGGCAAAAGTCTAGGGGATGTGTTCCCGTGTACCACTATTTTGCAATGTAAGTTTTTCCCTGCTATGCTCTCTCTTGACCAAAAATGTTATCCTCTTTTCAAAACATGGTTGCCAAAATAAATATACCCATGGTAGGAAGGTAAATAGGTTGCCCAATTGTCATGCAACATAGGAAATCCTAGCCAAGACCTCCACCAATGCACAACTGACAAGTGTCCTCTACAAATTTGATTTGATCAACAAAAAATGCCAAGAACATTCCTCTAACCCATGCCATGCCCTTGCATTAATGATTCATGGGTTTGAATGCAAAATTGGAGAAATCACCCACAAAATCCTCTGCAAACATGTCTTGGGGGTGATGCTTGACAAGAAAAAGGCCCCACAAATAACAAATGAGACAAGGGCGTTGAAATTTTTCCCTTTGATCCATGGGGAAAGAATTAAAATTTGCAAGGGAGGGTCATTGCAACTTTCATGGCATTGCAGATGAGGTAGGCACAAAAGAAAGCATGAATTAGGGTTTACTATAGCTTTCCCACGTAGCATTGGGCTTCTCCTTTGCATTTCCCTTCACTCTCGCCAGTGTTTGGTGCCTGTCAGGGGTCAAGCTCCAAGTATAATAGCCAAAAGGCACAAAACCACTCAATACTGCCCACTTATGATTTCTTAGGTCAACGTGCAAGTAAAGACATAAAATAGACCATTAGAGTAGAAGAGGGCAAAAATGAGACACAACAAAATGAGGTGCCAACATTTTGTTCCCCCCAAGATTGCCATATATTGCTTTTTCCCAATTAAACGAATTTTGGGCTCATGGCAATCACAGAGAGAAACAGCAAAGTGGAAATTTGTCAATCACAAATGAGTTTGTTTCTTCTTATAGGTGTTCGATAGACCATATCCTGAAATAAATGCTTTCCACCTTAACAAGTGTTTCAAATGTTCAAAGTTGATTGTCGGGAAATTGCCATCCCACACCTAGAGTAATCCTTGCCATATTACAATCTCATCATTATTAAATTTAATTATATCTTCTGAGTAGTTAATTCCTTGATTTGAGAGGTGATTTGCCATCCTACTGGCCTACCTATAGCAATGTAGGGTGCATGATTTTAAGAAGTTCAGCAAGGGCCAAGCCTCTCTAAGAATATTTGCTATTTACCAGTTGGTCAAATTTCTAATTTTGAGTGGAAGGAAAATCACCATTGAGTCTTCTACCACATACATTGACTCAATGCTTCAATGCCCACACATTCACAATAGCTGAAAACCCAAGGCCAAAGAAAAGGCTTTGGCTTCATTGTTTGTTCCCTCATTGAGCCTACTTGAGGCAGCCTTGATGATCTTTCCATTCGAGTCTTTTATGATGCATCCAGCCCCTTAAGGGTCAGGCTTTCTGTAGAAGCTCCATTGTAGTTTAGTTTGTAGGATCCAAGAGTGAGAGTGATCTACTTTATTTTATCTCTTTTAATGGTGCGAAGATTAGCCTGGGGATTCACATACACAGGGATCAATGTGTCTTAAATGCAAGCTTGTGGAGAATTTCCCTACAGTATGTCCAAAATTTGTTAAGCATTGTACAAATAAATGAAAATGGTTGATATATAATATTATATTTATTAACAATCAATCGATTGTTTTGTTTGCATAAAGAATGCTGTCTCATAATCTTCAATCATGTGTTCTCATAACCTCTGTTTTTCGATGATGTGGTTGTTTGTGCATGTGATCATCCTCAATCTGTAGTCAACAGCCTTAATGGGTGATAGATAGTAATACAATTATCAACTGCCAATCGATTGTTTTGCTTACAGAAAAACGTTGTCTCATAATCTGCCGTTTTGTGTGCTCATGACCTTGGAGTCTGTTCCTGCCATCATCCTCATTCTCTAAATCATTAATTTGATTATCTTAGGTTTAAGCAATTTATGACTAAGCTGTAATGCCAACAATGTCTTCTTATCAGTTATCCATGCAATTATTTCCTATTGAATGCTATTTACTTTGGAAGAAGAGTGGCAATTACTTTGGAAGAAGAGTGGCAAATAGATTGAAGATATAGATGTGCATCTTCATATGCAATCTTTCTTATTATTAACTACTGACTTGTACCTGTATATTGCTATAACTCTTTAATATTGGATATGGCCTCATAGTACTCATGGCAGAAGAACTAAGAAAAAATACACAGCTAACAATGAAAAACAAAGAGATAGCTGGCAAATCAGCTTGCCTTAATCTTTTCCGTAGTGTGTGAAAATAGATATACGATGATGAGGGTGTGTGATGGTTGGATAAATCCAAGCACATGCAGTAAACAAAAATTACCTTTCCAAGCTATCTTACATGCAATTAAACAGGCACTTTTCTCCAAAAGTGGGCTTAGATAAGACCTCTGCAGTCAACTAATAATGTGGTGGTTCTCTTCTTGTGATTATTCCAAGTCTAAATGTCGATCAAGTATCCTAAGACAACAGCTGTTGAAGATTTGGAATAGTTGTAAGTAATGGTCACATTGACATCAACATGAATGCCAAGCTGAGCTGTAAGATCTAACCAAAAAGTATTGGGCCTGACTGCTTTGAGAATGGTCTAGGGAAATATTGACAGGGTTTGAGTTTGTGATGTTGTTCTTTGTTTATCCTAGTGAAGCCAAACACAGTCACCTGCCTGTGAAGAAAGAGTTATTTGATGACTATCGTGTAATTTCTTGAAGTTGTTTTAGGCTGTTGGAGTGTTGGAGCAGCGAAAATCAACTTGCAAGATCAAACCATTCCACAAACAAGAATATGCAATATAGAACAATATAATCATACAAATCTTAATAAAGGAAAGGACGAGGAGGTGAGAAGGTAGGATTGTAAGTCTGACTAACCCTCCAAATGTCACATGCGAAACACTAAGACAAGTGTGAGGACACATATAGAGTCTGTTGGTTTGTTTTAATTCCAACTGATTGTTTGAAACCATCTAAAGAGTAGCCAGTTCTTTTGCTTAAAGATTTCAATGGCCAATGAACAAGAGATAGCTATAATATTACTCTCCTCTGCACTACAGGTTCTGCAAGACCTAGGAAGGTAACCCTCAACAATATCAATGAATTAACACTCAATTCATGCTAGGATATTGGTTTAACATAAATGTTCTCATGAAATATGCCAAGAATTGCATAGAAATCTGTCTAAATGGGCTAAATTCTTGGAGACTTACACACTACTGGCTTTGAGAACATAAACAAAGCTTTAAAAAGGGCAAATTAAAAGAAACATAATTCAAATTGTCTTTATCATAAATGACCTTGGACTTATAACCAGTATTCTTACTTAGATTGGTGCCTTGAATCCTAGGCAACAGAGTCAAAAAGATTATGCAAAGGTTTTCTGAACAACAAACTGAGAACAAAATCAACGAAAGCCTACACATTGCTGCCTTACAATAATGTTATCTGAATTTAGATCCATATCCAATTCTTCTTAACAATCCCTGAACAACTAAAAACCCTTAATATTTCAGAAATAACAATTTAATCCATTACTTTAATAGAAGATCTTCAAGAAACATTCATTTGCTCTATAATGCAAAGATGAACATCAAAATATCCTTGATCAATTTTATTCATAAGAGGAACAAAATGTACATGGGAGACAATTGCCTTCCAATCTTTCACAATGTGTTCATATCTTTTGAAAGCATATGCTGCTATACATAATTTTACAATTGCATTCACTTTTCTTCCCTGAAAAACCTAGACAAGACTAGAACAAATTAAGACAATTTTTTTTGCTTACAAAATGGCTCGGAATTCCCTTCTATAGAGACAAGGGAGCAACAAGCTTAAAGCCATGGATAGATGTCACATTTTAATTTGACAACCCATCCGAAGGATCAAGACAAAACCGGTACAACTGCTTTGCAAAAGACAAAAAGGTACTACGGTAGAAGACAAAACAGTTGTAGAAGCCATTGCAGAAGATATTCCTTTGATTTGCATGATGAGGCAAAATGGGAGGCACATGATTGTCAGTTGTACTTCTCCACCTATGCTGCAAATTTATTTTCTGAAGGCCAAGGAGATGCTAGAATTCTCCTAAACATGATTTAAATGGGAAGAATACCTCCTCAGTCCATTTCTTTGCAGCGTCATTTTTTTATCAGACTTGTTTCTAACTTTACCAAGTTATCCATAGCAACATTGCATTTGTCCATATCTATATTATCTTCTACGAAAATAAAGCTCAAGGTGGGAGATAAGATACTGCTGAACTCCGGCCCTTCACACCTTATGATCCTTTACCATCTCGTCATCAGAACTTTTTTAGGCATAATGCCACACTCAAGATCTTCAAAAAACTCTAAGGACTGCTCCAAAGCAAGTTGATAACTTTCATGCATAACCATGTTGTCCTCAATAATATTTGAATTTTCCAAAATTATACATAATTCAATAGGAGCATTAATGTCAAAATTTGCCCTCCCAATCATCTTCTCTATTAACTCCCCCCTAAGGCACCAAATATCTTGGATAGTCTTGAGCCGAGCTTTTAATGGGACATGGATGGCATGAGTAGCAACAATTGCATTGTAACCATTCCAAGTATTCTCGAGGTGGCCTAAAATGTTAGATAGCCTATGACCAAATAGGCTATCAACAACCTCTGAGAGTTTTTCTTTTCTATCCACCCTTGACTTTTTCTTTGCTTCCTTGCTCTCAGTAAGCTCTTTCTTCAGTTTGTTCACCTCCAGGGTAAGGGCTGTCTTCTCTTGACTTTCCTTATCCCCTACCACAGTTTGGGGTGGTGGAAACAATCCTGTGACAACATTAACTTGTTCTTGCAACTTTAAATTTACAACATTTACCTTTGCAAGGTCTGCTTCCAACTTTCTTACAGTTGCTTCAGTGAACGCGGCTGTGCTCATAGTTAATGTTGCTGCCTGAAGGACACTGGTATCCTCTAATCTTCCGACAATCAAGTTGCCAGTCAGTTCATTTGTATCATTTATCACTTGGGGTTCGTTGGTCTCAGGAAAAATAGACCAAATTGCCAAGGTCTCATGCCTTGGATTGAAAGCCAACCCAAAGTATAGTGCATCAACTTGCTCCTCAGATGATAACATTGGGTCATCCCCCTGTTGCCTCTTGATGGTATCAAATGCAATTGCAGATGATATAAACCATCCTTGCAGCAACAGGCATCCACTTTTCCTGACAATTTCCCTTCTTTTGGGTCATGTTTTCCATGGCATTGACCTTTGCACATATTTTTGCTACAATTTCTTCTTTATTTTCTTTTGTCATCCTTGTTTTTGACTCCTCCATTTTCTTTCTAAAAGCTTCACCATTATTTTGAATTCTTGGGTGATGATGAATTTATCATCCGACATAAACTCAGTGCAGGTTAGGACCCTGACATCATCCACCATTTGCCCACCAGTTTCAAAATTTATCAACATTCTATCATTGGAGGGTCTTTCAACCATCACCCTGGATGGGGGCTGCATCACCTGTCTCATGTTTGAATCATCTGGAAAGTCATCAAGATCTAGAGGGTAATCTATCAGAGATTCTGTCATAGGAGCATTTTGCTGCAATGGTGTGACCTGTTGTGGGATTGACTGCTCCTCCACTAGTGAGGATGGACCAAATCTATCTACCTGAGGTTGAGTCAAAGGCACATTAGCCAATAAGTTGGTTGCACTATCCAACATGATCATGATTCTAAGGACTGGGTCCTGAATCTCAGTTTATGCATCTTTGTAAGAAGGATCCATCTTTCTCCATTCCTCTGCAATTTGCACTTTTACCCACTGTTCTCTTCTCCTTTTAGCCATTGGTTTTGAGGAGCAATTTTTGATCAGGTCCTCAATTGGGTCATGTTAATGCATGAATTCAACAAGTTTATATTTTATCCTAGCATCATGGATGAAATGCTCAAGATCACATCTTACCTAGTCTACCCTCATCCTATAGGGTATCAGCTTATTTAGTAGCAGCTCCAAACCTTCTCTAGCAATGATTTGAAAATCTGAGAAGCTCAATGTAGATGGTAGGATGGCATGCTTCTTGTAGTTTGTAAATTGAGTATTGTTTGACTCATTCAGTTGCCAAATGATCTCCAAGAAGGCAATTATGTCTGGGACAGATTTAGGCAAAATGTGGGTTGCAACTGAGGAATCATAAACCCTTATTACTGTGGCATCTGAATAAAAGAACCAATCACCCCAATTGTTATCAAATCCCAACTCTGGATGGAGGTCCTTTGGTCTAAGGAATCTCCTAACAACCTCTGACAAACCCCAATCTATCCTTTGGCCTTCATTCCTTAAAATCTCTTTGACAAAGAATTCCTAAAAGATGTTGTAGTTGGATTTGTCACAATTACTATCCCAGATATAAGTCCATTCTTGTACAAGGAGTAATTTCTTCTGGGCATCATGGGATCTGATTTGCATAGGAGGAGACCAAATTTTCCTCCCACTGTAAAGTAGAATGTGGCACAGTAGAGAATACCATTTAAAGTGGAGAATATCCTTATTCTCTTTAATGGCACATAGGGCTTTGTGGATCCCATCTGAAATGAAAGCAGCATAATCTTATAGCTTGTTGACATCTTTTCTTTGGATATCTATCGTCAATACCATCATGTTGACTGGTATTTGGGTCTCGCAATCCATTCCTAAGACCTGGCACAATGCAAAGTAGGTCTTCACAAAGTAATCCTCAAAAATGTCGTAGTTGAAGGGCTCCAATTTCCCACTGGCAGATCTTCTCAATTCTCTATTTTTGACCTCTGGGCTTGAAACTGGGCAGCCACTTCACTCTATGGCTATCACTTAATCTTTGATATTCTCTAGTTAATGCTTCCGGGTCAATCAGTAGTTGAACATTTTTGTTTAAGTTAAAAACCTCACAAATGTAATTTTTGGCAAGGGTTGCCAAAGAAATACCTTTTCCATTGAAAATAGTCCTTTTCTCTAGCTTATAGGCCCTAACCACAACTCTAATTAACTCAACATTAATGAAAACATTTGGTACAATCAACCTTCCAACTCCTAATCTCCAGATATTACAAATTGGTTTGTCAGCTAGACATTTTTTGAAACAAATATTTGAAAAGGATATAGCCATGAATCAAAATTATGGCATATTTGCAGTAGTCATTTTTGTCCATTACCCTATCAGCTAATATCCCAGATGCTTGACCAATTCTAGGTCTCTTTGACGATCTTGATAGTTGGGCGATTATGTCTTCATCTAAGCCTCTTAATCCCTCTTGAAGTTTTGGCCATGGTTTCTAGGGTTAGGGCTTTTGATTACGAAATTGGGGCCTAGGAATTTTTGTAATTCTTTAAACTTTATACCCAATTCAATTTGTCTTGTGATACTTCAAACCTTAAAATTTTTCCTTATCAGATCAGAATTAACCCTTTTCAGATGCAAGAGAACAACAAGAAGGATAAAACCACTTACTTTTTAATCACGGCAGTAGACCTCAAAAATGCTTTTGAAAATCCTCGTCAAGTCGAAAATTATCACGACTTTTGCGCTAAGAATCTTTTCACAATCTGAATAACAAATGCAGATGTAATTATGTAGAGAATTGGAGGTGAATTGGTAGGTAAAGCCCAAATCTCCCATCAATGTTCACATGCACGAAGGCGCGCCTTGCAAGTAGACGTTTTTCCATTTTGAATGTGGATTGTTGATCTTTGAGAGATCAATGGTTTTCATGAGCATTTGAATTTCCTTTCGTGAAATGAGAAACACCTTTTCAACACTATAATATTGGACACGTGTCACCATTTCGAGGCTTCGTGGAGATAGAAAGAACTAGCAAGCCGCTCCTGCGAAGATGTTAACATTCGCGAAATGAAAGAATAGAGCGAGGAATGACATGCAACATGATTTCAAGAACTTGTGGGAGAAACAATGAAAACATAAAAGCCCTTGCGATAAGAGCAGCTTGCGCAAAATGAAATTAACCCTTCAATGAAGCACTGTCACTCGCAGAAACAATCCCTTGGAAATAAAAGGCTCCACAAAGCGCATAGCTAGGGCGAATCAACCAAATGACGACAAATGGCGCTGACTAGGATTTAGGTGGGGACCACCCAACAAGCTTGGTATTCAGTAACTTAAAAGGTTTTAAATGCACATGCGGTAACTGAATCAACTTGGGGCATTAGGAAAAGGGGACGGTAACACATGGTCCAAGAGACTTCGCTGAGACAACTTAAAGTACTGGGAACTTAGAGAGTAAGTCATTGATCGAAAAGAACAAACGGAAGTAGGATTTTATCATTTAACAAGTAGAGGGCCCATAATGTCAGTTGTGATGGGACATGTGTCGTTGTTTTGCATGTTTGTGGGTAGATCCAATATAAATGAAAAGTGCCCACGATATGAAAAGAGTGTGAAATAACGCCATGTGTCAAGTGGGGTCCGATGAGACTAAAGGTCAAGCAATTGTTTAAAAGCATATAAAAGGGAATGAGCTTAGCGGGTATTTAGGCAAATGGGGCCGGTTAAAAAATGAAGTGGGGGCCTTGAGGAAACAACTTAAGGGACCAAGTGACCAAGGTAGGTGGTTAACAAGAAAATAGAAATAAAGTGCAAGGGCTCGGCTAGGGTTTAGTGTTTTTCTCAGCCCTAATACATTTTTTCTTACACCCCTACAAATATGACAACGTTTTGCAAATTTTCATAGGCATGGAATAGGTAGAGAGCCAAAATCTGGAAAAGTAATATCAGAGTCCACATGAGGTGAGACCAAGAGTAAAGAGTCTCTCTAAGTGAGCTTAAGCGTATTGTGAACATGACCAACAAGGTAGTATAATAACTAGTTAGGTAAAAACACTTTTCACACCAACATGGAGAACACAGTAAATTTTGGCTTGAAGCTTGGCATAACTCTAGATGATGAAGGAGCATTGTCATGCACCTTCTGTTGTCGGGGATATACCTCAAGTTCAAAAAGTCACGGAAATCTCGTTAGGCACCAAAGGTTGGAAACCGTGAAAAACATCCAAAGGAAAGTGCCTCGTAGAGATATGGGAACCTGAGTTGCAGCAATGCTAAATTATATGCAGGTAGTTGTTCCTCTGTTTATAAAAATTATTAAAACATGATAAGGTGCAGTTAACAATGAAGAAGCGGAGAAGGACCATTGTCAACAAAGAAGTTCTCACCAATGATTTCTAGAATTGACTTGAAATGTGAGTCACAATATAAAAATGACAATGAATGGCAACCTGATATTGCTTCAAACATGGTTGAAAACGAGTTCACATGTAGAGGATTTTGGAGAGGTTGGTCTTGGTGAGCTTAAGTATAGTGTGAAACAATGAATGGAGATTTTACATAACAACAAAGATGCAGTCTTCTTGGGAGAAAAACACGAATAAAATAAATTATCATCAAGTGCTAATACATTGCAGGCTTCAGACTGAAAAGATCAGGTTTTTTAACTGGAGAGTGTTGACAAACATAATTCTCTAGCATGTTTTTGCAACTAAATCCGATTTAGTAATGCTGAATTTGTTGCAAAGTGATTTCTATGCCAAAATGATCACCAACAGAGATTTACTAAGACTGGCGTAGCAGAAATCTGGAGTTTTTTCTGTGCCAAATTGTTCGCTATAGGAGACTGAGTGAATTTCTTATCACACAAATCTGGTGAGAAGGGTGGATAAACATAAAGTTAGAGAATCTATTTAACACTTTACTTAAACTATAGTCAAGGAAATGTGTTTCATTGACCACTATAGGCATTGCAATTTTGTAAAGCATCAACAATTAAACCATGCCAGGAGTTTCTGGAATAAAGATCTTACTACTCATCATAGGTTGTGCCCAAAGTGTCCAGATGGTCAAGTCCCTGGGAGGGCAAGCAAGAAAACTATGGTCAAGGAAACATGTTTCATTGACCACTTTAGGCTTTGCAAAGCATCAACAATCAAACCGTGCTGGGGATTCTTGGAATAAAGATCCTCCCACTCATCACAGGTTGTGCCGAGAGTGTCTAGATACTTAAGTACCTGGGCGGGCAAGTAAGAAGGTCTACCACTTTGTTGGGGTGACATCCATCTTAACTTGATCTTCAAATTGTTGAATGTAAGATGACCGATCTTAATGTCAAAATTCCTAAATCCTTGATTGAATGTCTATATCTGGAGGGGCCAGCAATTATTTTGCAAAATGACTTCCTTAGCGAGAAGATGATGATGCTACAACTTGAGTGCTTGATCTGAGGCATAAAATTCCTTGTCATAAGTGCCATAATTGAGCTTTGTGTTTGAATGATACATGATTGGATGTTCTCCATGCTTAAGAACCATCCTAAGGCATATTGAGAAGCAATTTGAGTAGATCTGTCATTGGAGTAGAGCACAAAGACTCTTTCAAATACCGTTCTGTTTGAGAAGCTAACAGACTCCAGTTAATAATATTCTAATTAGTGAGCTGATGAAGATGGGCAACATTTGAGTATGTGTGAATGAAATTCTTATAGTAGTATTTACCTTTCAGTTAACATTTTAGATATGAAATGTCAGTTAACACAATATATGAGAAGGCATATTGCATGGGCTGCCAGATTTGAGATTTCATTTGTAGAAAATCTTGGAATTTAGTTTTCAAATTTTATTTATTTGACATTCAAAATTCGTTCTTTTTTGATTTAATACAAATTAGTTTGTACTACCCTTTTTAAATTGTAGTTAAATTGTGGAAATATTTTCTAGCAATAGTTGAACTCCTGTGACATGTTTTTATTGGTATGTGAGAGCAAACCTCTGTTGGGTTTGTGAGCTTTGCAATCACTAGGTTTTTTGCTGTTTGAGCTTGAGTTTTACTAAAGATCTTACTCAAGTAGTCTAAGTTAATTTAAAGTTGAGATATATAGAAGAGTTCTGAGCATATCTAATTCCATTGAAATCTTAGTGCATGCCTGTTTGTGCATCTCTTCGTTAGCAATTGTATTTAGGGTGAATAGGAAAAGGGTTTCTGAAACCATTATAGGAACAAATTGTTTGGAGGGTGGCTATCAAATTTTGTGATCCATAAGATTTTTTGTCATTGGAGCTAGATTACTGGTTATTTCTCTGGAGATCTGAGATATGTATCTTCTTATATAGAAATATCAGTGCATTGTTATAATTCTTCTTTAATTAAACTCAGACTAAGACAACTAATTGTACAAAATTAGTTTGGAGAGTGGCTATCAAATTTTGTGATCCATAAGTTTATTTGTCATTGGAGCTAGACTACTGATTCACATTGCCCTGGAGATCTGAGATACATATCTTCTCATATAGAAATATCAGCACATTGTTATACCTCTTCTTTAATTAAACTCGGATTAGGACAACTAACTGTCGAAGGCAGTACAAGAAAAAAATGTTTCAAATTGGCAAAGGCAGTACAAGAAAATTCTGACAATACAAGAATTAAAAAAAAAATTCTGTCTAATTTTTGCTATATGCAACATCTCTATGTTTTATGGTATTTAGTTTTTGGTTTGGACCTACTGAATGTATGTAAGAGACCTTCTCTTCATGGCAGCCATTAAGTTCATGTTTTTGTATTTTCTCACAACCATCATTATGAATTTGCATTGTCAATAAATATTAAATAACTTTGATGCTTTGGAGTGGTTTATTCTGACTTGTAGTGAACTGATTATGCAGGAAGTAAAGTTGGGGTGCGACTTGCTTGCCCCAGATGTAAGCAACATTTTTGCTTTGATTGTGATGTTTACATTCATGAGAGCTTACATAATTGCCCTGGTTGTGAAAGCTCACCTACAATCACATCATCATAAAGTACCTGTTGGAGAGTGGAATTTGTGATTGCTTTTAGTATCACTGGTGTTCTGCACTACACATTTTATCTAACAACCATTCTTCTGCATCAATTTTCTATTTGTTTCCTGGAATTGAGACAAAACTAATTGCTTGATGATTTTGACTGGCATATTAATTACAATGTGTTTCATGGTTAGTGGATGCCTCAGATTTTGCACCTGGTGCATACCAGGTTTCTGAACATTAGCAGTACATTCTAGACATGCTTGATTATGGGTTTCTAGAACTCAATTGGAATGTAGTTCTCTATTAGAGAGGAGTTTGGAAGAGTTAAAATACTATATATTATGACGACTCCCAATCTTCATGGATAACACTTTTTGTTTGTTGCTTCAATGTGTTCAAAAAATGGATGGGTGCAATTTGTTTCAAAAATGGATGGCTGAGAAATGATGGCCAGTGAGGGTTACAAAATGGTCCTTCACAACAGCCATTGACTTTTAACCTGAATAATTAATTGGTAAGTTGTACTCTTTAGATTCAAACGGTACTCTCTGCAGTGTCGTGCATAGAATAAACATAGATGCGTTTTTCTGCACTTATTAAATATAACCGAATATTTTTCTCCAAACTACCTAATCACCATCATAGGACATACCTTTTTCTAAGTTCTTTTTTATTTGTCTCAATTTATTTAAGTTTTTAATGATCTATATTTTGCTTAATTTTTAAATCAGAAAGCCCTTGTACATCTAAGGGGGTGATTTGGTATATTCATGAAAATAGAGTTACTTTAGGTTGAGTGTATTAAGAAAGATGTATTGTGGACAACATTGGTTCTGTTCCCTGCTGGATGGGTATTATTTTACTGATCTCATCCGTCCTCACAAATGAATTACACGTCATATGTCAGCTAATTCTTAATGGTCATATACTTTATAATATTCTCTATAGCATAGGTCTTGTCGAGACCTTACAACCCTATATAATTGTTTTCAATTTTTTTTTCAAATATTATTATTCGAACTCCACTTAGGTGGACAATAAAGTATTATATTTCTGGAGGAAAACTGGTAAGCAACCTATGATGTTTTCATATTCTTGTCTCTTATAAACACACCCTTAGATACACACAAATGAGCACACACCTACCCATGCCTCACAAAATCTATGAAGAGTACAATTTCGCAATTATATATACCTCTTTGTTCAAGTGGCTGATCTTACATGTTTAGAATACATATATATATATATATATATATACATACACAATATTTGTAGATTTTTTGGGCAAGGGGAATATATATTTGTTTATTTTTATTTTTTTCTCTTTTTCACAAAATCTACAAATAGTGTGATTTCTCAACTTCAGGTATATCTTTGCTTTGTTCAAGTTGCTGATCTTGCACATTTAAAATTTATCAAACTAAAAACTCCCCACACATATATTCTCTTTCTTCACAAAATCTACAAATAAGATGATTTCAGAATATCATCTTTGTTCAAGTGGCTGATCTAGCACCTTTATAATTTATCAAACTTCAAACCATATATATACTCCCCTTATTCAAGTGGCTGATCTTATCCTTCAGAATCCATCAAATATCCAATTAAATTGGCTCTGGTTGGTTTTATGTAGATTTTTATGCCTACAAATAGTATGATTTCATAACTTCTTTTGAAGTAGACATATAATTTGTTATTTCATTTTAGTTTCTGTGTATTGATTATATAACAATAGAAGGCTATAAAATGGTATTATTCTATAGATGCGTTTTAAACATGGAATGCCTTTATTTTTTGGTATTGCAATGTTTCCGTATCTATAAGAGCATTATGAGAGACAAAAGTAGGGCATGCCTTTGGTCCTTTGCAAGCATTTTGCCTGCAATACAGGAGGTTGAAAAATATCTGGAGGAATTTATTTTTGGACCTTATTTTCATGGTTTTCTAGTATTTTAATTTTGTAGGAAATAGTTTCTTAGGCTTAACAAATTAGGCCTTCTAAAATCTTCGTTTACAAAGCTGTGCATCCGTTGGTTAAACTTCTTATTGAATGCCTTTCATTGTAGATCTTAAGAAATTACTTGATTAGTATACGAACTTGGGGTGATTGTAATGCAGTATGACCTGAGTTCAAGCCTTGTTCATCATGCTCCTTGTTTATGATGTTGCCTGTAGGTGGCCAAAACATTTGTATAGGATAATAAATAGCAAGCTAACAAAATAATAATTTGACATTTGGGTTAAGGAGGTTCAAATTTATCTGGTGGGAGAAACAATGTGTAAATCAAAGAATTCTAAGAATTGCCAAATATTAAATATGTCTTGTGATTGCAAAGCAATTCTATTGTAAGAATACAAATACAAATATAAGAAACTGGAATAATGTAGCATTTATAAATTTGGATTGCTTGTAGCGATAAGATGCTTTACGATTGGGTTTGCCAGATTAAAAAATATTATTAAAAAAGTACTTGCAAGTACGTAAAAGAGAAATAATAGTTAGGTGTTAAGAGTTTAACAAATGGTGTGTTAAAACACATGATTCAAGCATCCTTTTCTTCTTCCTGAACACTTGGCATAAGGTGCTGGAATTTAAAATTTCAGAAGGTTTGGAGAATCGTTCAATGATCATTTAATAAATTTTGTTTGGGAGAAATAGAAGAATTTATGAAGAGGCGGAAACTTGTCTAAAAGAACGAGTATCTAGAATCAAACTCTTAAGAGGTGGATAAAATTATTGAACTAAGAGACCTCTCTCAAAATGAAATAGAGATCCTTTGTTAAGAAATCACTCCCTTGGCCAGGCTACTAAATTAAGGTGCAAATGGGACAAGAACCACCTCCATAAGTTACAATGATGCTAAATTTGGAGGTTGCATATGGTATTCTTGTCTAGAAGGCAGATTTGGGATTTTGGAAGACTTTAAAGGCTTTGAGCCCTAGTAACTTACTCTTTGAAGTTAGGATTACCCTCTAATAATATGGTGGAATTGAAAGCCCTTCCATTTGGTCTCAAATTGGGTCACTTAAGAGACTTCTAGAAGCTAATATAAGGGGATTTAGAGGAACTTATACAAGATGTAAACATAGGCAAAGCAAATCTTCCAAATTTAAAAGGCATGATGAAGTAACTATATTGAAGAGAAGCCTTTGATTATTTCCTTACCCCATAAAGAAGAGGCAAAATTGTGATAATTAATTGTGTTATAAACTTATGCATGGAGTTGGAGGTTAATGAACTCAAGTGTAATAATGAATGTTCTTTTAATACTTTGAATGGCTTGTATGCTTTCTAATTCTTGATGATTAGAAACCATAAATGAGCTCTTTTAGTACACAACTTAGAAAAGCATAGAAAATAGGGGTAATGAAAGTACCTTCTCAACAATAAGCATTACTAGTATAATTTTAATATTATTCACCAAGTTCACGATACAATGTACAATGTAGAAACATTAATGTCCAAAATGTAGTGACTAATTGCATGTAAATGCCATGTCATGCTCCTCATCAATGAAACTACTAGTTTTGCCTAGCTATTGTAAGTGGAACTTAACCAACCATGTATTTGTAAATTTGATCCTCAACAATGTGTTAGCATTTTAGGTTCGACATCCCATCGTGTGGTTGGACTCTCCTTGTTTTCAATTGTTTTGTGACCTATGAGACACCAGTCACCATGTATAGCCACATGCTTCTTTGCCTTTGTAGATGTAAACTTGATCCTCTTAATAGAGTGGATGAAGCTATGCGTAGATTGGTTCCTTTCAATAATAGAGGAACAACAATCCTATAATGAGAGTCAAATGGTAGTTTGTATCAATGATGCAAGCCCATACAAATGCCACCAACTAACTAGGTTCTTTTGCATCAAAATCTCTCTATCTAGCTTTGTCAAACTCATGTAGATCGAGTTTGACAAATTTGATTTGCTCAAGTTGGATCAATGTGGCTTTCTTTGTATTGTACATCCTTGTAATGGTCACCATGAATTCCCTCTTCATCTCTATATCATCTATGAGGATGTTGACTAGGCCTTTGCACATAAAACTTTATGTTTAGTTCACAAGTTAATGTAAAGGAGAATTGAGCTTCTCTTAGCTGCACTAAATTATAGGTGAATGTGCTTATTGTAGAAGTGCAAGATTGGGTTTTTTGGTCAAACCAAAACCTTCATTTAGTCAAGCATACTATCATACACATATATCTCCTCAAGGTTGGGGTGTCTGAGTCCCCATATTTGATCCCCATGTAAATTAGAGATATAATAGAAGTTAAGTATTTGGTATTTGACCAAAAAGTGTTACTCTTTACTACTTCCTTTGCTCTCAACCCTTGTTGTCTTTTACCCTTTGATTGCCCTCTTTTATCATGATCATTAATTGTAAGGGTTATTACAAGCTAATTACTCCAATATAATGAAGTAGAATGAGTATTTGGTTTTGACCTGTGATAAAGTGAAGGAGGTATTTTCCATAGTGTGTCAAATTATGATATTTATATCAAGATTCAACTACAT
Organism: Sequoia sempervirens; assembly: GCA_007258455.2. Taxonomy (NCBI): domain Eukaryota; kingdom Viridiplantae; phylum Streptophyta; class Pinopsida; order Cupressales; family Cupressaceae; genus Sequoia; species Sequoia sempervirens. The sequence goes on along the minus strand of VDFB02358134.1, from coordinate 87,994,677 downwards.
AGTTTTTGAGTCAAACTCATTGACTCATATTTCATGAGTAATAGTTCACATGAACCCATCTCTCATGAGGATGAATGGTCCACCTAGCACTCATTGCATTTAGGTGATGCTCATAGGGGTGAAGCATTGAGACTTATCGGAGGTCACCCATTCTAGTACTACTCTTACTCAAGTGCGCTTAGCCATGGAGTTCTCCTCAAGATCAAACTCACTTAGTTTTCTACCCCATTTCCAAAATCTTCAACAAGTATTGTGCACCTATGATCTATCCATTATAGAGTCCCATTAGTTCATCCATAGATAACGAGGTATTTTTCTAGTGTCAAATTATGATATTTACATCAAAATTTAATTGCATAGTTTTTGAGTCAAACTCATTGAACCGTATTTCTTGAGTAGTGGTTCACATGAACCCATCTCTTATGAGAATGAATGGTCCACATAACACTCATTGCGTCTAGGTGATGCTCATAAGGATGGATCGCCAAATTTTTGGGGAGGTCACCCATCCTATTACTACTTGACTCAAGCATTTTTAACCATGAAGTTTCCCAAGATCAAGCCCACTTAACTTGCTACACCATTTGCAATGCCTTCAAGTGTTGTGCATTTGATAAATTCTTTCTTGGTGAAGAACCAAAATAGTGTACATTGCATGGGGTGATTGTACATATATATTTACACATCCCTTGCATTTGCTATAACTTGATTGATCCACTTAATTTTGTCGATGTCCTTGGACATTGCTTATGAAATGTACAAATGGTTCTATTGGGACTCAAATATATAGTGCCCTTTTTTGCTTGAGTCCTTTCATTTTTCATGTGTTGTTTTGGTCATTTGTGACCCATTATTGATAATCAATCTAAAAAATCTTCTAAGTTGGGTCTCCATGTTGAAGTGTTGTTCAAAAGGGATACAAGATGTTTAGGAAGTTTGTTGAAATAAGCTAAAACCAATAAAAAATATGCTTGTAGATTTTTCTTGTCTAATTGGTCCATGTCTATTTCCCTTAGTTTTCCCCACAAGGTCTTGTTTGGTTGGAAATCCCCATAAAGGAAGAAAATAAAATAAAATCACTAAGTTTTCCTTTTGTGGGAACCTAACTTCCATTTAAACTTCTCCTTTTAAAAGTTACTATGTCCAATTCAATTGTCTTTTCTCGCATGTCTGATCTAGTTGAAAATTTTCACATCATTATGCCTTTTGCGAGATCTTGATGGTTGTCTAAATTGCATCAATCAAATTTTAAATCATCTGGTTCACTTGACTTTACTTGCACCCACCCATTCAAGAGTTAAAACTAAATCTTTGTAGAAGTCTAAACCCTGTTTGGACCTGATTGATATCTACTCAACTGAATTGGTTCACTTCAATCTTTCAATATATCCAGTTTGCCTAAATTTTTTTGCATGAAGGCCTTTTGTGGAAATTTGCTACCCATTCAAACTTCCCCATTTAAATGTGATCTATCTAGTTCACTTGGTCTTTTCTGCATCCAATATTTTATCAAGCCAAATTTAAATGATTGTGGAAGCCCAATGTCCATTTGAACCCGATCCTTAACCTTATGCATAAGTCCGGTTCACTTTTTGAAAGTTCCACATGCCATACCTTTGTGATGTCACCAATCAATCATCATCACATCACCAACTGTTTGGTGAAGATTACATAGCCAATTGAACAAAACCTTTTAAAAACCATTCTTATTCAATTTAGTTGGTCTCCCTTGCAAAATCAATCCACTTGCATTTTCTTGCATGCCATCCTTTGTTGACATCATCCCACGTTGTTGATGTCATCATGGCATCTTCCCATTTGAAGCACCCTAGTATATGATGATGTCACACTTACATCATGATTACTTCAAATGAATGTCTTTTTCTTATTGTCATCATTAGAACTTTTCATCTGAACCAAACATCGAAATCAATTGTGAAGTTGGCTAGTTCAATTGGTCTTCCCTGCAAGTGCAATTTTGACAATTTTTTCTACAAATATGGTTTAGTGGAAAAATCCTATAAAGGTTCATTGCGCTTCAAAATCTTGCAAATTCATCTAGATGTGTAGAAGGATCCCACAAAGCACTATAATGTTAGGAATTTCATGGTATTGCTCTGTAAATGTCTCACACCTAACCATCTACTGATCTAGATGCCATTAATACATCTTCCACTTGCTAAGGACTTAATGCCATAATTTTGAAAATATGCTTGGGTGTCAAAACTTCAAGTCCACATTTGATCCTAGCTACTTGTCATTATTGCAAAGATCACCACCTACTAGAATTTAATGCCCATGTTGTTCAATCTAAGACACTCCATTTTGGGTAGGAATGATCCTATTGCATTTATCAGACAGTGTTGTAGATTAGGGTTTCACTCTGTGCTTGTTAAATGAAGAGTTAAGGTTCATTTTGAAAGGTTGTTGGTTCGGCTGTGATCTCTAGACACCAAAAAGAGAGAGTTGTAGGTAGCCATAGATGTCATGTCTAGTTCACTGAGGGACTATAGACTTGTGGAATTGAAGAAGATTACTATTGTAAGTGGATTTTCTTGCATAATGTCCTTATGGCATTAAGTATGTATTTATGAAGGTTTCTTAGTTGCAAATAAGGATTCTCCTTTGTTGCATTTGTTGGTATGAATGTAATGTGGCTTAGATGAATGTAAGAACATTTTGAAAATGTTGCAAATATTGTGATGATCTCTTTCATTTTATATATGAATATATGCAGTTATGTTATGGATTGCTAAGTATGCTCTGTCACAAAATTCAATGAGAATTGTTGTATGCAAATACATAGCTCCATGTTCTTTTATTCCAATTTGTTTTCTTCTCAATGTGTTGTGATTCTGTTGCCCAATAGATAGGCATCGATCTAGAACCACCCACCAATCTCACATCATTCAAAATAAAAACATTAATCAATAGTGTAGGAGTAGTAGTTTTGTGCATTCATGAGCTCTTAGTATAACTAGATATTTATCTTCAAGAGAGCTATTCAAATGAATCTACTTCATGTGGGTCATGATTGCATAATTTTTTCAGTTATATAGGGGTATTAAGATATCTAGTTGTACTTGATTCAATGAAAAGCTTTGAGGCCAAGTCAATAGGTTGGGTTTGATTGTTGATAGGTTGGGTTATTCATTTTGATTGATTGCAATACATGTTAAGTATACCCTAGGAACACCCTCCTAAGTCTAAGTCAAGCCCGAAGAATAGGAGATGAAAATCCACTCTCGTAGGGTTAGAATTTAACCCTCCATAATCTATTGATAAGTTGATTTTACTTGTATGACAATAACCTTGGCCCTGTGCATGAAATTTCATTCTACGAAGTGGAGCAATGATTTTGGGACCCAATAGTTGCATCATTACTAGGAATCTGATTAAATTAGTTGTTGTTGATGAAGTGTGAGCCCAATGCACATTTTGAAAACCTATGTAACCTGATTACTACTTTTAGCCAACAAATTTGTGTTTGGGTAAGTTTGGCATCTTGTCAACTTACACCAATATAATGGCAACATTGTTAGGGATATCTTAGTTGTTCCTTTGTGAGGTGGCAACAAACATGAAGTTTTGTTGTTGTTGTTCATGCTTCATGAACATTATTCAAGGTAATTATAGTTGGTCATAAGGTACACCATTTTCATCTAGTTTGAAGCATGGTTTCTTTCCTAGGAAAAAAACATATTATTTGTTCTATTCTCTTCTTCACCCTACACAAGTAATTGTTACTATCCCTAGATGGTTGGAATGGACTCATATATCCCAGGGGTACTTTTTCAAATGTATTATATAATTCAAACCTTAGACTTGATGATAGATCAAATGTCTAGAAATACTATGAGGATGAACCTCCCTGCTTTTCATATAACCCAAAAAAAAAATCACATTTAAAAATACATGTATTCGTACTTGAAAACAAGTTAAGGATAAAAGAGATTGAGAGGCTTGAAAAATAATGTGAACCCTTACGATCACAAATGTACCCTACTATTACAAAAAATATGTTCCTTCATCTCCTATTGTCTTACTTGATCCCATTTACAAGTAGTTTGGCCTTTCTTGGGTCTAATATGAAAGGAAAACAATGAAAGATTTAACATACAAATTGATGCTTAGGTGTCACGTCTCAGACTTTGATGCTGTTTTGACCATGACTTTGTGGGATTTATTACATGAATTATGATACGTGTTAGAGCAATATGGCATAATACAATGCTTTGGTGTATGGGAATGTAGAAAAATATTTGTTTTTAGAATTATGAGTGCATTTTATTTTTAAAATATACAAGATAGAACAAAAATAGAAGTGTTGATTTAATTATTGCTTAGATTTATATTTCTATATTGGTTACTAATACATTTTTGTTGTTGCACGCCTGAGTGCATTTGAGTTGCAGGTGGTCGAAGACCAAGAGTGTGATTGAGGAAAAGAAGGCTAGCTTCCCGATAGGGTAAAAGAGGAGAAGCTCTCGAACACACACACAACACCTAAAAATCATGTAGTTGCATTTAGGTCATGTCTGTTTTCAATGTGATTATTTTAAATTGATTACATGGTGTGAATAAGTGATTGATAAAAAAAATATATATATAATAACATAGAAAAATTAAATTATAATTTAATTTATCCATAAAAGTTGTGAAAAGATTATGGTTTATTTTATTTAGTTTATTCCATTTATTTTGTGCAATAAAAGGAAAATCTGATTTAGATTAGGAAATTAAGAATAAAATAAAAAAATATTATATTTGCATATAATAAGGAAGAAATATTTGGTTGGCATATTAAAAGGTGGAGATATCTTTGTTTGCATATGTTTTTAAAACCTTAGTCCAAAATTGGGAGAAATGAACAGCCCCGAGAAAACTTTGGGCTCTCGGGAAATTTTCCTTAAAACCAACAATGCTGTTGGCAAGTGGCAACCTCTGGAATTTGCATGTAAAATTTATCTGTCATTTGGAAATACTCTGCATGACCCTCGGATGGAGGAATAAAGCTTTAAGGGAGAAAAGAGAACATTCATTATTGGCAGACATAACCAGGGCTCTGGAAGAGGGAGACAGAGAGAGGTAATACTAGGCATCTGCAACTGAAGATACTTGCCAGGTTATTTTCCATTCCTTGTTTTCAAATCAGTTTAAAATTGCAGTAAGAAATTGGAGAAATGAAATGCATCATTCTATAAAAATGATTACAGATGCCTGAGAAATCTTTTCCAATTTTATTTTGAATCTGGGTAAAAGTCTTCTTCTCATTTGTTGCATTATAGAAAGAATATCCAATCTTTTTCTTCTAGATTAGGGTTGCATTCTGTTGCAAAAGCTGTAAATTATTAAACTGCTCTCAATTGTATTTGAAAACATATATAAATGTATAAATATATATATATACACACACATGAATCTGTATTCCTGTATATATATACACAGGAATCTGTATTCCCGTGCATATATATATATATATATGCATATAATCTTGCAAGAATAACTTTCACCTGAAATAAATTCGAAATTCCTTTGAAATAAGTTTAAATGCAGTATAATACTGGGCAAATCTTTCTTTTGAGATAATGAAATTGTTTAACTGTAGGGGGAAGGGGAGGGATTTTAATCCCCAGCCCTTCCCATGGGAAGGACATGGCTCTGTGGGGAGGCTCGCGCCCTCCACAGGCCGCAGCCTGTGGAGGGGGCGCGAGCTCCTCACAGCCCGCGCCCTCCCCATGGGAGGTGCAAGGGCTTCCTGCACCCTTGTGGTGCTCAACACCAGTATGAAACCCTGTACAATGCTTTTATTCTGTGTGCACAGCCTGAAAACGTGTGAACAGTTATGAAAATCAGTATTTCTTTCTTTAAAGCATATATATATATTTACACTCAGCTGTTTATGAATTTTTATATATATATATATATTCATACATATATATATATATATCAAAATGCAAGTTTGAACAGGAAAACCATCTTCAGAATGTGATATGATCTCTGTCGAAAAATACACAAACATCTCAGAAATTTTAAACCTGGAACAAGAACAAAAGTACCTCTGAGAAAACATGTAAACTGAAAATCTTCTTGATCACATTGTCATATACTTACATACAGAAGTACATTCCTGAATAATGGTATACAATATAAAATTCGAATGCAAGTTTTTCTTTCAAACCTCTGTTATTCTAAAAGAATTGCACTGTTTCTGTATATTACTAATATCTAGAAACCTATATTAAATTGAGAGTTACACTTTCAATCAGCTTGAATTTGGAAAGAGTAGGAGTATATACATAAATCAGCGAACACTGTTTCATACAAAAGAATTAATTAAATTCCTCTACTTGTGTTTGTACACTGATAGTATTTTGACATACATGTATTTTTTTTTTTTTTTCATATTCAAGAGAGTAGCCTGGAGTAAAAAAAAAATAGAGTCCTTTACCAAATCAGAAAAGAATTACTTACAAAAGAGTAGATGAAATCTTACTATTGAACTTACAACCTTTCTTTTCTTTTGTCAAATGTAATTCAAAAGATGTTATGAAAATTCTCATTTGAAATTCTTTTAGAATCAATTGAATGCATGAAACATGTAAGGAAAATGCACAACTTTCTGCTTTTGTATTCATTTATACTTTACTTTTGGTAACTTCTGGGACAGGATGCCAAAGGTGGATCCACAAAGACGGTAGTTTGACCTTTTCTAAACTACCATTTGCTTGTTTTATTTATGCTTGGCCAAGCACTTGTACCTTTGAAATAGATGGATTTGTTTTAAAAGCCTAGAAATGTATATGTATTTGAGTCTCTGCCACCTCCTGTTGCAAGAAATGTGTTTTTTTCATGTTAGAAATGCATATAGGCACCGGGCATGCATCGAGTTCCCTCCTATTTTATTGTGTCAGGTTGTTAGGCTCCTTTATGCAGGGCCGGGGATTCCTTCGAGTTAGGAAGGAACCCGGGGAAGTCATGTACTTCGTGGTTGGGTGGAAAAGGCGCCTGAATCACACTCTTGGCCCCCAGCTCGCAAGCAGACCGATGGTGTCATGGCGGTTGGAGGTTCAGAGTTTAATTTGCTTTTGATGTACTTGTATATCATTCTGGAATGGCTTGTATAGCTCCATTGTATATATATTTGTATTTGACATTCATTGTTGAAACTTTGAAATAGAAGTATGGCATGAAAGAATCTAATGTAACATTGATACGTAGAATTAAAGCTTTATGACGTAGCATTGATAAGATGTTTCTATTGAAATTATTGAACTCTTCTGAGTATGGATGAATATGTATAAATATGAAAATTCATTGATGTACTTTTGCCATGTGCATAGTCTTGATAAATTACAGTATTATTATTTATATACATAAAATGCCAATTTAATTCTCTTTTATTGAGCTCATTTTGGAAGTTTTATGAATGATATTAATTACTTGGAAACCTTTTGAAACGGATTGAATAATTGAAAATGTCTTTACTTTTAATTTTCCGAGCGTTACATTAGGTTTGATGAGTATGATCATCTAGAGGGGGATGCACTTGTTGACGTGTTTTTAGATTTTGTGAAAATATTTCAGTTTGAGGATGAAGACATGTGGACAAGATTTTTTGTTAGACCATTAGAAAGAAAGACAAAGAATTGGTTTCCTTGAGAATTATTTTTCTTTGTGGAATAATCTTGTGGCTGCATTTGAAGTGGAATTTTCTTCAGTCTATTGCTATTGTCCAAGAATTAGAACAATCACAAAATCATAGGTTTGTTATTGCTCTTTCCAAGATTCCAAAGGGATTCAAACTTAGCATACCTACCTATATTGATATGTTTCTATGAACCTATGATGCTACTATAGGTTCTAGTTCAATATGTTAATAAATTAATTTGGTGAACATACAATAAGCATACAATTACCTTGGATGGTATGAGAAATATGACTGCAAAATCTTTATCCCCGAAAACATATATTGTTGGTGATGAACATGCTATTGTGGATAGTGATTACATGGATGTTTCATGTGGTTCAAGCACAATATCAAGTGATAATTGAGTTTCTAGGTGAGTAGATAAAGGTTTTGGTGCATGTGACAACAATATAGGAGATGTTGATATTGTGTGCACCTACATTTAGCTAGACCAATTATCCTTGGGTGATTACAATGAAAAAAATCAATGATGGTTTCTAGCTTGAGAATAAAGAGCACAACCTTGTTGTTTGTTGTAGCAGTATGGACATTGAGGAAGGTGTGTATGTCAAGTGAGTTATTAGATGAATTAACTAAGGTATCTAATTATATAGGGCATACACAAGTTAATGATGTAAATGATGAACAATAAAATGCTTTCTTGTATGATCTCTCACCCTCTTTTGTCCCTATTGTTGATTTTGAAGTTGCTATTGATTGTTTGTGTGAGGATAACATAGGCATAATTGTACATGGTGATAAGAATGTTACAATGGATGTTGGTAGAACTAATGAAAATCAATATGAAGAGTTTGTACTTGAGGAATGAGAAATAGGCGATCATATGGATGGATATGACATCCTATTTATTTTGTGTACAACATGAAGTCTTCCTCATGCTCAATATACACCAATAGGGTCATATGAAGGTGTTGCTACATAAATTAAGGTGGAGGGAGATATGTGCCACAAGTATGATTTTAGCAACACATATTCCATAGTAGGTTGCCAAGAGAAGATTGAAAAGGTGAGACAATTTGTAGAGTGCAACTCCTCACTAAAAGTATCTCATGATACTATTTGTTGTGCTGGTGTAGATTGCATCATCATATATGATGGTGAGGTATGTTGGTTTCCTACTGTCCTTGAGATGAGAAAAAATGAGTAAATTTTTTTCCTTCTTGATGAAGATGTGGCTTTGTATAGTGTGGATGACGATGTATTCGAGTTTGAGTGTATAAATTGGGCCCAACATATAGCTTGTAATAATTTTGAGAAGAAAAATATATTCCAAGTTTACGATCAATTGATTCCTCAAGTTTCTTATATGTCAGAGCTTCATTCTTTTTTCAATTTGATGTGCATGAGGAGTTTACTTGTGCATATCAAATTTGATGGAGATATATTTTTTATTACAATGTGAATTGAGATTTTTCTTTTACCTCAATTCTCTTGAGGAGGTTAGCAAGTATGAAAATACCATAGTTTCTTTTAAGGTTAATCTAATTTTTCAAGTTGTGTAACGAATTGCTATAGAAAGAAATGACAAAAATACAAGGTAATGTGGCGACTTATGTTTTGTGGTTTCCATGCAATGGAAAGATTGGTGGTGGAGGTGGTCTTCACTCTTTCAAAGATAATCACAAGTTTGTGCATGCAAGAAGAAGGTTATATTTGTTACAACTAAATGGAGGAGATATTTTTAGGTTGAGGGAAGTCTATTCCTTCAACAAGATGATGTTTGATAGATCCAAGTAACTCCATCCTTCCTTTGCATTTGACTTGCATTGTGTTAAAATTTTGTTTCACAACCATTATTTCATTGTTAATGTGTTATCATGTTAATTGGCTGACTTTCATCTTGTACATATTTTTTATCCTTTGTGTGTTTGTCTCGATCACTTTTTTGTTCCCCAATTTCGGTTTGCATAGATATTTTAGATTATCATTGTTCCTCCAAGAGGCACCCATCCCCAATTAGAGCCATTGTTGGGATTGAAATCCATAGTGCCCTTTTTCACTTGAGTCCCTTCATTTTCCATGTGTTGTGTTGGTCACTTGTGATCCATTATTGATAATTGACCATCATTAATAATTGATATGAGAAATATTCTAAGTTGTCTCACCATGTTGAAGTTCCATTCAAAAGGGATAGGAGATGTTCAAGGAGTTTTTTGAAATAAGTTAAAATAAATTAGAATTTTTTTTGCAAGCTTTTCCTTTCTAGCTAGACCATGTCTAGTTTCCTTAGTTTTCCCCACAAGGTCATGTATGGTTGGAAATCTCCGTAAAGGAAGAAAAATGAAGAATTTTACGAGAATTCAACTTCTGTTTGAACTTCCCCTTTGAAATTTATCAAGTTCAATTCAATTGTCTTTTCTCTCATGTTTGGTTCGATTGAATTTTTTTGTATCATTATGCCTTTTATAGGATCTCGATGGTCATCTAAATTACACCAATCAAATGTTAAATCATCTAGTTCACTTGACTTTCCCCACACCTAGCCATTCATTAATTAAGATTCAATCTTTATAAAAGTCCAAATCTTGTTTGAACCTGATTGATATCCACTCAATTGAACCAATTCACTTCAATCTTTCCACATATCCAATTTGCCTAATATTTTCCACATTAAGGCCTTTTTTGAAATTTGCTACCCACCCAAACTTTCCCATTTAAAAGTGATCTATTTGGTTCACTTGTCCTTTTTTGCATTTGATATTTTATCAAGCCAAATTTAAATGACTACAAAAATTTGATGTCCATCTAAACCTAATCCTTAACCTTATGCATAAGTCCAGTTCATTTTGAAAGTTCTACATGCCATACCTCCATGATGCCATCATTCCACCATCATTACATCACTAACCTTTTTGTGAAGATTCTTTAGCCAAATTAATTGGAACTTTTAAAACCTATTCTTATTTGGTTTAATTGGTCTCCCCCACAATATCTGCCCACTTGCATTTTTACACATGCCATCCTTTGTTGATATCATAGTATCCTTTGTTGATGTCATCCCACCCTATTGATGTCATAATGATGTGATCCCATCCGAAACACCCCCAATCCATGATGACCTCACACTTACATTATGATGATGTCATCCTATCCTTTTGTTGATGTCATCATTATAACTTTTCATCCAAAGTAGATATGGAAATCAATTGTGAAGTTTTGATGGATTTTCTATTGATCCAGTTCAATGTAAACTCTTGCAAAGGTTTGATTGCACTTAAAAATCCCATTGAATCATACAGATGTGCAAAAAGATCCCAAAAAGTGCTAGAACTTCCAAAATTTCATGATATTTCTTTGCAAATATCTTACCTTCACTTTTTCGATCCAAACACCATTAATGCATCTTCCACTTGTGAAGGACTTAATGGCATAAGTTTGAAAATATGTTTGGGTGCCAAAAATTCACATTCGAGTTTTCTTCTAGCTACCCACTAACATTGTAAAGGTCGCCCACCCACCAAAACGCAATTCCCATGCTATTGTTCAATTTGAGGTGCCCATTTTGGGTGGGAGTGATCTTATGCCATTGATCGAACATTATTGTAGATTAGGTTTCAACCTATGCTTGTTAAATGAAGAGTTAGGGCTCATTTTTAAAAGGTTGTTGGTTCGGTTGTGATCTCTTGATGTCAAAAAATAATTTCGAGGGTAGCCATAGATGCCACAACTAGTTCGCTAAGGGATTCCAGACTTATGGAATCAAAGAATATTAGTATTGTGTGTGTTCATTGCATAATGTCTCCATAACATTAAGTATGTATTTAAAAAAGTTTCTTAGTTGTAGATAGGGATTTTCCTTTTCCACATTTGTGGGCATGAATGTAATGCAGGTCAAATGAATGGAATAGCATTTTGAAAAATATTGTAAGTATTGTGACAATCTCTCTCATTTTTTATGTATGAATATATTTAGTTATGGATTATTAATTACGCTCTATCACAAAATTTTATGATCATTATTATATGCAAATACATAGCTCCATATTCTTTTATTCTAGTTTGTTCTCTTCTTAGTGTGTTATGACTTTGTTACCCAATAGAAAGGCACCTATTTGGAACCACCTACCAATATCACATCATTCAAAACAAAAGCATTAAACACTAGTGTATGAGTAGTAGTTTTGTGCTTCCACGATCTCATAATATAACTAGAGATTTATCTTCAAGAGTGCTATTCAAATGAATCTATTTTAGTAGGTCATGATTACATAATTTTGTCAGTTATATAGGGTTTTTGAGATAACTAGTTGTATTTGGTTTAGTGACAAGATTTAGGACCAAATCAATAGGATGGGTTTGATTATTGATAATTTTGACTACAATATCTATTAAGGTATACCCTTGGGAACACCCTCTTGATTCTAAGTTGAGCTCGAAGAGAAAGAGATGAAACCAACTCTCATAGAGTTGGTCTTTAACCCTCCACAATTTTTTGATGAATTAATTTCACTTGCATGATGATAACCTTGGCCTTGTGAGTGATATTTCATTCTAGGATGTGGAGCAATAATTTTTGGACCCAACTAGGTTCAATAGATATATTTGTGGACATATTTAAAAAACTTATCAACTATCTCGTTAAATTTAAATTGGATTTTTTCACTCTTAGATATGATATAAATCATAAATTTATTTATTCTCTTCAAAGCATTTCAAAATTGCATGTCCACCTAATGAGAATAAAATGAAAGAGTTTTACCTATGACAATCACTATGGTTTCACCTTGGTTCAATCATGGAAATAAACTTATACCCTATTTGAAACCTTTGATTTTAACAATGGTAAACAATCATATCTAGGAAATAGATGGTTTAGTAATCTATAAATACCAATATCATGGAATAATAGTTCTTTCTCATTTATTTAGAACCCATATGGCTTTTAGAAATTATTAGTGCATGACATACTTCAAAATCTTGCAAATTCATCTAGATGTGTAGAAGGATCCCACAAAGCACTATAATGTTAGGAATTTCATGGTATTGCTCTGTAAATGTCTCACACCTACCCATCTACTGATCTAGATGCCATTAATACATCTTCCACTTGCTAAGGACTTAATGCCATAATTTTGAAAATATGCTTGGGTGTCAAAACTTCAAGTCCACATTTGATCCTAGCTACTTGTCATTATTGCAAAGATCACCACCTACTAGAATTTAATGCCCATGTTCAATTTAAGACACTCCATTTTGGGTAGGAATGATCCTATTGCATTTATCAGACGGTGTTGTAGATTAGGGTTTCACTCTATGCTTGTTAAATGAAGAGTTAAGGTTCATTTTGAAAGGTTGTTGGTTCGGCTGTGATCCCTAGACACCAAAAAGAGAGAGTTGTAGGGTAGCCATAGATGTCGCGTCTAGTTCACTGAGGGATTATAGACTTGTGGAATTGAAGAAGATTACTATTGTAAGTGGATTTTCTTGCATAATGTCCTTATGGCATTAAGTATGTATTTAAGAAGGTTTCTTAGTTGCAAATAAGGATTCTCCTTTGTTGCATTTGTTGGCATGAATGTAATGTGGCTTAGATGAATGTAAGAACATTTTGAAAATGTTGCAAATATTGTGATGATCTCTTTCATTTTATATATGAATAAATGCAGTTATGTTATGGATTGCTAAGTATGCTCTGTCACAAAATTCAATGATCATTGTTGTATGCAAATACATAGCTCCATGTTCTTTTATTCCAATTTGTTTTCTTCTCAATGTGTTGTGATTCTATTGCCCAATAGATAGGCATCGATCTAGAACCACCTAACAATCTCACATCATTCAAAATAAAAACATTAATCAATAGTGTAGGAGTAGTTTTGTGCATTCATGAGCTCTTAGTATAACTAGATATATATCTTCAAGAGAGCTATTCAAATGAATCTACTTCATGTGGGTCATGATTGCATAATTTTGTTAGTTATATAGGGGTATTAAGATAGCTAGTTGTACTTGATTCAATGACAAGCTTTGAGGCCAAGTCAATAGGTTGGGTTTGATTGTTGATAGGTTTGATTATTCATTTTGATTGATTGCAATACATGTTAAGTATACCCTAGGAACACCCTCCTAAGTCTAAGTCGAGCTCGAAGAATAGGAGATGAAAATCCACTCGTAGGGTTGGACTTTAGCCCTCCATAATCTATTGATAAGTTGATTTTACTTGTATGACAATAACCTTGGCCATGTGCATGAAATTTCATTCTACGAAGTGGAGCAATGATTTTGGGACCCAATAGTTGCATCATTACTAGGAATCTGATTAAATTAGTTGTTGTTGATGAAGTGTGAGCCCAATGCACATTTTGAAAACCTATGTAACCTGATTACTACTTTTAGCCAACAAATTTGTGTTTGGGTAAGTTTGGAATCCTGTCAACTTACACCAATATAATGGAAACATTGTGAGGGATATGTTAGTTGTTCCTTTGTGAGGTGGCGAAAAACATGAAGTTTTGTTGTTTTTGTTGTTCATGCTTCATGAACATTATTCAAGGTAATTGTAGTTGCTCATAAGGTACACCATTTTCATCTAGTTTGAAGCATGGTTTCTTTCCTAGTAAAAAAACATATTATTTGTTCTATTCTCTTCTTCACCCTACACAAGTAATTGTTACTATCCCTAGATGGTTGGAATGGACTCATATATTCCAGGGGTACTTTTTCAAATGTATTATATAATTCAAACCTTAGACTTGATGATAGATCAAATGTCGAGAAATACTATGAGGATGAACCTCCCTGCTTTTCACATAACCCAACCAAAAAAAAATCACATTTAAAAATACATGTATTCGTACTTGAAAACAAGTTAAGGATAAAAGAGATTGAGAGGCTGGAAAAATAATGTGAACCCTTACGATCAAAAATGTACCCTACTATTACAAAAAATATGTTCCTTCATCTCCTATTGTCTTACTTGATCCCATTTACAAGTAGTTTGACCTTTCTTAGGTCTACTATGAAAGGAAAACAATGAAAGATTTAAAATACAAATTGATGCTTAGGTTTGATGGGTATGATCATCTAGAGGGGGATGCACTTGTTGACGTGTTTTTAGATTTTATGGAAATATTTCAGTTTGAGGATGAAGACATGTGGACAAGATTTTTTGTTAGATCATTAGAAAGAAAGACAAAGAATTGGTTTCCTTGAGAATTATTTTTCTTTGTGGAATAATCTTGTGGCTGCATTTGAAGTGGAATTTTCTTTAGTCTATTGCTATTGTCCTAGAATTAGAACAATCACAAAATCACAGGTTTGTTATTGCTCTTTCCAAGATTCCAAAGGGATTCAAACTTAACATACCTACCTATATTGATATGTTTCTATGAACCTATGATGCTACTATAGGTTCTGGTTCAATATGGTAATAAATTAATTTGGTGAACATACAATAAGCATACAATTTCCTTGGATGGTATGAGAAATATGATTGCAAAATCTTTACCCCCGAAAACATATATTGTTGGTGATGAACATGCTATTGTGGATAGTGATTACATGGATGTTTCATGTGGTTCAAGCACAATATCAAGTACTAATTGAGTTTCTAGGCGAGTAGATAAAGGTTTTGGTGCATGTGACAACAATATAGGAGATGATGATATTGTGTGCACCTACATTTAGCTGGACCAATTATCCTTGGGTGATTACAATGAAAAAAATCAATGATGGTTTCTAGCTTGAGAATAAAGAACACAACCTTGTTGTTTGTTGTAGCAGTATGGACATTGAGGAAGGTGTGTATGTCAAGTGAGTTATTAGATGAATCAACTAAGGTATCTAATTATATAGGGCACACACAATTTAATGATGTAAATGATGAACAATAAAATGATTTCTTGTATGATCTCTCACCCTTTTTTGTCCCTATTGTTGATTTTGAAGTTGCTATTGATTGTTTGTGTGAGGATAACATAGGCATAATTGTACATGGTGATAAAAATGTTACAATGGATGTTGGTAGAACTAATGAAAATCAATATGAAGAGTTTGCACTTGAGGAATGCAAAATAGGCGATCATATGGATGGATATGACATCCTATTTATTTGTGTACAACATGAAGTCTTCCTCATGCTCAATATCCACCAATAGGGTCATATGAAGGTGTTGCTACATAAATTAAGGTGGAGGGAGATATGTGCCACAAGTATGATTTTAGCAACACATATTCCATAGTAGGTTGCCAAGAGAAGATTGAAAAGGTGAGACAATTTGCAGAGTGCAACTCCTCACTAAAAGTATCTCATGATACTATTTGTTGTGTTGGTGTAGATTACATCATTATATATGATGGTGAGGTATGTTGGTTTCCTATTGTCCTTGAGATGAGAAAAAATGAGTACAAATTTTTCCTTCTTGATGAAGATATGGCTTTGTATAGTGTGGATGACGATGTATTCGAGTTTGAGTGTATAAATTGGGCCCAACATCTAGCTTGTAATAATTTTGAGAAAAAAAATATATTCCAAGTTTACAATCAATTGATTGCTCAAGTTTCTTATATGTCAGAGCTTCATTCTTTTTTCAATTTGATGAGCATGAGGAGTTTCCTTGTGCATATCAAATCTGATGGAGATATATTTTTTATTACAATGTGAATTGAGATTTTTCTTTTACCTCAATTCTCTTGAGGAGGTTAGCAAGTATGAAAATACCATAATTTTTTTTAAGGTTGATCTAATTTTTCAAGTTGTCTAACCAATTGCTATAGGAAGAAATGACAAAAATACAAGGTAATGTGGCGACTTATGTTTTGTGGTTTCCATGCAATGGAAAGATTGGTGGTGGAGGTGGTCTTCACTCTTTCAAAGGTAATCACAAGTTTGTGCATGCAAGAAGAAGGTTATATTTGTTACAACTAAATGGAGGAGATATTTTTAGGTTGAGGGAAGTCTATTCCTTCAACAAGATGATGTTTGATAGAGGCAAGTAACTCCATCCTTCCTTTGCATTTAACTTGCATTGTGTTAAAATTTTGTTTCACAACCATTATTTCATTGTCAATGTGTTATCATGTTAATTGGCTATGACTTTCATCTTGTACATATTTTTTGTCCTTTGTGTGTTTGTCTCGATCACTTTTTTGTTCCCCAATTTCGGTTTGCATAGATATTTTAGATTATCATTGTGCCTCCAAGAGGCACCCATCCCCAATTAGAGCCATTGTTGGGATTGAAATCCATAGTGCCCTTTTTCACTTGAGTCCCTTCATTTTCCATGTGTTGTGTTGGTCATTTGTGATCCATTATTGATAATTGACCATCATTAATAATTGATATGAGAAATATTCTAAGTTGTCTCACCATGTTGAAGTCACCAGTAGGGAAAGAAGCAAAAGCTAGAGGGAGCCCCCAAAGATCATGTAGAGATGAAGCATGCAAAAATGGTCTCCTCCATAACTTCCACCACAACCTCCAAATTTCCAACGAGAAAGGGCACTGAAAGAAGAGATGGTTAGAGCCTTCCTCATTGTTCCCACAAAGAAAGAAAATTGACAGGCTGTAAAAACCTCTTTTCCTAATATTCTCCCAAGTAAGACATTTATTTAGACTTAACAACCACATAAATGAATTACACTTGGGCCACCCATTTTTATTCCAAATTCGTTTCCACCAAGGATACTCCCTTAAGTTCCCCTATTGAATTAGTAAAGTAGCCTAACCTTGTGCCACTGTGTACTTCCCTTTAGGCTCATGACCCCAGGCCAACACATCCTTATCCTTAGAAGAGAAACAAGGACACATAGCAAGAATCAAAGCCAAGGAATTTCACTCCTCCTAAGAATCCCCCCAAGCCAATTAAGGGAGTGATGCCACTGATACACTAAAGAGATCCCCAATAAGGAAGAGCATTTGAAGCTCTCCAAATTGGCCCAACTAGCCTCCACAAAAATCTCGCTTAAAGCTTGAAGATCAAGATGAGATGAAAGAATTGATAGATGACCATCCGAAGAATCTGACCAAAAGTGAGCACGATCACCTTTAATACTAATCCAAAAAATACCATTCTTAATAAGGGTGGCACCCCTTTTTATAGTCCTCCAGATCATAGAACCTTTACCATCTAAAACCATGCATGGAATGTCCTCATCAACAACACCACCAAGATACTTAAAGTTCAAAATTCAGGCCCAAAGTTGATCAGAGAGAGTGCACTACCTCTAGTATAATTTTTCAGCAAGAGAAAGGTTGTTGTACCTAGAATTCCTAAGACCTAAACCACCACACTCCTTAGGTTTACACACTTGGTCCCAACTAACCAAGCTCCACTTATGATGCACAAGATTTCCAACCCATAAAAATTTCCTAGCTAGAGAATTATATTCCTTAAGGAAACCTATAAGAGTAGATAAAACCAAGAACTTGTACAATGGGAGAGCCTTCAAAACAAAAGTTAACATGGTCAACCTGCTAGCAAAAGAAAGCCACCGAAAAGTCCAATGATTGAATTTTGATAAAAAAATTTCTAGGATATGCTACTAGTATGTCTTATTCAGGGTACCAACACAGAGGGGAATACCCAAATAATCCATAGGAAGGATACCAATCTGAAAATGAGGTATGTGAGAAGTTCTACTTTGAATCAATCTAGGGGTATTGACAAAAATGATACTAGACTTGCTCTCATTAATCCTTTGACTAGATGTAGTCAAATAAATATCAAGAGCCTTCCTGAAGTTAACTGGCTCATCAATTTTTTCCAATCCCATCAAAGCAGTGTCATAAAAAAATTGAAGGTGATTCTGAGAGCCCAATCCTTGGTTCCAGCTCCAGCCTTTGATAAATCTAATATCCTTATACTTCCTCAATAGTCTACGAAGACCCTCATGCAATAAAATAAAAAGATATGGAGAAAGAGGGTCACCTTTCTTGAGGCCCCTCAAAGCTAGAGAAGTATGAGAGGGTGATACATTGATCAACATAGAGAAGGATGATGAAGTCACACAACTCATGACTGAGTCCAAATGAAAACCGAAAGCCACAGGAATATGCTGGAGAAAAGACCACTCGACTCTGTCACAGGCTTTGGACATATCCAATTTCATGAACATGAATTTATTCTTAGAAGAGGATATGGAATGCACAACTTCCTTCAGCACCACAATCCCATCCACATTTTGATGACCTTTGACAAAACCCCCTTGTTCCAAAGAAATCAAGGATGCCAAAAAAAATTTCAACCTTTCGGCAATCAACTTAGTAATGACGTTAAAAATCACATTACATAAGGCAATAAGCTGAAATGAATCTAAGGAGTTTTCCCCTTCTTTTTTAGGAATAAGAGCAAGGAAGGTGGAGTTAATTGATTTGAGCATTTTCTTATTAGCCTAGGACTCATGAACCACCTCCAACAAGTCAAATTTAAGGACATCCCAAAACTCCTAGAAAAACTATATCGAGAAGCCATCAAGACCAAGAGCCTTACCTTTCTTCATCTAAAAAAAAATTGTCTCCACCTCCTCCAAAGAAACAGGCCTTAGGAGAAAGTTATTCATGTCTAGGGAAACTAGGGAAGGAATGCATTCAAGAACAATAGCCTCCTCAACCAACCCACCCATATTATCCTCTGTGAAGAGGGAAGAGTAGAACCTAACCACATCCTTTGAAATGGCATGAGAAGAAGAGAGATGATCCCCTTGAGCTGAAATAAGAGAGGTAATTAAATTACCATATCTTCTTTCCTTAACAGAGTTATGAAAAAAACAGTGCTCTTGTCCCCTTCTTGGAGCCAGTCAATATGAGAGTTTTGTTTCAAAAAAATATCTTCCCTCAACTCCCATTCTACAAGGTCCCTGGAAAGTCTAGCATCTTCCTGAAGCAAATACAAAGTCATACCCTCCTTAATTCTGAAGGTGATATTGTCCAGTTGAGCTTGGACCTATTTCTTGTCAAGAAAAATATTCCCAAAAGATAATCTATTCCATTTCTTAAGCATGTATTTAACAAATTGAATCCTCTTGAAAAAGGAGAACATAGTAGTACCAAATGTGAGCTTCCCTTTAGACCACCATCTTTCAACTAATTGGTACAAACTAGGATCACAAAACCACATGAGCTAGAATTTGGAAGGAGGGTTTTTGGGCATAGAGAACCGAAGAGAAGAGAACATGATTGGCCAATGATTTGATCCTTTCCATCCCAAGATTTCAGAAAAAGAAGCCCGAAAATTCCCAATCCAATGGTCAGAGACAAGGAACCTATCAAGCCTCTCAGAAATAGAACCTTCACCACACCTTCTGTTATGCCAAGTGAAAGTCTCATTAATAGGATTCACATCCAACAACTTGAGAGAAGATATGTTATCACACATCAAGGATGAGGTAGGTCCCAAACAAGAAACTCCCCCAAATTTTTCCTCTAGGAAGCAAATAAAATTGAAACCTCCTACAATAATCCAAGGGCAAAGAGGCTCCAAAGATCTAATAAAGTGAACTTGAGACCAAAACATAGTATTAATTGCAAGGTATTTAGGCGCATAAACATTGGAGAGAAGAATAACCTCTCTTGAATGAAAGCAAGAAGTAAGCATTAAAAGAGAATTCTTGTTGGCCACCTACCAAAGAGGAGTTAACTTGCATGGGTTCCAAATACAAGCAACACCCCCTGCAGAACCTTGGGCTCCAAAGCACTGGAAAAGACCTCTCCTCCAAAATTTGGAAGAGACAATCATCATATCATCCACAAAATTTTTAGTTTTTTGGATAAAATAATGTCAAGATTATGGCCATGAATCAAGTCATGGGAAACCTTTTGTATAGGGATTCTACCCAAACCCCTTGCATTCCATGAGAGCACAATCATTTGTGGGATGCGGAAAAATGAGTGAGTCTTAACAACACCTGATTCCACTAAGGACTCACCCATTATCTTCATCTTTTCCAAATATTTATTCCTACCCAGCTTGGCCAACTTATCCATTGCCCCCTTCTTTAAGCTCTTTTGAATGATTCCCAGTTGGGGCATATTTTTCCTTTTACCATCCTCCTTAGCTTAAAAATACAAGGCCGGATCAATAGTTTCCTCAATATCTGCATGTTCCTGGGGGTTTTCACATAGAGGGTTAGCAACCATAATAATCCTTGGTTCACCTTCTAACCCTTGATCATTCACTAGGGTCTCAACAAGGAGTGGTGACTTAGAATCACCATCCTTTGAAGCCTCAAAAGAATCCATACTATGAATAGGAACATGAGAGGAGTGAGGAGTCAGGTCCAAACCTTGAATTCCCAGATCCTCAAAAGTATGATCATGCTCCATTGAGTCCAAATCCTCATTTTTTTTGAGGAAATCAAACCTGTTACCAAAAAACCCCTTGTGCATGGCTTTGTTTTGTCAAAATGAACCCGTAGCCTTTTCCTGGGCTTTCAGAGGAATACAACCATTAGATTCAAGTGCCCCAATTTGAACCAGATCTATACCCTTTTCTCTAGATCATGTGCATGCACCTTAGGAGGAGATTGTTGAGCGCTGCCTCTCATCTTAGGGAAATTTCTTTGCAAATGACTATACTCATGACATGATTTGCAGTGAAAAGGTAGTGCTTCATAGTCAACCTATTGAATCCAACTCATACCTCCCAATCTAATTTCAATAGATTTTGGTAGTGGATTGTTTAGATTAATTTCTACACAAAGACGAGAAAAGGTGGTTACCCTACAGTTGAGGGTTTTCTGAGAGAGACCCAAAGGTTTCCCTAGAGCCACAAAAATAGTGTGAAATATGTACCTATGCCAGAACTCCATTGGAAGCTGAGGTAATCAGATCCACATAGGAATTTTTGACGGGAGCTCTTCTGAAGGATCAAACCCCAAATGCCAAGGTTTAATAAAGAGCCCAACCTGGTTATGGAAATAAGGGCCTCCTTCAAAAACCATATTATGATTTGCAAGCCTAAAAAATACGACAAAGAAAAATCCATTTGCACTGAGGATGATCTCCATATCTCCCTTTGAGTTCCAATTTCTACGAGCCCATGAATCCAAAAATGGTAAAGAAATACAAACTCCCATAAACTTACAGATTAAAGCATGCTCCTCCAAGTACAAAATTTCCTCAACAACCACCTTTGGGTTGATCACCACCACTGAGAAATCCTTTCTCCTTTCTAGAAAACCATTTGATTTTGATTGCATCTTCGAAGGAGGATTAAGTCTTGATCCCTCTATCGCATTCAAGAGGAAATTCACCACATCGTCATGTCCCGATGATGAGGAGTCACCATTCAAAGAATTAAACTTAAAATAAAGCAGAAGAGGGTCATCAAGACTCCCAGAGGGTTCCATGCAAAGACTATAGGAGAGCCACCCACAAAAGAACAAAAAACAAAAAACACAACACAAGAGAACCTGCAAAAAGAAACACAAACCCCACTCATGGTTTGTATGCACAAAAACCCATGCAAAAAATAAAAGAGGAGGCTGTAGATAGGCATGCATAGCCTCATGTGACTAGACCCACCATGCATGAGCCGCCTACACCCTCACGACCTACACAATAGTGCTACAAAAAATGCATCCCACTAAATGTTTTTGAATAAAGTCCCTATGTTAGCACTAAAGGGGGGTGTTAAAAAATATTAGTGTATGACATAGAATAATATAATAAAAAATTATTAGATGTTAGAAGTTAGTTATATTAGCTATGTGTTAGTTGGTGGTTAGTGGTTTACGTAGTTAGTAAGTTGAATGACTTTATAAAGTCATAAATGTAATCATTTGGGTGTTGAAGATGAATGACTAATTTTAAGTGTCGAAGCCTTGTGGTCTTTCTTTTTTATATTTTTAATAATGGCTTACGAGGTTTCACTAATACCGATATAACTCCATGCTAATCATAGGGCCACAATTTCCTTGTGAATTACAACATATATTTTGATCATGGTTCAATTTTCCCAACACATATGGAAAATTTTATAATCACACATGATTCACCATTTACTCCACCATTTTACAATTATGCAGGGATTCACCAAATTTATACTCCACTATTTTATAATTGAACCACAAGATTCACTAAATATGAATTCATATAAATATAAATGAAACTTCAAATCAATCTTTTATACATTTTTTCTCTCCATTCAGATCATAGACAAGTTACAACTATAAGCATTAACATGTTAGTGAAAGGAAAATGATAATTTATTTACTATTTTATAATAAAAAATTCCTCATGTTTATTTATCTCTTTGTTAGTTTGGTTTTATTGTTACAAATGATATTGAGCAATGATACATCTATAATCTAGGCCCTAGGGATGTATATTATATGATTTTCTTATTAATTTTGTCTATTTAATATTTAGTTTCATTGTTACATAATACAAATGATACAAAACACTATTAGTATTGAATCTTTGACAGTCAATTGTGAGCTTAAATGAAAGGAATTTTTATGTAGCTTTTAATTTTTGAGAGATGTCAAGTAGGAACAAATTTTATAAACATGGGAAATGGAGCTCATCAAAATATGGAAACATAATATTGTACTTTGGTAATGCATGTCATCCATTAGATGAAGATCAAACTACAAAATTAGAATTTGCATAATCAATTAGCAAACAAATTAATACCTTACACAAAGTTTATAATGAGTTGGATGATAATTCCCTAGATGATATTTGACACTCATAGGAGGCTCAAGTAGTAGGAATGGTAATATTAATAAATCAACCTCAACAAGGGATAATGAAATATGTAGATCCTACATGAAAGGGGAAAAGAAAAGCCAAATTAAAAATAGGTTGTGAGTGGGATATGACAAGGAATTATTAGATTGATTGGGTGGAAAAGTACCAATTCATTGAATTGAAAAATAATGTAAACAAAGATGAATCTCCCATACACTACAAGTGTAATATTTACAAATGAAAATATGTCAAGGACAAGAAGTTGTAGCTAAAATTTGACACTAGAGAAAAACATGTTGGTAAAGTTTATGGAAATAAAATATTAGATGAAAAGGAAATATTGGTGATAAGATGGAAAAGAGAAGAAGAATGTCTTCATGTCAAACATGCCTTGACATATGATGCACATATTAAAAAAATACAAAGCTTGCTACATTGGAGGTTCAATAGGATCACAACTTAGAAAGATGATGGGAGAAGTGTATTGACAAAAAAATGTTCAATTGAGTGTTCCTTTTCATATTTTTACTAGAGGGCATCCTATAATAGAATACCCAAAATAGAATAGTTTATTATCTTTTATGGGTGTTCCTATATTTTTCTAACACATATTTGTTAATAAATAGTGAATGGGATTGGGTAAGCTCTATTGTTGAGGTGAAAAAAAGATGTATGGAAAAAATAATAGAGTGAAATTTTATTGCATTATATTTAGATGAAGTTACAATAGTAGATAATATTCTTGGCTATGCATGAATGTGTATATTATAGAAAAATGTGTGTGCTAACTTCATCTACTCTTTCTTCATAAAATGAATGTGACTACAACATAGAATCAATTTATATTGGTTAATAAATATTTGAATAAAATTAGAGGTATGGATGATTATATAATTTTCCAAAATTTGGTGTGTAGGAGAAAATGGAGCTTCAATAATGCAAGATCATATGAATGAACTTAATATAAGGATACAAACTTCTTGTTCATTATATATATTTTTCATTCACTGCATGGCCCACAAAATGAATTTAGCATTTAAAATTATGAGCAAGTTTTATGTAGTATCAAAGTTGAAGATCTAGTTCACGAGCTTCACTAATACTTCAATTGAAGTCCCAAACAATTTTTAGAATTTCAATTTTCTTTTGAGGGAATAAATTTAAGAAACAAAATTCTTAAGGATGTTGATACCAAATGGATCTCTTTGTATGTGTTAGTGCAAATAGATTTTATAGAATATCAATTCTTGATTAGAGTAATGTAATAATAACATATCACAATAGACAAAGCTCCTAACCTATTATATAGGTTAAGTGACATAGAGACACTTTTAAATTTATCTATTCTTGTTCTCATGTTGGAGAAAATAAACAATCTCATGAAAAAAGTTGACAAATTATGTATATTTTAAAATATTTAAATATGTAAAATTGTATGCTTGACCCTTGATAATCTACAACTATTAGAGTAGTCATTCATAAGTATAAATTTTAATATTTGGTACTTGATGAAAAACATTAAACATATTGCTAAATTATTATAGTTTAATGCAAGTGATGAGTTATGTGTGTTTGTATCGGGATATGAGATACCAATGCATTATTTTTTCAAAGTCAGACATACTACCATAAAACAACTTGCTGCAAGGGAATATTTTGAGAATATTGTTAAATCTATAAGTAATACTTTAAAGGATATTGTAAGATCTCTTTCCATAGAGATTAGAGATAAATCCCTTGAGATGAACTATTTGAATCCATGTCTATTGTGTATCCTCTATATTGGATGAATTTTCAACCACCTAATTTTCATAACAAGATAAATACCTTGGAAAATTAATTTTCCAAAAGTTTAGTATTTAATGGAAAACATATAGAAAGAATTATAAATAAATCTAAGCTTATATATTAATCAACTTATTTTGCAACATGATTGATGGAACAATTTAAACTAATGGAGAGTCTCGTCCAAGATGGATGGGCAACCTTAAGTCAAAATGTTGCATGATTCAATATCAAAATATTTCAAGCTTGTAAATCTATGAGAATGAAATATTTTTCAATGCAGTGGGGTTCTTGAAATCAAAGATAAAAATAAGCTTGACAATAATTTAATTTTTTTTTAGGATGTATACAACTATATATGATATCAAAAAATTTTCTTTTGAAAAGAAACTAAGAATCTAGAGGTCCATATGTTAAAAAAGAGGGTTGTATAACACTTCAAACAATATTAACACATAAAATAATGAATAAAATATGTAGTGGAAATGGTGAGATGAACTTAAGTGGACATGTGAAAATATAAGAAAATAGATACTAGGATTAGGATGACCCTCAATTTCATGGTTAGAGCAAGGAGATGATTTGTCAATTGATGCAGGAGCATCCATGGTTGATAGGCTATCCTGCATCAACCAAAAGGAATTTGAATTTGAATTTTGGTCAGGTTGTGAGATGAATTTAAATTTAATTTGAGGGATGTTGAATTTAATTTCATCTTGTCTAATTTCATGTTTATTCAAGCTCATTTTGAAATGGTAAAAATTGGCATAGTGCAAGTAATGCAAAATTACAATTTTAATGCAATTTGAATTCAAAAATGCCAAGAAAAGCATGATAGGCATTGGGATATGAAATAAAGGTGTTTAAAACAATTATTTAGAATCCTAAAAAAATAGGAGTTGTGGAGGTGGGTGCCCAAGTTTTCTCTTTCTGGGATTTGCTTTTTTAGGAGCTAGTGGAGGAGTGATCAAATGCAACTCCCAACTTTTGTGGAATGGAGAAATCAATTGGATTTATTTTTTTAACATTATTTTATGTTTTAATTTATGTTTTTGGTGCAGCTACATGATGGGGGTCGTTCCAATTTGGGAAAATGGGAATTTGAAGGAAATGAAAAGAAATTTCATTCGGCAGGGAGTTATGAAGGCATTTTTTTCTTCCTGTAGCTTTTAGTTTTTGGGAGGAGAAGTTGAACGAGAGTTGGAGAGAGGTTATAACATCCCATGGAGGTTTCTATTTACTGTATTTTTTAGGTTTGAGGTGCTATTTGTAGCAACAAATAGATTGGAAGTTCATGGTTAGAACTTGTTGAGTGTTGTGAGTGTTTGTTGTAGGTTGCATAATTGAAGATTGTGAGACATAAGTCTACTTGTTGAAGGGAGAAAATAAATGAGTTTAGTTCTCAATTTTTGGGGGTTTGAAATGTTTTTTATTGTAGGTTTGGAGTGATTTATAACAATAAATAGAGTGCCAAGTATTTTAGTGAGAAGTTACAGGAGTTGCAGGTGGAATAGAGGTGTTGGAGAGTGCATAGATTTGTGGGAGCTCACATAGTTTTAGCATGAGAATGTTTTTCAATGTATTTCATTGGCTTATGTGATATTTATATGGGGTTTTATTGCTGTTTATCAGTCCTCTATGACTGAAAATAAGTTGTAATACGATTTTTCTTTGAAGCATAGCAATGGTTGCAAGTTGCAAACTAAGGTTGTGTTGGATTGTTTGCAATTTCTGCATTGTTTGAAGAATCGATTGTGAGAGGGTTGTAAGAGGGTTGTTGCAGGTATTAAATGGACATATGTTGCTTTCCATCAGTCCTTTATTGACTGAAAATGTTTTGTAATCCTTTTTTTTACATTGCAATATCAAGTTTGCAAGTGAAAACCGAGTTTGCTTGTTTTATGAGCAATACTTCCAACTGTTTGATGTAATGCCTATGTAGATTTTAAAGAGGGATTGAAGTGGTTTTTGAAGGGTGTTGGAACCTTTCTTATTCCATTAGTGGTATTAGAGCTGGTTGTTCTTGAGTGTGCAGGAAAAAGCGCCCATGTGAGGCAATTTGCACTAGGACCCGCAGGTAGAGAGTGAAGTAGTTGCAAAAAGAGTGTGGAAAAGTGTTTGAAAAAATTCCTTGGAAGCTAGGAGAATGTTTTGTGATGAAGAAAGAATTTATAGAGCTACAAATGGAGAATCAAGATCCCATCTAGAGGAGTAATTTATTCCGAACAAGTTGTAAAGTGAGTGGGAAATGTTGCAAAGTCATGGTGGACAAGGGTAGCACCAATAATATTGCATCCAAAGAGATGGTAGACAAGCTAAAATTGACAAGAGTCAAGAATCCTAGCCCATAATACATTTCTTATTTGCAAGGAGATTTCCAGATAGGGGTAAGTGAACAATGTGTTGTTGTTTTTCAAATTTGTAGATATAAGGATGTGATTGTATGTGATATTGTACCTATGGATATATGCCATGTTTTGTTGGGTAGACCATGGTTGTATGATCGAAGATCCCTACATGATGGTAGGAAGAACATATATAGAATCATAAAGGATGGGGAAGAATATGTTTTGAATCCTTTGTCAGATAGGCAAGAGGAAGTGGCAAAAGAAGTTGTAGCAGATAATAAGGATAGAAAGGAAAATAAAATGGGAAGGGTTGAATCATATTGTTCTTTTGGTATTGATATGTTTGCAAGTGAAACTTTGTGTGCAGGGAAGAAGGATGAAAAGGAAAATATGGAAATACTTGTTCAAAAGGATAAAGAGGGAAAAGAGGAGGAAAGTGCAGCCATGATTAAGGATGATGAGTGCCCTTTGGAGGACTTGAAAGTAATGGAAAATGAAATTGTAGCTAAGAGTGAAGGTGAAGAAGATATGGCAACAGATAGTGGTGAAGAAAAGGTTGAAGAGAAAGAGGTAATGCATAATATTTTTCATTTTTATGATGAAGATGCGAGTGGATTTTGTGTAGATGAAAAGATTTTAGCGGTAGAAAAGGAATGACATGTGTTGACAGAAGGTGGAGTGAAGATTGCAACAAAAGGTAATGAGGTGAAATCAAAGTTTGATGAATGCTTTGATGAGGTTGAGAAATATGTTGCAGAAAGTAATGAGAAGGTAAAATCTTTTCTTTTTAATTATTTTCATGATTGGTTTGATGATTTAGTGAATTCAAATGAAATGGTTCAGTTAGAGATTGTTAGTGGAGTGTGGAATGCAAAGCATTTGTATGGTGTTGCATAGTTTGGTGTAGGTACATTTTGGTGGAGGTGGTCAGTCAATGGTGGGTCAAATCCCACAATATAAGAGAGGAAAATGTATGGAATTAGGAGGAGGAATATGGTAAATGGTGGATACAAGTCCACAAGAGGAGAGAAGAATGAAATGTAGGGTTGTTGGAGGAGGATGGTGAATGTTTTGACAAGATGTTGGAAGAAGAGGAAGAAGAGATTATTAGAGGTACCAGGATCAGTGATGGAGTTTGTTGTAGATTGCTTGCAATCTAAAATGGTGGTACTACCACTTAGCTCCATTTTGTGAATACATATTCACAAAAAAATTCTTATCGTGGGTGTTTGATGTAGGAGCATCCATGGTTGACAGGCTATCCTGCATCAACCAAAAGGAATTTGAATTTGAATTTGAATTTGAATTTTGGTGAGGTTGTGAGATGAATTTGAATTTCATGTGAGGGATGTTGAATTTAATTTCATCTTGGTTAATTTCATATTTATTCAAGCTCATTTTGAAATGGTCAAAATTGGCATAGTACAAGTAATGCAAAATTGCAATTTTAATGCAATTTGAATTCAAAAATGCCAAGAAAAGCATGATAGGCATTAAGATATGAAATAAAGGTGTTTTAAAATAATTATTTAGAATCCCCTAAAAAATAGGATTTGTGGAGGTGGGTGTCCAGGTCTGCTTTTTCTGGGATTTGCTTTTTTAGGAGCTAGTGGTGGAGCGGTCAAATGTAACTCCCAACTTTTGTGGAATGGAGAAATCAATTGGATTTAATTTTTTAACATTATTTTATGTTTTTGGTGCAAATACATGATAGGGGCCGTTCCAATTTTGGGAAAGGGGAATTTGAAGGAAATGAAATGAAATTTCATTCTGGTAGGGAGTTATGAAGGTATTTTTTTTCTTCTTGCAACTTTCAGTTTTTGGGAGGAGAAGTTGGACGAGAGTTGGAGAGAGGTTGTAGCATCCCATGGAGATTTATTTTTGATGTATTTTGTAGGTGTGAGGAGATATTTACAACAACAAATAGATTGGAGGTTCATGGCTAGAACTTGTTAAGTGTTATGAGTGTTTGTTACAGGTTGCATAACTGTCGAAAATTGTGAGACATAAGTCTACTTGTTGAAGGGAGAAAATAAATGAGTTTTGTTCTCAGTTTTTGGGGTTTTGAAATGTTGTTTATTGTAGGTTTGGAGTGATTGATAACAAAAAATAGAGTGCCAAGTCTTTCAGTGAGAAGTTACAGAAGTTGCAGGTGGAATAAAGGTGCTGGAGAGTGCATAGATTTGTGGGAGATCACATAGTTTGAGCATGGGAATGTTTTTCAATGTATTTCATTAGCTTATGTGATATATGTATGGGGTTTTATTGCTGTTTATCAGTCCTCTATAACTGAAAATAAGTTGTAATAAGATTTTTCTTTGAAGAATAGCAATGGTTGCAAGTTCCAAACCAAAGTTGTGTTGGATTATTTGCAATTTCTACATATTGTGAGAAGGTTTTAAGAGGGTTGTTGCAGGTATTAAATGGACATATGTTGCTATCCATCAGTCCTTTTTTGACTAAAAATGTTTTGTAATCCTTTGTTTTTACATTGCAATATCAAGTTTGCAAGTGCAAACCAAGTTTTCTTGTTTTATGAGCAATACTTCCAACTATGTGATGTAATGCCTATGTGGATTTTAAAGAGGGATTGAAGTGGTTTTTGAAGGGTGTTGCAGCCTTTCTTATTCCATCATCAATTAGAAGAGATTTAACACTTACTAGGTATTTATAGTGTATTTCATACTTTAAACTATTCTTGACAATATTTTATTTGTTTATCAATGACATACATTTTTCAATTTCTATTTAAAAATTAATAAATTAACTTATTATTATTTTTCAATGTTCCATTTTGGAATCTAAATTTTAAACATTATTTTTAAATTTGATTTTATTTTAAAGAATTTAAATTTTACACATTTTCAATTTCCATTAATAATTAGTATACTATTAATATTTTTTATATCATTATTGTGTGATAAGTTTTATAGGCATTCAATTAAATGCATACTAATCAACAACAATAACATATATTTGAAAGTGAAAATGGTTACTATGTATTTAAAAACTAGATTTTTTCTAAATTAAGTAATTAAATAATATAAATAATTTAAACACATAAAAGGATTTGAGTGTTATATTAATTTTCAAATAAAGAAATACATAAAAGTATTATGATATCTTGCTCTTGAAAATAATTCTACATAATGGTTAGTTGGAAACTTATATTATAAAATTATTTTATTAACTTTTGTAGTAAGTTCCATTATTCATCTATTGGAAGTGCATTTTTTTTGTAACTCATAGTGATTGAATTAAATTTTTATTAACAATTCATAATTAGGAGTGAGTATTTACATTAATGCATCATTCAAACTTGTATTCAAGGTTATCAGTCACTTTATGAAATCCAAAAAGTTTGCCTCATCTAGATTCTAAGCCTGGAAGAATTGGTCCCTATACTACTTTTTTCTAGTTTCCATATTCCTCAACAAAACATCCTTTCCTAGGTATTGGTGTGTTTTATCAAAAGGCATAAAGAAACTAAGCTCTTTGAGTTTGTCTAAATTTTAGTTAACCTCTCTATTATTTCTTCATAAATTGATTCAAAAATTATTGCACCTCAACTAGCTTCATACACTTCCAAAGGATAGTTGATGGCTTTATTGAGGCCTCAATTCAATTGGGGATTCTTTTGGATCTCAATTCATTGTTAGTGATTGTGTAGATTGCTTCTATTTTTTTGTATTCTCTAATGAAATCACCATTTTTTTTTGCCTTTCATGAATGTACTAATTGAGCTTGAGAAATTCCAATAGTAGATCATCAAAGAATTCAATTTTTTTTTTTAAATAATCAATCCTTTATTTTATTTCCTCCCAAACTTTATCTTTTATATGAATAGATGTATTTAAAAAAAAAAAATTCCATATTTTTGGAAGACTTTATTTCATTTTTAGCTTTCCCTAGGTCTAGATACAATTTTTCATTATTTTTCTCACTTCCTCTACTTTTTGTTCCCATGGTTGTGTTTTTTCTTTGTGATGTAGGAACATCCAATAGTGTAGGGCAATCTTGCATCACCTAAAAAAAATGTTTTCTTTATTTTCTTTAGTTATTTTGAGTCCCATGATGGCACTTAAGGGGTATAAGACTATCAGACGTCAAAAATAGTGAAAAATGAGAACTTACTATTTTTAGTAAGTCGGCCTAAATGAGCTCGTATGGACTTGAAAATTTACCCCAAGGAGCAAAGCTGAAAAAAATTTCTGGTCGCAAAAGAATCACCTTAATACCCTACACGGTTTGGGATAAATTAAAGTTTGTCTTAGGAAATTTCTCCAATGCAGCTTCAAATTTAGATACAAAACTTTGGAGGCCTCAAAACAACTCAAAAAGTGGCCGACCCGACCTATGGTTAGTTTGCATGTTGTAGAGATCATTGAGAGCTTTCCAACAATATGCAATAGTAGAAAATCAGACACCCAGATCAGAAGTTATGGCCCCACGAAGTTGACCCTCTAAAAAGTGAATTTCATTAAATTTTCTTCCTAGGCCAAAAATCAAATGGCGGGACTTTTGGCGCCAAAACAAAAGGAAAATTTTCCCTTTCTAGAACATTCTAGGGTGGTTATTGGGTAAAATAAAATGGGATATGAGGGGGTTGTAGAAGGTGGCCCTGATAGTGCAGATTGTGGCTCCGAATAGTATATTTTCTTTTTAGTGTTGATTTTGTTGTAATGAATCAAACCCATGAGGCCGTAGCATGTAAGGTTTGACTATGTAATTTCATTTTTTGAAAATAATTGAAAGTGAGTGATTTTTTTGTCTCGCATCTTCTATGTTGGTATCTGTTGTGATTTCTGTGGGTTTTGGGCAGTGTGACCCTCATCACTTTGGCTTTATCCAGTTTGACTTGCATTGAATTTGTTAAGGCATTGAATTTTATTAGTGTTTATTGTAATTCTTTTGAATTGATTTTTTCATTATCATAAATATTTATGCTTTCATCTAACCTTTCCTTCATTTCATTCAGTTTTACCTCTATCTATTCATTTATATTGCTTGTAGTTGTAGATGTAGAGGAAAATATTTTTATCCTTTTCTCTAAATCAAGCTCTTGTTATCTATAATTTTCCTTCTTTCTTTCTTTCTCATTTTTCAGGTTTTCCTATTACTTTTGTATTTGATTATACAACCTATTTCTTCTTTGTCTAATTTACCAATGATGTGTATACCACATCATTGTTCTTTCTTGATATATTAATTTTATCACAACTTTTCATTCCACTATAATTTAGATTGAACAATGCTTACTTCATTCTTAGAGTGATGCATTTGATCCGATGGCTTATTCTGAAAATTGGGCACAAAAAACATGTAATCCATAGTATCTATATCTAGGTCATATGTAGGAAACACATTGGTTCTTGAAGGCTTTGAAGCTACAAAAATTGTACTATGAAGAACTTGCTTCTTGTATCTTCTAGATTTTTGCTTTCTTGTTAAAATTAGCTTTACAATCAAAACTTGGGAGTGTTGACACAATCGAATGCTTGAATGGCGAAGGAGTAGTTGTAGTGGTGAGGTCATTTCTAATGTTTGATAGTGATGATTATCAATTCCTCTCTTATTTACACTAATAATAGGAGGCGTGCCTACTAGAAATAATTCATTTAAGGTGGGAGTGAAGATAGTTGCAATTCTTATAATCCTCTTTTTCTTCTCATGTCCTTGTTTAGTGAGATTCTCTATAGGATATTTTATATTTATCTCTTCTGAATATGTGTTGTTGTACCATATTTTAGCCACTACTACTACTTGTAGCATCATAACCAGTGGCACTAGATTCTGTTGGAGGTTAGTGTTGTCATTGATGTCAACGAGGAGATTGTTGGAGATTGTTGCACTATGTTGTATTTAGTGTTGTCATTCATGTCAACCTATGTCACCCTCTAGTGTGGTCATGATGAGAAGGTGTTTATGGTGTTGACAAGATGTTGATGCAGTTGGTTCAATTGGTTTCCAAGTGCTTTTGAGAAAATTTGAATAGAAAGTGTACAAGGTGATAGAATTGTGTTCTGCATTGTGCTCTACATTTCCTCATGGTTGAATATGTGCTTGTATGGTTTGGATGAGATGATCAAAGGTGGTAAAAGGTTTTATATCCAAATTTTTAGGATCTGGATCATGTCACAATGGAAGATGTGTCTAATAGTGTGTTGCCTATGAAGAAGGTTGTCTGGGAGAAATGGAATTGCTCCGAATTTCTCCTCATTGATGTTTCTTGTCTTGCGGATTTGGGAACATGCTTATATTGATTACATCTACCTTCCCCTAGAGTGTTTGGTGTTCAGTTGTTCTACAAGGTTGGTTAGTGAGTTGTATGTCTACGACAGTGTGGCTAGTTGCACAAGACGATAGTATTCTCAGTTTCAAATGGTCGCAACAATGTTGTTGAATATTCTAATGATATTGGAATATTTTGGGATGATGTGTGTTGTTTCTTAGTGGTCCGTAGGGTGTTTTAGACCTAGTGAAGAATGAATTGATTGTTTGTTAGTCTTAGTGCAGGTTTGGCCCACTTGGCATGCTAGCACTGATTATAGATATGGTTTATTGTTTGTGGAAGCATGGTGTAGCGTGTCAGTATAGATTTGGGTCCTGGTTAACCCTTGGTGTGGTCCACCTTCCCTTCTTTCCACCAAGGAATTTTTTGGTGCCGACCTATTTGGTGGTTGCACATTTGAGGTGCATATGTTTCATTGAGGCCAACCTAGAAAATTTATTTTAGGTCGAAGAAGATATATAAGCAAGGTTAATTGTTGAAGATGAGTGTGGAGTGTTGTCTGGTGTGAAACAATAAGTATATGATCAAGTGTTGTGATTTGAGTGTGAACTTAAACATCTAAGGCTATTTGAAGTAGTGAACATAAGGTGTCTACATGTTCAGTGTACTTGAAGTTGTTGGAGGCAGTGAGCCAAAGGTTGCAGATGGTGTAGAGTTGTTGTGGTGGACGTTCTTATTGCTCTGAGGTAGTGAACCTCCTTGTAACAATATTCTTCTATTCTTTTCTATTTCAGATAGCAAGTCCTTTGGGCAATGAGCCATTCTTTTCTTTTGGGTAGTGAGCCATTTCGACAGGGAGCCTATTGTATTTGGTGTTGCTATTCATATATATGTGAGTTAATCCTCATCGTTGTTTTTACTTGATTGGGGTTTTCCACTTAAATCTGGTGTTCTATTGTGTATGGTTGTTGATGTGTTGATGTTTCATTGTTTACATTCATATTGATGCATAATAAGAGTTTGAAGGTTAATGAGGGTTTGAATATTTTAATGTACAATTGATTCACCCCCCATCAGTTGTCTTGTGTGTCTAATAGATTCTCCATCATCTCATTTATGAATCAAATATTGAATAAATAAAGACCCTTATAATACTAGTTGTGATTGTATCTCACACTAAGGATTTGAATCTAGAACAAATTTAATTGTTACTAGCCAGAGTTGCATGCCTTTGGGCTTGCCTATCAGTTCTAAGGCCTATAAAATCATGATTTTTTCTAATGTCTACTAGTGTTAATAGATATGCATTAACTTGTCCCATGGTCCCCAAACTACCACCTTCATAACCCATTTTTTGAGAAATGACCACCCCTAAAGAATTTGTTTCTTTTGTGGTGTCAATCAACCCAATTTTATATGAATACTAAACATTGGGATCCAAGGGTTGTTATTCCCTATTAGCATTAGGTTAAGCATCAATTACTTAAGATCATGCTCTCTATTCCATAATTCATTAAACTCTTCATCTTATGAGATCTCCTCTAAGTTTTCAATAAATTTTGGTTCACCTAGATCCTTCATCATAGACCAAAAGACAATTATTTTTTGTTGTTTCCACACAAACTCTATACGGTAAACTTTTAGAGACTAGTATTTTTACACTAAAATTTTAGTAGCTCTTTGATAAAAAGATGTCACCTCTCCTAGTTGTGATTGTCTCTGTGGATGAAATTCCATTATGCATTTTGATAATTGTTCAATAATAATACCTTTTTCAAAAGAAATTTCTTCCATTAATTTTTTGACCTCATCCCAAGAATTCTTATTTTTTAATATTTCTAGTAGGGGTTTACTTTCATGTTGAAATTTAGATGCAATGTTCTTATTGGCCACATCATTTTCTTAATCACATAAAATGGGTCATACTACTATTGAGATTCAATATCAAGTCTAAAAATTTATTAAATTTCATGTGCCATAGTGAATGCTTTTCTCTTGAATGTGAACCCTCCACATGTAAAAGGTAAGGAAGGAAATATGCTCTTCTTTCTTGATTGACAAAGTATACTTGATCTATATTGTGTACTTTTCATGTATATTCCAATGCAAAAAGCCTCTCTATTAGATATATTGGGAGTTTGCGGGGCTCTACTCTTGATCCATAAAATCTTAGCACAATATATTCCTTGATGAAGCACTAGTGAACAAATTGTATTTAATTCCTAGTTGAATGCAATTTGTACGAAACTTAGGAAATATAGACATTGGAGTATTTATAATTGCATTATAAATTGAAGCAAAAATTTTTCCATGAAAGGATTGTAGTTCCTTCCCTTATAATACATCCTTATCTTTTGGGTCCACTCAGATAGTCGAAGTGACCTTATCAACTAATCATTCAACCAAGACTTAATCTAGAGCTTATTGGCCATAAAATTTCTACTAATATACCCTAGAAATAAATGGAACAAGTAGATTGTGAGCCTGAATTCCTTAGCACTGAAAGTGGGAACTCCTCTAATTATTAAAAAATATTTATGCATGGATTATGTAATGCACTCAAATTTTTTTTAACTAAGAGGTGTAAGAACATGATGGATATTGTATAGCATTTCAAGGATGGATACATCCACATTTTTTATTTCTATCAATCAAAGGAAAAATACTAGAATATAAATAGTATCATTAGCCTATGATTTAAACATTTGAAGCTTATAGAAAGAATTCACATTGGGTACGTTATCATCAATTGTTATTCTTTTAAGAAAAGATTCCTTGGAACTTTGAGTCACTACTTCATAATCACAAGCAATTTTCTTTAGGTTCATGAAAATTGATCCAAAATATTTAGGTGAAATCCTCAATTTGTGGCTAACTTCTTCAGTAATAGACAATATTACTTCTTGGTCACTTTTGTTAATATTCACTTATCTTTTTTATCGTAATTTTGGCACGTACAATATGAAAAATTTTGGGTAGTAAAAAATCTTGAGGAAAATTATGCATCCCAATCCAACCACCCATGGTATAGTGGTACATTTAATTGGTAATGGTTTGTTAAATTGCATTTAAGTTGATGTTTTATTCTTAGATGTATATATAAGTTATGAGATCAAGCTACCAATGATTACATGGTCATACATATCATCATATTCATTTATAAATCCTAGGATTTTAAAAAACTAAGTGTAGTCTATTTTGTTTATTGTTAGTTTTATTTTCACTACTATGGTGGTAGATATGATTGTAAACCTTCAACTCTAAACCTTAAGATTAAAAAAATTCAAATTGAAGGTTTATGAATTTAGTAAACTAGTAATATAAAGTTTGAAGGAATGTAGGATTTTTATCTTTCACTTACTTTGAATGATGAATTTATTATGCACTTGTAGTGTCTCACTTACTTCCAACTAGAAACACTTAACTATTCAAACTTGATTCAATTGTCTAGGCGAAATACTATGTGCAATAATTTCTTAACTTTCTTGTTGTTCTCATAAAAGTGCCAAGTGAATAGTATGCCAAAAATAATTTAAACAAGTGTAGCATTAATAATATATTTGTACTTATATTAATATATAATATAATATTAGATTATAAACTAAACCTAAGTAAAATATGCATTATTAAATATAAATAAAATATAATTATTTTGATTACTCATAAATAATAAACTTTACATCATTAGATGAACATGGATCAACAAGTTAAGTTCTATTTTGGGCCCAAGTGTTGATCAACCCAACTTTGAACTTAATGATTTTGAAATAAGTCTCCTTAAGAGACAAGTGCCAACAATTTTTTTAATGAGTAGATAATTATAGACCACGGTAGACCTAATAGCTTCATTAAGTTCACCACATTTGATTGTTTACAATATCGAAAAACAAAATTCTAGAAATAAACAAGCCTTTAAAAAAGAACATAATTGTAGATACATAGAATTAAATAAGAGTTGTTAGATTAAAATGAAAATTAACACATTTTTTTTATAAAATATAATACTACATAAATATAATATATAATTTTAATGCTCAAAAATTAAAATATAATCTAAATGCTATCAAGTGAAAGTCCCATCAATACAATGTAATTTAAATACCATCTCCTAGTATAACTTCTAGCTAACAAATATTAGATTACACTAAAACCTAATCTTGAATGTAGAAAAGACATACCACTTCTAAGGTGATCGAATTTATGACAACAATGGACATTGAAGTATAATGTTGGTAGGGTAGGAATATTTAATAGTTTTGGCAGTGGTACTTTAATGGGGATATTGATGAAGTTACGTGACATCATTCAATAATAAAATTACTACTTAGGTGTTTTAACCAGTTACTTTACTGTTTAGTATTGCATTATTGAGTATCAATATTAGAAGATTCAAAATGAAGTTTGAAAGTTAAAGTGATGGCATTCATGAGGGCAGCTACACATAGAAGGTAAAATATTTTGTTTAAAAATTGAGTATGACTATACATGATGTCATTTTTATACTTTCAACATGATGGACATTGGACAATTTATTTATGTGTGACTATTTAGTATTTTATTTATTTTAGTTTCTTGGAATGAAAAACACAAGCTCTTTCAACTCAAATATATGATGTCAAAAATTGATAGTTTTGAGTTTTGTAAATGACACATACTACTATGAATAGTAGATCAAATTTTATAAAGATAATTCTATGTATGAGAAAATTAAAATTGGAATTGACAAATTGAATTCCTACTACAATGATATTGACAGTGACATATACAAAATTAATTTAGTTTTGATTTATTAGCCTCATTGTTACCCACACATAGTGGTTTTTTGCATATATGATTCAAAGTTTTATGAAAACTTGTTTATTGACATTGTGGATGCCCACAAACGTGAATTTATCACACATATTTTCTATTAAAAGGTTGGTTATGGAGTATAGTGAAATATTTTTCAACATTGTGGAATAGAGGGATAAAAAAATTGGAGGAAAAACTCAAAGTCATTGTCATGCATAAAGACAGAGTCTAGAGTGATTTTTTGTATGTTTAAAATCTTGATATATATTGAAGGAAGCTCCACTCCCAGTTATGAATTTTTAAGATTTTATAATATAAGATTTCAATCAAGAATTTGTAGAGTTATTTTTGAGTAATATATTGTAATATTATGTCAATTGAAAATTAATATAATACTCAAATATATTTATGAGTATAAACTATTTATATTATTTAATTACTTAATTCAAGAAAACTTTGGTTTCTAGATACACATTAAACATTTACACTTTACAGTATATGTTATTGTTCTTGATTAGTATGGATTTAGTTGAATTTATATAAAACTTGTCATACAATAATAATATGTAAACACTTAATTATTAATAAAAAATGAGAAATTTGCAAAAGTTAGATTCTAAAATAAAATAAAATTTAGTTTTGAGGTAATGTGAATCCTTTTATTTTTTAGAACCTATTTCAATTTTATTTTAATTTGTATATATTTAATAATTTATATTATGTGTGTGTGTTTGGATAGACATACTTGGCCAAGGGGACCATACCCATTAATTTATTATAATAAAAAGATTATAAAGAACAAGCTACTCCTATAGAGGGCCAAAATAAAAACTATGCAAGGATACAAAATCTGGCACAACATTATTTAATGTTGGACCACATAATAAAATGTTATTGTATCTATAAAACATATCACCTTTTCCATATATATATATATATATATATATATATATATATATATAATGTAGTCTTAGTATCCTCACCGTCCCTTAATTTTGAGCTCCCAATGTTGACTACAAATGACTAGTCCACCTCCATCAACGTCGAGGCTCTAGTTGTAACCTTTAAAAAATTAATGTCCCACTTAGACTTGTGATTTATTATAGCATTATTATTCCCTAATTACATTATAATGAATGGAACCTAGGGCCCAATATATGGAGTTTGACAATAGACCATGTCCCCATGCCAAGATGGAAGCTCAAGCCAACAATCACATCATATAGAGTTTTTCTTAGGTCACATCTCGACCATGGTGGAGTAAGGAATAAACCATAATCCTAATGTCCACCTTGGACCCACCTACATATAGAAAAATAACAATTAACATCACAATATCTGTACTCACACAATATCGATGTGTTGAGGACAAGAAAGTCTCCCCAACACTAGTTGAATTACATGAAGCATAATAAATATTTTTTTCTTAAAAATATTCAACTTGTAATCCAAAATTACCCTCATGAAGATAATTTTATATTTCTTAGCTCTCAGGCACATTGTCATATCTATTTTTTCTTTGAATATCTTACAATGAGAATTTGAGTGTAGGATGGTTTTTAATATTCCTTCAATGTGACATGTTCGATACTAAAATCATTGATCACACTTGTAGAGGGATTTATCCACCTCAAAGATAGAAATATGCCATTCTCAAGGGCGAAAAAATATGCTCATCAACAAAGAGAGGGATAACATGCCAATTTCTAGGAGTGGATATACTCTCCCTCACTTTAGGATTAGCTAGACCTAGGAGGGTATTCCTAGAGATGACCTTAAACAAGGATTCATAAAAAACAAAGATATACTTGACAAATAGAACGTGGTAGTACCCAAATACAAGTTTTGATCCCAAATATTATCATTAGACCAAAATTGACCCATTGTGATGACCTTATTGAGTTGATGTAAATATGAAAAACATGATTATCTCAAGATCGCCGCTTTTAAAATTTTCATCAAATGTTCCTTGGGTATAATAATGAATCATTAAATGTACAAAAACCTACTCTCTATTCCTATGTGATTGGTTAGATAATTTTTATTTAATGAGTGTCGCTAGTTTTATATTTTCAATACATTTTCCTACCTTGTGGGTTACCAAGTTACAATTTATTCATAGGAGGAACAATCTAAAATCAATAAGGAATAATGAGCAATGTATTTACCTACAAAAATGTGTGATATCACATTAGATATAATGCTTAATAATCCATCACTGGACTACATAGATTCATGTATGATATGGAAGAGACCATTGCAAGGCTTGCAATAAATTAAAATATTATCATATTCATCAAATCCAATATTACACTCAAGCAAAAAAATATGACAAGGAAGAAACCTTAGCTGCAAATAAGAGATTCCTTAAAAAATATATAAATTATCATGGAAAAACTTCATTAAAAATAACACTGACAATAGTTAGCTTCCTAGTTATTGATCAAATACATTGCTTCAAAAATAGACTAGATTGGCATGGGTTGAAACCATAGATAGTTTTGGTATTTGAAAAAGATTATAGAGATAAGAAAATGGCCAACCCCTTAGAATAAATTAATAATAAGCCTTTATAATCCTTCATGCACATAGAACTAGGGTGGAAGTGCAAACTATGCACAAAATATTAAGGTATAAGTGCACAAAAGATCTTGGGAGACAAAAGTTCATGGGAACCCTTACAAGCACCCATAATAATAAAATATACATTATTCCATGAATCACACCTAAAATCATATGAAAAACCACCTAAAAATGCATCAAATGTATCATGGGAGGCATGGAGGAACATTCTCTAGAATTAGAAATTGTCCTTTCATCCATGGTGCCTCTAATTTTGGCATGCTAGGGTATGGAAGATTGGTGTAGGAGCACAAAAATGACAATCAACACCAACCAAAAATATTGTTTGGTTTGCTTTCAATTTTGGTTTGTTTTTGTTTGGTTTCTCTCATTTCAATCAATGCTGAAACCTCTTAAATTTTATGGAAATGTTGCCTCATGAAATGTGGTGATAGAAAATAGGTTAAGCAAATGCAATTGGCTGGTATAAAGCCAATTTCCTCTACTTTTGTACAAATGGATTGGTCAAAGGCCATAGAAGCATTCAAACACATAAGTTAATAGGTGTAAAGATATGAATTTTGCATTTAAAATGATGAATCGACATGATTCATTTTAATAATTGAAGAGAAACCTATGGGTAAAGTTTTATTTTCTTGATTGGCCGATTTGTTATGATTTGGAATTTTGAAATGAATGTTTTAAGATGCCTTTGCATCTTAAAACATTAATTTCAAAATTCCAAATCTTCAATGAAGAGGTGGATCGGTAAAATACAAGGGGAGGAAAAGAAATATAAATGCTGATAAATGCACAATGAATAAATAATGAGCTTGAGCCTAAGTAAAAGAGAAGTTAAAACAAAATTGTCACGAATAAAGAAGAGGATAGAGATTGCACTTGAGGGTGAATCACGCCAAAGGAGGTGATGTTTTGAATATAAAATGTAATGTTCCTCCAGGTGAAGAGTTGCACTACTCTTCATGATGAAATCTTTAGTTTAAAATACAAGAGAAAACCCAGATTAGAGAGGAAAAAGAACTGACCAAAATAGGGGAAAGTGGGCTACATTGAAAAATAAAAAGACTGATTTGTTGAAAATATTTTTTTGTTTGTTTGAGCCTTTCTCACATCAACTCCCCTGTTGCACCTACCTGTCAGGAGGCTCTCTTCAACGGTAAATTTTTTTTGGGATCTTCATCCCTGTTTTGCCCTTGACTCCAGAATTTATTGTGTTAGGTAAATTTGAATTTTGAGAGGGAATTTTTGAAAGAAGTTAAGAATAGACAAATAGAAGGAATGTAATAGTTAGTAAGTAGAGTTGCAAAAAAAGAAGAAGTTGCAGTAGCAACAACATAGAATGTTTTGAGAATGAAGTGTAGAGTGTGTGCAGGGAGTAGCAGATAGCTCCAGATTGTTCTATGTGTGTAGGGAGCAGCAAATAGCTCCAGAAAAATAGGAAGAAGAAAAGAGAGCTCTGAGAAGCTCCAGATTGTTGTCAGTGTGTGTGTGGAGCTCCAAATTGCTGTCAAAGTAGTTTGTAGTTTCAATTTTAGAGATCATTTTGTAAATGTTATTTTCTGGTTTAATAGAACAAACAAAAGTTTGCATGACCAACTATGTGTCTCCAATATTTTTGTTTTGTTATTCCACATTTTATTTTTGGTATTCCCAGTTGATTGGGAAACAAATCAACAACTCTATGCATTCTATGTGTGTTTGGGATTTAGAAAATCCTTCAAATTGGTATCAGAGCTAGAAGGCCCTAAGTCTTGAGCAAGTTGGGCATTTATTTTTTTGGGTGTTTAAAGTTTGTTTTGTTGGAGACATGGTTGGAGAGGAGAGTAAGAGTTGGCAATAGTCACTACCATTCAATGGACCAAACTATGATGTTTGGGAAAAGAAAATGAAGACCATAATGGCTACAAATGATTTGTGGGAGCTTGTGATCAATGGATTCAATGATGTGATGGATCTAGCAGTGTATGCAATCCTCACAAACAACCAAAAGATCCAGCTAAAGGAGACAAGGAGGAAAGATGCAAAAACATTGAGTCTGATTGAAGCAGCCTTGATAGAGGCCATTTTTCCCAGAATAGAAGTAGCTAACTATGCTAAGGAAGCTTGGGAAATCCTCCAAACTAGTTACAAAGGGATTGATAAAGTTAGATTGGTGAAGCTTCGGATGCTTAGAAGAGATGTTGAGACTCTCCAAATGAAGGATAGTGAGTCTATTTCAGACTTTCACACAAGAATATCTAGTTTGATAAAACAGTTGAGGATGAATGGAGAAGCCATGGAAGAGTAGAGGATTGTGGAGAAAATCCTCAAAATTTTACCCTCAAAGTTTGATGCAGTAGTGATTGCCATTGAAGAGGCAAAGGACCTCTCAAAATTGACCGTTGATAAGTTGATGGGTTCCCTGTAAACCCATGAGCAATGCCTAAATAGGTCTACAAATTATTCCCATGAGCAAGATTTCAAATCTCAAGCCAACACAAGAGGTAGGGGGAGAGGTAGAAAAAACTCTGAACAAAGTTGAAGAGGTAGAGGTAGAGGAAGATCTGGATGTGGAAGTGCTAGAGAAGATAGCTCAGGACGAGCACACAACCAAGAGGGAGAAAGCAATTCTCAATCTAGCTCCGGACAAGCCAAGAAGAACAAAAACTCGAGTCAAAAGTTTGACAAGAGCAATGTTGAATGTTATTATTGTCATAAGTTTGGTCATTATGCAAGTGAGTGCTGGAAAAGGCAACGTGATCAGTCCAAGAAAATTACAAATGTGGCTGATGAAAAAGTGGCTGAAAGTAATCAGCAAAAGGCCTTCATCATTTTCAACATTGCTGAGCAAGGTAAGGATGAGGTATGGTTTTTAGACAGTGGATGTAGCAACCACATGAGTGGTAATGAGAGTTTATTTTCTTTCATTGATAAAAATGTCAAGTTTGAAATAAAAATGGGGAACAATGAAATAGTTCCAGTTGTGGGCAAAGGGTCTATTATGTTTTGCACCAAGCAAGGTAAGAAGAAGGAGATTGAAAATGCATATTTTTCCCCTGGTATAAAGTAAAATCTCATGAGTATTGGACAACTGATCCAAAAAGGCTACAAAGTGTTGATGGAAAAGGGTGAATGCATCATTTATGAGAAGGATGGAAGCAAGAAAATAGTTGTAGCAGTGCCAATGACAAAAAATAGATTGTTTCCCTTGAGGTTGGAAAGGTGTTTCTTAGCTCAGTCCGCAATTGCAACCTATAGGTATGGAAAATGTGCAGCAATACAGCAACAAGCATCCTTCAAGATAGTCATTCAAGACCATTCCAAGCTTTGGAATCTCAAGTATGGACACTTAGGCTATTCTGGTTTGAATATTTTATCAAAGAAGGGTATGATTAAAGGTTTTCCAACCATAGTAGAGCCTAGTGGTAGATGTGAAACCTGCATTTTAGGCAAGGAACATAGGAAACCCTTTCAATCGGGAAATTCTAGAAGGGAAAGAGCACCATTGGAGCTAGTGCACACTAATTTGTGTGGCCCTATGCAAACAATTTCTATTGGTAAGAGCCAATATTTCATGACCTTCATAGATGACTAGAACCGTAAGACATGAGTTTATTTCTTACAACATAAATCTGAAGAATTTGACAAGTTTGAAGTGTTTAAGGCCCAGGCTGAAAAGGAGAGTGAACATTTCATCAAGGTCCTAAGGTTAGATAGAGGGGGAGAGTATACTTTAGATCAGTTTATGAATTTTTGCAAGAAACATGGCATTAAGAAGGACCTAATAGCAACCTATACTCTACATCAAAATGGAGTGGCTGAGAGGAAAAATAGAAC
Source organism: Sequoia sempervirens (assembly GCA_007258455.2). NCBI lineage: Eukaryota > Viridiplantae > Streptophyta > Pinopsida > Cupressales > Cupressaceae > Sequoia > Sequoia sempervirens. The sequence goes on along the minus strand of VDFB02358134.1, from coordinate 87,949,780 downwards.
CATTGTGGAGATGGAAAGAAGTATGCTTAAAGCCAAGAGACTCCCAAATGAATTTTGGAGTGAAGCTATAACAAAAATAGTATATTTGATAAATAGAAGTACTACAAAGATAGTTTGTGACAAGATTCCACAAGAGGCATGGGAAAAATGCAAGTGGACAGTTGAGCACTTGAGAGTGTTCGGGTGTGGCATATGCACTTGTGCCAAAAGAGAAGAGGAAAAATTTGGATGATAAGGGTGAGAAGTGCATATTCATGGGCTATAGTGAAGAGTCCAAAGCCTATAGGCTATATAACCCAGTCATCAAGAAAATAGTCATCAACAGAGATGTGGAGTTCTTAGAGGATGAATCATGGGATGGCCTGATAGATACTGATAGCTCCATACAACTCCCGATAGATCCAGTTGATGAAGAAAAAGAGTATGAAGTGTAGCAAGATGATGTTATGGAGCCCCCAATAGCTCCCAATAGCTTTGGACCACTTTGGACCAATGCACAGACAAGGTCTGCTCAGCAAAGTAGCAACAATAATAGTGAAAGTTCAGAACCCACTATAGCCTCCCTAATGCTAAGAAAAACCAAGAGTCTAAGGGAGATCTACCAAAATGAAAGGTATGATGAAGAGTTTGATGAAAGTATGAATTTTTCATTATTTTCTCATAGTGATCCAATTTATTTTGAGGATGCTATAAAATAAAAGAAATGGTGTGAAGCCATGGATGAGGAGATAGATGCAATAGAGAGGAATAGAACATGGGAGCTAACTAATTTTCTTCCCAACAAGCAAGTAATTGGAGTGAAATGGGTCTATAAGACCAAAAGCAATGCTGACGGAAAAATAGAAAGGCATAAGACAAGATTAGTTGTCAAGGGATACAAAAAATAGTTTGGGAGAGATTATGATGAGACATATGCTCCAGTTGCAAGGATGGAAACCATGCAAGCAGTCATATCAATTGCAGCCCAACACAAATGGATGTAAAGTCAACTTTCTTAAATGAAGTGTTGAAAGAGGAAGTGTACGTGGAGCAACCACCTGGTTATGAAGTTTCGGGTCAAGAAAAAAGGTATATAGGTTGAAGAAAACTCTTTATGGGCTGAAGCAAGCACCACGAGCATGGTACAACATGATTGGCTCATATTTGCTGAGCAATGGCTTTAGCAAAAGCGATGGTGAGACCACTCTTTACATCAAGACAGCTGATGATAAGATTTTAATTATTGTCTTGTATGTTGATGATTTAGTTTTCATTGGGGATAATGATTTCCTCATTGCTGATTTTAAAGAGGCCATGGAAAGAGAATTTGAAATGACAAACTTAGGTCTCTTGAGGTATTTTCTAGGCATAAAAATAAAACAAATGCATGATGGTATTTTAATCTCTCAAGAAAAGTATGCAATAAAGATTTTGAAGAGGTTTAGGATGCAAGATAGCAAGCCTGCCCCCACACCAACATTCGTAGGTTTGAAGTTGAGCAAGGAAGATTGCAGCAATAATGTGAATCCGACCATGTATAAGAGTTTGGTTGGAAGTTTGATGTATTTAACAACTAGACCTGATATAATGCATAGTGTAATTTTGATTTCCAGATTTATGGAGACTCCAAAAGAGTCACATTGGCAAGCAGGTAAAAGAATCCTAAGGTATGTGAATGGAACCAAAGTATATGGTATTTTGTATAGTGTAGCAAATTATTTTGGGCTGGTTGGTTACACAAATAGTGATTGGGCAGGGAGTGTGGATGATAGAAAGAGCACATCTGGATATGTGTTTCACTTGGGATCGAGAGTCATTTCACTGGCTTACAAGAAACAACCCATAGTTTCCTTATCTATAGCTGAGGTTGAGCATATAGTAGCAAATGCAACTGCATGCCAAGATATTTGGCTAAGGAGGACCTTAGTAGATTTGAAGGAAGAAAAAAAGGATGGAACAACTATATTTTGTGACAATGTTTCATCAATTGCTTTGACAAAGAATCCAATTTTTCATGGAAGAAGCAAGCACATTGAAATCAGGTTTCATTTCATAAGAGAATTAGTTGAGAAAGGTGAAATAAAAATGAAAGTTTGTAGGTTTGAGCAGCAGCTTGCAGACATTTTTACCAAACCTTTGAGCAAAGATTGCTTTGAATGCCTAAGAAGAAATTTAGGTGTTGTTGATTTGTATGAAGAATGATGTTTGATGGCTCAGTCAAAGGGGGAGTGTTGGAAATATTTAATTTTTTTTCTGAGCCTTTCTCACATCAACTCCCCTGTTGCACCTACCTATCAAGAGGCTCTCTTGAACGACCTTTTTTTTTTGGGATCTTCATCCCTGTTCTGCCCTCGACTCCAGAATTTATTGTGTTAGGTAAATTTAAATTTTGAGAGGGAATTTTTGAAAGAAGATAAGAATAGCCAAATAGAAGGAATGCAATAGTCAGTAAGTAGAGTTGCAAAAAAAGACGTTGCAGCAACAACATAAAATGTTTTGAGAATGAAGTGTAGAGTGTGTGTAGGGAGCAATAGATAGCTCCAGATGAATAGGAAGAAGAAAAGAGGGCTTTGAGAAGCTCCACATTGTTGTAAGTGTGTGTGTGCAGCTCTAGATTGTTGTCAAAGTAGCTTGTAGTTTTAAGTTTAGAGATCATTTTGTAAATGTTATTTTCTGGTTTAATAGAACAAACAGAAGTTTGCATAAACAATTGTGTGTCTCCAATCAATTTTTTTTGTTATTCCACATTTTATTTTTGGTATTCTCAGTTGATTGGGAAATTGAGTAGCATTTTATGTGTGTTTGGGATTTAGAAAATCCTTCAAGATTGAGGGGATTTTCAACACAAAGAGTGGCACCATAAAAGTAGAGGGGGCAAGGGAAAGAACCCTCACATAGACATCCAATAAGGGAAAAGCAACGCCAAGTTTATGGGGCCTAGTAGATAGGAGAAAATGATATAAAGGGCTACGAATAGGGAAGAGAACCCGTGCAGAGTTGACGGAGGAAATGAAAGGTAAATGAACCTCGAAATGTCACGCCATAATCTAGTGAAAGATGGCAATGTTTACATAATAATACAAAATGCAAAGTATTTGCCTGGGATGCAAAATATGGAGGGTTGTGTGTAGTTTAAATCAATAAGGGAGAGGGATCGGTGCTGGGTAGGGTGATGTTGAGTGAGGGGTCTATGTCAATAGCGTTTAAGTCATAATTTTTTTTGACATGTCCCTTGATAGTCCAATTGCACCCCCCATTTTGTTTCCTGGAGAAAATTGTGTACATTTTTCAATGTTTTTAGAGCGTTTTTCAAAAATCATCAAAAAAGAGCTAAAATGTGTCATCAACCAATTTTAGACATATGTAATACCTTTCATGGGTTGGCGCCATGCCAGTATTGAAAAATGTGCATTAATTTTCTGACATTCTACCGTCATCGGTCTTAATGCCTACCACCTCAACATGCACACCATTCGCTTAGTCTTGCTTTAGCTTCACGAAATCTCCATTCATGAGAACAATTTGCAATTTGAGTGGTTGCATTCATGACCAGTCCTAGTTCAGATGGACATTGACGGTGGTGAGGCCATGGGTGTGGACGTTGACAATGGTGAGGTCATGGGTGAGTACTGGTGATACATTTCTTGAACTTTATGTGTTTAAACACCACATTTTGTATAAGAAAAAAATTACCTTCTGGTTATGCAGGCGAGGTTGCGTTCCAACCTCACACAAGCAACACCTATGCATTGCAAGAATTTTTTAAATTTTTTTTGCAATCTTTTTATATTTTTTTGCAATCTTTTTTTATGTATATAGCTTTAGTTTACAAGTAATGATATGCTCATTTAATGAATCTTTATTACAGCTATATCATGGCCGCTTTTGTGTATATATGTAGTGCCTCTCATACTATTCCTCTGATAGATTGACAATTGATCTATTTTATGATCAGACATTATGATACATTATATGATGTTGGACTTATTGCTATGATGATACTTTGATGATACTTTTGTTACTTGAGCTTTTATGCACATGTGATGATTAGTATATGGTTTTATTTGATTATGAGGACTAACCCTATCATGGGCACTATGTGATTATTTTATCATGACTGTTATGTGTTCATCATGTGATTGATTTTATCCTGATTGCTATGTAGTTGACTATTATATGAGTTGATTTGATTACTAAGTGTTGTTCTTATTGATGTGATTGAGTGAAAGGGACAATGTTGCATCACTCACTTGTGAGTACCCTGCAACATTGTGATTCCCTGTTATAGTGTACCTGATTATATGTATATGTATATGCACAACAATTTTGTGTGTTGTAGGTTGCAAGTACTAGGCATCGACTCCACTTGAATTAGCAAGTCTGAGCATGCCTTGAACCCAATGGATCAATTGATTGGAGATAACACTTGGTCCCCTACCCTATCCATCATCCTCAAAGAGGATGAGTATCTGGTTGATACCTTGTCAGTATTGTCAGTGGTCAGTCAATGTTGCTTGAAGTTTTGTTTTTGTCCCTGGTTAGTAGTCAGGTAATTGTTTTGGAATTTGGTTTATTTAATTTGAATTGTCTGATAATATGCCTTTTGTTATTTTATGTATTAAAATAAATTGAGGTGTACTTTGATAAATAAATATATAAATATATATAAATAAATAATCGTAGTTAATAATAAAATAAATTTATAGTAAGTTGCTATAATTAATAAATAATAAAAATAATATGATAAATAAATAAAAATGTAATAATGGTTGGAGTTATGTAATTAATTTTTATATATTCATAAACATGGGTAAATGGTTTTACCCATTTGTGTGAATTTGGGCATCCATCATTTTTACTCAAATTATAATTTTTAAGTAAAATGCTTTTAGTCAATTTAAAATTAATTATTGTATGTTGAGAAGGTTAATTTAATAAATCAAAAAGCTAATGATAATTTTTTATAAAGTTGGTTGGTCTTCCTGTGCAACAAACAACCTTCTTCCTGTAAATATTTTGCTTTTGGGAGATTTTTTTTATTCTATTCTTCTGGAGGGAGAAATTTGTCTGTAAAAATTTCATATATTGTTGATTTTGTTGGGAATTGGGGTTTTGGAAAATTTGATTGGGGATTTGGAGAAATTGGATTTTCTAGTTGGAATTTTTGAAGCTTGACATCAAATCTCTGTCCCTACCAAGCATTGGATCCAGGTTAGATTTAAATCCTTTGGTTACATTATTTTTCTGAATTTTCTCTTTGCCTTCTGAAAATGAATGCTTGATTGTTTAATGTTGCCTAGAAACAAGACATTTACTTGTTTATTTGTTCATGAACAGAAACAATTGATATATGCAATTGTATACCCTGAGTAATTCAAATATCTATATATAAATTATTTAGCAGTGAAATGGTCAAACCCTATCCTGGACGCCACATTTATCTTACTATTGTTGATGTGTTTGTTTTTGTTAAGTTTTCACTGTGAGTTTTGGGGGCCCCATATTGGGTTTCCCCTCTTCCTTGGGCGCTGACTCATTGCATTCCATAATATGACATTTATTTACCCCAACCAATTACATCTCCTTGAAAGTTTCTTAAGCCTTTTTAACAAATTCATTTTGTGCATATCCTGTAGTCATATGCCCCTTGAGATCACATCTTTGTGAGGCATCCTGTCTGCTAGTTCATGCCTTGTTTCCCCCCCAGCCGATTGCATTTTCTTGAAAGTTTCTAAGGATTTTCAATAAATCCATTTGCACACACCTTGTTGTCATTTCTCCGATGGGACGAGTTCTCTTTGAGGCCTCCTAAAAAATAGTTCAATGCGCCCAGCCATGCTGGATGGGCCGCACACCCTACCTTGTATGAGCCTCTGTTGCTACTTGTACAACACGTTTTTGGAGTTTAGTATATGCGATTTTGGATATAGAAATTTTGAATTTTGATTTCATAGTATGATTTCCTTTATCAATAGTATGGTATAAAATGATTGAAATTAAATATATTATGATTTCATTGATTGATAGTATGGTATTAATTGATTGAAATTAATTATATCTTGATTTTATTTTTATTGATAGAATGATATATATCGATTGGATTTAAATGTATTATGATTTATTTTTATCGATAATATGTATGTATATCAATGGAAATTAAATATAATACTTCATTTTATTAATAATATATATATATATATATATATATATATATATATGTATATATATTATATTATATTTTGGTTAATAGTGAAGAATGATTTTTCTTAAATGGAGAAACAAGATATTATTTAAATTACAAAATTCTGATTGGATAAGTTATTAGAAAAATGGATATTTAATTGTGTATAAAATTAAGTGAATTTGATTTATTCAAATATAGAAAATTGAATGATTTGTAGATTAGATAATAACAATGTATATATATGTGATCAAAATTTTAAATTGTTAAATTGCTATGATTAAATGTTGTATTAAACAATGTGTTTGATTATTGGGATTGGGTGATTTTGTATTTGTTAAAAAGTGGGTGTTATTGGTGTAAAGTTGTTTAAGGTTGGTTTCCAAAGGCCTAGGAGGGAGTATATTTGTATGTATGGTCCTTATGATTGTTAACATTGGAAATGGTTTGGCTATGTTGTGGGTCATGTGTATTGTGTGAAATGTGAACCCTAAGGGTGATGCCCTCCTATCTTTGTATGAATTCACATGATTGTGATAAGTGTGCAAGATGGAAAATCCCTTGCTATGTGTAGGGTTTACTAGCTTCAAGTAGGGGGAGTGGCTCTCAATGGGGGCTAGAAACCAAAGTGGTGTCCAGGATAACCCATTGGAGGGTTTCTTAATCCAATGATAACCTTAATAATGAATTAGGGGGATGGGTAGAATTCACATTAAACAAGATAATGATATGCCTCACTCATGGATCAAGTGCTCGATTAGGCTTGAGATGAGATGGGAAGGCTTGAAATGGCAAGATGAATTGTCTTATCCTCATGAAAGGTATGTTGATTCCGCATGAGTTTGTATGGGGGTCGGGGATCGAGAGAGGCTACTAGGATAACCTAGGATGGGGGCCAGGGCCTAGGAAGATCTACTAGGATAACCCATATCAAGCTATGTGATGACACTCCTCCCTATTGTAGTCTAGCATTACCTAGTTGTGTTTCCTCATTCTGTTGTGTGAGTGTCACTAGAAGTGAAGTAAGTGTTGTAAGTGATGTTGGTGTTGTTAGCAGTGTTTTGTTGGAGTCATGCGTATCCCTTGTTTATGTTAGCCTGTTGCTTTCCTGACCATCTATTGGATGTGGGACCTTGTGTTATCTCCTAGCACGAGGGGTTGACCTCAAGATTCCACATGGTCGAGAGGTTGGTGTTTTTTCTCCATTGGGTATTCTTGTTGAATGTTCATGTGCATGGAGATTGTTCTATGTGCTGTGGACTCTAGTTCCTATTCCAGTTTGAGAAGGAAACCTTTCATGTATTTGTATATTGGATTATATATCAGTTTGTAACTCATAATGTAATTTGATGTAATCTTCCCACATGTATTAGGGGAAGCATTGTTGTAATTATTGTAATGATGTAACAATTATTGATGATTTCATCTTGTAAAGAGTATTGTAAAGAATTACATCTTCATATGATAGTTAGTTAGAAAATGATCTTTAACGTTTGATTATCAGTTGTCACATTGTGAAGTAAGTAATGTAGAATCATTTAATGTGGTGTTTTAAAATGAACCTTGCATGTTAGATCGATCATGTATCCTTTATCATTAATGAAAAGTTTCTAGAAGTCTTGACTTTGTGAGTAGCACAGTTAAGGAACCTTAGAGGACCTAGGAATAGTTTATTATGTTATGTTATGCATTCTATATTTATTTGTTTAAAAAAAAATGTTCTATTAATTTGACCCAGTTTAGTGTTTTCCTCTGGGGTTCCTTGGCGGGGGTGTTACAATATATATGTATATATCTGTATACATATATCTACACAAAAAAATGATGAACAAATTTTATTTTGTAGCAATATTGTACCTATATTATGGTTGACTGTGTGTATATGTGAGTATACAAATATATATATATATATATATATATATGCATATATATGACCTTATTTGTGTGTATGTGTGTGTATACACAAATATACACACATAAATTGACCATATATAACCCTTTTTTCATTTTGTACATCTATTTGTATATATGGTGGCGGTTACGAAGTTATTATACGTTCAACGGTAGAATTTGCAGTGACTAAAAATAATAATTACATTGTGTATATATAAAAACCTACATATATATATATACATATATGTGTGTGTGCGTGTATGTGTGTGTGTATATATACACACATTTGGTCAAAATAATAAAAAAAATTGCATACTGCATTGTCTGTTAAGGGTTTCATGCACCTATCTATTGGCCAACTATGTGTATACATATGCATACCATGAATGGGTTTAATAGTTGGATTGTTAAGGGTTTCATGCACCTATATTTTGGCTGACTATTTCCACTGCTACCGTGAACCCCTCATTCAACAATTCCCCCCCCCCATCATCCTCTCAACCCTGTCCATAGAAGAATCGTCTCTGTTGGAATGGTAAATTTTTTGTGAATATTTCATATCATTCATAGGATTTTCATTGTCAATTTGGTAATCATTTCACTTATCTAAATTTGGTAATCATTTTAGTTCTTTAATTGACATGTATTTTAATATTATTAATAACATATTAATATAATATTTAACAAATTAATATTATAATAACATTATAATAATATATGTATATATACGTATACGCCGCGCCCCTATTACCCTAAATTTTCCCATACCTCGCAAGATTTTTCCATTATATCCAAAAATAAATAAACTATATCGGGCGATTTTTTACAACTTTGCAACAATTGTTTTCATTGGTTCATATAACACCCTTTACCACTAGCCTTGTGTTCACTTTTGGTCCTCCACAAACATCAAAGTTAATTTTATGTCTGGTGGTGTTTTACGGAGTTCATCGAACTTCTCGTTTCTTTGCCCGAAGTGAAGTGTCATGTAAATACTCTTCGATCAGGAAATATATTGCAATGAAAAATGAACTTCGATGGGCTATTGTTAGGTTTGTCGAACCCTCCGCTTCTTCGCCCCTATTTTTCCTTTTCAAATTTTTAAAAAGTAGCTATAATAAAATAGTGATGTGAAAGATGACACGTTCCTTATAGCAAGGAAGTGATATTAAATGATCATCTACTCACATGCTTCTTGCAAGGTTTTTAAGAAGGTTTTAAGTAATAAAAAAAAATTCCTTATTGTGGTGCTGGTTTTTTGAGGAGGAAATTGATGAGACATACCGACATAGATTTTCAGCTACGAAATTCACCATTAGAGGTATTTATTATATTCATCCTCTTCAAGGTCTGTCTCTTTGATTTATTTGTCCCTGTGTTGCAATTTCTTTGAACATATTCTTGTTTGAGCCCTAAAATTTTAGTCATGGCTAAGCTCAAATGCATGGGTTATGAATATATATCCGAGCTAACTTGTGGAGGACCTGAGATTAGGGATTCCTATTTAGGGCCTGTAAATTTAATTGAATTAAGAGATAAATTTAATAGTCCAAACCTACTACCCATCACTCAACGGTAATTAATAACGGACTAGTTGAAGTTGTTTCCTTCCCTATAACAATGCAATGTCCTAAGCTTATCCTAGAATGCATCAGGCATTATAACTCACAAACATGAGAGGTCAGGATAGAAGACAACTAGTTGGTGTTAAAAATTCAAAAGGCCACCTTGGCATCATGTCTAAAAATCCTAGAAAAGGATAATTACTCATCTATGACCATGACGAATTCCCAGATTGATTTTTCTGCTAAGATAGGACTATATAGAAATGAGCCTATTGGTTTTGTCCCATACACATGTCAATCCATGTATGATGCATTGAATATTGAGAGGGAGTTATCCAAATATAATTTGCACTCATATGATGAACATTTCCCTTTTGATCTTAAATATTATGTCAAAAACAATTTAAAATTAAGTCCTAACTTCTTTCACCAACCTTGTCTAGAGGACTATTGGGCTGATTGTTTTGATGAATATGAAGTCAAAAAAAGAAGTTGGATGAGATTGTCTGTAGAAGAAATAATTATCTATGGTTTGAACTAGGATTTGCAAGGCATTATAGAGGATGGGTCTGATAGGGTAGACCCAGTTTATACTGAGTTGATAGAGAATTTCCCTATTCCTGCCATGGATTGGAGTAATAAGGAAAATGAAACTATTGAAGTGAGGATCGCTGATGTTTTAGCCAGAACACAGGAATGGGTGACCAAGAAGAAAAAATACTAGTCTCATCCTCTAACCAGGTCACAAAATACTCAACCTTCCAGGAGTACCACTCAAGCTTCCACAAATGTGAGATCAGCTAGCGCCATCTTGCAGTCATTTCCTTTAGGAACTCAGGGAGATGGTGATGACAATCTGCCTGACAAAAATATGTTTCAACAAACATGTGGAGAAGATATTCTTGATCCACCAAATCTAGAAAAAGACCAAGAGGGTGAAGAAGAAGAAGGGGATTTAGAAAATATTGGTATTAACTCTTCTCCTTCTAAAGATGAGTCACTCACCCGAGAAGTAAGTGTGTCACAAAAGTCTAGGAACACCCCACACACATCAGAAAACACACTGATGAACACTCCTACACACAAAACATTGTTTGAGTCTTCAAGCTCTAAGGAAACTAATGTACTTGTTACACCTATTTGGCTAGAAGATACTTTGTCAAGAAAGAGGAAGGCTAAGCAATTTAGTCTACCAAAGCAGGATATGGAAGGCCAGTTACTACAAAGAACCTCAACCCAAAAACCAAAGAAATTAAAAACCACTGTACAATTGGTAGATGAAGTTGATTAAGGAAACCTTCATTTGGAAATTGCACGTCCTTCAGCACAAAAAGAGGTCACCCAAGTGACTGCAAGTGATTTTGAAGTTAACAAAATTGATCTTGAGCCCCATACAAGAGATGGGGATGTTCAAATCTTTCAAGTATCTACAATGAGAATGGTTGAGTGATCGAAAAAGGATATAGAGAGAAAAGATGAACTGAAGACACAGGTTCAAGATTTAATTGAATGCTTGAGGTTTGTTTTCAATATTTCCCCTCAACTGATTTCTTAGGTTGACTCCTCTGCGGATTCTCTAGCCATGATTGAGAAGAAGCTATGATCAAGATGAAAAGCTGCCAAACCCTAGGTAAAGTTGTGGAAGAGTGGAGTGAATGTTTGATCAAGAAAGGAAATTTTATTATTTCTGAATCTGTAAAGTGTTTTCAAAAGGTTACTCTTGGGGAAGAAAGTATTATTGTTGAAAAAAAAAGAGAAGACTTGGAATAATTGCCAAACTGAATTGAAAGCAATGATGAATTGGGGCATGGAAAAACTGACAGTGGAGCAAATTATACCTAATGCTACAGACTCCTGTTGCCTTGTATGGAACAAAGGCATAGAATGGAAATTGAAAATTTCTAGAAAAGGATTGCAAAAGCTTCAAGAAATTGTGACCGAATGCACTACTTTCTCAAAGGAAGCACATAACACCTTAATCACTCTTGGGTTGCAACAAGACAAAGGAGAAATTAGAGATGATACAAACGTCAAAGGCTTGGTAGAAATTTTTTATAAAATGGTCAAGGGAATGCTTGATTCACATTCCTTTAATGTTGAGCATTTAAAGAAACTCAATGAATTACATCTTGTCTCATCTCAAGTGATTGATCTTATGAAGGCTTGTGAACAACTTATTGAAATAATCAAAGATAGTTAGCTAGTGTGGAAAGTGCAAATGACTAATGTGACCATTCCTCAACACAAAGAGCTTCTACATACCATGAAGTCTTTCCAAGCCTTACGAAAAAAGATCTGTGGTACCCCTAGAAATAGGAAATGAAGCGACACCATCATGACTGTTCAGTTACTTTATTCTAAAATTTTCAATTTCAATCAATTATGGGCAAGAAAGAAGCAGTTACCTATCCACCTGTTTTTATGTATCTATTTTCAAACTATGAATCTCTAGACGCTATTTTGAAAATCTCAATATTATATTAGACTTTGTTGCTATTCTATTAATGAAATCACTATTTTTCTATGTGCATTTAGATTGTGAAGATAATTTGATGTTCTTAAAACTATGTGTTTAGGAGTATCTTAATGCTACACTTTACCTATGTGTGAGTTATGCAATTCTCTTCATAATAGATTTCATCTTTCAGATAATATTGAGTGTACCATTTTAATTCTGAGTGATTTTCAAGTTAAACCAGTCTTTGTGCTAGTATTTTATTACTTGTATCTCGCATATGATATTAGGATCCTTCCTGATATTAGGTTTCACCTTTATTGCTTTCTAGTTAAAAGAAAACATTTTGTTTATTTATTTTTCTTTCAATTCATTGAAAATATTAAGATGGAGTTGTACCTCGACAAAATTCAGAGGATATTTTCTCTTCCTAAAAGGGTAGACATTCAAAGCTGTTGGTTCTTTCAGGTACCTTTTAGGCATTAAATCATACCATATCGAGGTGCCCAATCTATTAGCCAACACATACATATTATGGTAATATGTATGTATGTGCGTATACTATACATACACACATACATACATATGGTAGTTCATATACACATACATACATACATATGAACTGCCATACATATGTACGTGTGTATACTATACATACATACATACATACATACATATGGAAATTAATATATATGTATGTATGTAGGTCATGCAAGTACCCATACACATTGCATTCATATGAAACATACATATGTTATTTTACTATGATGTATGTATGTATGGATCTATCAATCATACATACATACATACTCAGCCAAAATATAGGTCCATGGAATCCTCAACTATGGAGTGTATGATAATGTTCCAATACTGTCAATATAAATATGCAACTTGCAGAATTACAATTACATATGGCAGAGATATAGAAATTGATGTATGCTTTAATTTATATTCAATTGCTTTCACAAGTGTGACAAAGTTGTTTCAATTCATATCAAAATGCTAGTTGAAGTTATATATAAGTATCATAATGTTGTATTAGTTGGTTGTTTTGAGTTATTCTTAAAAATCATGATGTATTAGAAGATAAATCCAAATATTACTATCCAATTACTCTCAATCTTACATGTATGACTTTTTTGTTTTAGTTTGTATCATTTTTTTAATTTGTAAGAGTTAGAATCGGGGATGTGATAGTATAACATGCATTTTTTGTTTCATTGCACACACACCCTTGATCATTTGCAATCAACTTAATTAGATGTGTGGTTAGTTTTTTCTTCAATTACTCTCACTCATACATGTATGAATTTGTTGTTTCAGTTTGTATCATTCTTCTTTTTGTAAGAGTTAAAATTGGGGATATGATAGTATATCATGCATTTTTTTGTTTCATTACACACACCCATGATCATTTGCAATATGCTCAATTAGATGCATAGTTAGTATGTTCTTCAATTACTCTCACTCTTACATGTATGAATTTGTTGTTTCAGTTTGTATCATTTTTTTTTGTGAGTTAGAATTGGGGATATGATAGTATATCATGCATTTTTTGTTTCATTGCACACACACCCTTGGTCATTTGTGATCTTCTCAATTAGATGCATGGTTAGTATATTCTTCAATTACTCTCAATCTTACATGTATGAATTTATTGTTATAGTTTGTATCATTATTTTATTTTGTATGAGTCAGAATTGGGGATGTGATAGTATAACACGCATTGCTTGTTTCATTGCACAAACACCCTTGATCATTTGTAATCAACTCAATTAGATGCATGTTTAGTTTGTTCTTCAATTACACTCACTCTTACATCTATGAATTTTCTATTTTAGTTTGTATCATTATTTTAATTATAAGAGTTAGAATTGGGGATGTGATAGTATATCCTGCATTTTTTGTTTCATTGCACACACACTCTTGATCATTTGAAATATACTCAATTGGATGCATGGTTAGTTTGTTCTTAAATTACACTCACTCTTACATGTATGATTTGTTATTTCATTTTGTATCATTCTTTTTTCTTTAAAGAGTTAGAATTGGGGATATGCATTTAGGGGGTTTCATTTTTTGAAGGGCTATCAAGGTAACCTATGTTGCAATTCACAATTCAAATGGAATTGTGGAAATATGAAACATAGGTTACCATTAGATGGTCATTCGAAGTATCAATTCTCTCTAAACAATTGTTGAATAGACATACAATTAACAATAATCAAACATATGCTTTGTTTGTTCTTCAATTATAGTCACATGTTCGAATATGTTGTTTCGCTTTGTTTGATTTTTGATTGTAAATAAATTCATATATTGCCACAACAAATATCATGGGAATAAGACATATCAAAAACATCCTTGCATTGCTTGTTTCATTGCACACACATCCTTGATCATCTGCAATCAAATCTATTAGATGCATGGTTAGTTTGTTCTTTAATAATCATATAATCTTACATATATATATGAATATGTATATACATATGTATATGTATATGTATATGTATATACATATGTATGTGTATATGTATATGTATATGTATATTCATATGTATAGTTTGTTTAAGGGTAATGTACCGCTAGTGGGTAGGGCGATGTTGATAGTATACCATGCATTGCTTGTTTAATTTCACACATATCCTTGATCATTTGCAATCAACTCAATTAGATGCATGGTTAGTTTGTTCTTTAATTACCATAAAATCTTACATATATATATGTGTGTGTATGTATATGTATGTACATATGTATATGTATATGCATATACATATATATATGTACATGTATAGTTTGTTTAAGGGTAATGGATCGTTGGTGGGTAGGGAGATGTCGATAGTATAACATGCATTGCTTGTTTCATTGCACACATACCCTTGATCATTTGCAATCAACTCAATTAGATGCATGGTTAGTTTTTTCTTCAATCACACTCACTCTTACATGTATGAATTTGTTGTTTCAGTTTGTATCATTATTTTATTTGTAAGAGTTAGAGTTGTGGATGTGATAACTTATAACATGCATTTTTTGTTTCATTGCAAAAATACACTTGATCATCACCTAAGGGTTATAAGAGTTAGAATTGGGGATATACATTGAAAGAAGTCCAATCTGCTCAAGATATACATGATCTATCGTGGATGTTTTGTTCCATAGACATCATGTATATCTTGAACATATAAGACTTATATGTAGGTATACCACTATTTATCTTTTTACAAAAGAAGGGTTCATTCCTATTAACTTAAGACTAATTTCAATGTATATGAATGTATATTAGTGGTTTTCATGCAATTATATATATGTATAAGTATATATATTTATATGCATATGTATATGTATGTATATGTATATGTATATGTATATGTTGCATATGCATATGGATATGTATATGCATTTGGATATGTATGTATATATGTATATGTACACACACACATGTTGCAAAGATAGATAGATACGTAAGTTTCCTATAGCCTTCTTCATTTACATTTAACTTAATTAGATGTATGCTTTGTTTGTTCTTCAATTATAGTTATTATAATTATTGGCCCCTCTCCCTTACAACTAATTGTGATAATGGCTGACTCCTACTTCTATTATAACCATTTATGAAACAACATATTAAAATTTATATATAACTTCACACAACACTATGGTACAAATATTTCAAACAATTTTTTATACAACATTATGAAATGTATATATAACTTCAAACAACATTATGGTATAAATATTACCAAAACTTTCTAATATATCATTATGAAATTTATATATAACTTCAAACAATGGTATGGTATGAATATTTCCAACCCTTTCTGATACAACATACTAAATTTTTAATATAACTTCAAACAACAGTATGATACAGAATTGTGATACATATATGTGCATAGTTAGATAGATACGTATGTTTCCTATAATTGTAACTGTATATGTATATGTATATATATACATAAGTTTCCTATAGACTTCTTCATTTACATTCAACTCAATTAGATGTATGCCTTGTTGGCTCTTCAATTACAGTAACTCTAACAATCAGTGACTATAACATGAGGGAATATGTGGTTTGTATTCAAATCATACTTTTGTTTCAAGTTACAAACCTTCAAAACAAAAAAGTTCATACATCATTTGGAATCCATCAAAACCTTCACAACAAAAAGTTCATACATAACATTCTAATCAAGTAAAAAAAGTAGAAAAACTAAAATATGAAGTGAAGCTATCTTGTGAGTTGTTTGTGGCTTGTGACCAAGTAGGACTCCAACTTTGAACTAGTTCAAAAATGCTTGGGGTAGGTGAGGGCTGACAGGACTCCAAATGAGGACTCCAACTTTGAAATGGTTGGGTAATGCTTGGGGTAGGTGATGGTGGATAGGACTCTGAATGAGGAATCCAACTCTGAAATGGTTGGCTGATACTTGGGGTAGGTGAGGTTGGACAATATTGGGGGCATTGAATAGACACAAACTCTATGAATATCCTATGACAGTCAAACACGAGATTGAGAGGGTTGTTGAGTTGAATTTCACTTGTTGCCTCTTTTTTGTGCCTTCTCCAAATCTTTTTCCTTTTAACAACTTCCTTTTATATCCTTTGTTGCTCCCATTTTTTCCCCTTCTCCTTCTTTTGCAAGTCTTTTTCATCCTCTGTTGCTACTCGTTGTTGTTTCTTTTCAATTCTCAATAGAGCCTTGACCTAAAATGTTGCAATACTTTCTATCCTACACTCTTCAATCTATTCCTTCTTCCTCTCTTTCAGTTCTTGGAGTTCCTTCTCCCTATCCTCTTATTTAGTTAGCAAGTCCATGTAGTCATCAACAATCAAGAGTTGGGATCCTCTTGACAATTTAATCCCATAGTCAGCCACCTTATTAGACTTGTCTTTGACAACATGAACTAGTAGCTTCAAGAATTGTGAGATGTGTGAAATTGTTTGGCCTCCCAAAGGTTCTATCAAATCCTCATTATTTGTTTCCTACACCTAACTAGTTGTATCATCTAATTCATCTCCTAACTGATCAAATTCAATGTCTCCCCAATCAACATAGAAATGAACTATAGTATTTGGAACCATGTTGTGCGATGGAAATGGAATTGTAAGGATTTGGTCTAGCTCCACATGTAGATCAATACCAAGATTAGAAACACACTCTAATAACTAGGAGGGATCCTTGGGTGGAGTTGGTAGGGAAGGAGAGATGTCTCCAATACTATTTTGATCTCCCAAAACTGTTGTTGGTGGTGATTGGTGGTCTGACAAACTTGAAGTTTGTGGTGGATTTTTGTGGCTTGCACATTTAGCTGCTTCAAGTGGGCTTTTCCAATCTCCAAGTTCTATTGTTCCATCTGTACAGTCACCCTCATTTACTGGCAAACCATTGTTGGATAGACTTAGAATGTTTTTAGCAGTTGATGCTTCCTCGGGGGAAACAAACTAAAAATTCTCACTAACCATCATGTCGTTGTCCAATGCATTTGCATCAAAAGGACAAATACCTGTCCTCTTGAACCTAAATGTTATCTTTGAAACTATCAATGCCTTTTGAAAAGCTAGGCTGCCAAGTGTACCCAATTTTGTCCTTCTTATCTCTAAATTTGGATGTCTATTACTCCATTTTGTTCTTTCCTTTTTGAAATGAGATTTGAAAGAGGAGAAGACACTCACATTAAGAGGTTGCAGCTTGTGTGATGTGTGGGTTGGTAGGGTGAGCAAGTCAATACCAAGTTCCCTTGCTTCAAAAATGGTAGAAAAGGCCACGTGGCTACATGGCCATCAAATATGAAGAGGTGTTTGTGGTTGGGTGAGCAACCCCCAAGTACTTGCCTATCAAAAAATATCAGCCATTTCACAAAAAAGCTCTTTGGTCATCCATGCATGAGGATGAACAACCATTAATTCTCTTACCTCACAATTGTCTATGTAGTTCTGCACATGATTTTTTCTTTTGAACAAGTAAAATCCTAGAGTTTTCTAACCTGCAGTGTTTGCACATGCCAAAATTGTGATCCACTCCCAAACCTTTGGGATAATATATGCAACACTTCTACTACCCTTTTTGGAAAGCACTTTCATATTACCATTCCACCCAGCTTGTAGCCATGCCTCATCACAGTTCTGAATCCTTTAGGTTCCATAATTCCCTACTGTGTATGCCTTCTCCAATGTTTCGTAGAATTCAAATACAATTACATGCCTAAGATTCACAACACGGTCTCTATCTTTCCCTTGGGATGTTCTCAAACACAGATTAGTATGCCTTCTTTTGAACCCCATCCACCAAGACTTTCTGGGAGTCCCATCTTTGAAGGGTTAGGCCTCAATTGGCATATTTGAGCCATTTTTGATTTGAGATTGACAATCTCCAAACCATGGCCAACAAAAGCCATCTCCTTGCACCATTGGATGACCATTGCCTCTTTGTCATCATTTAGGACTATTGGGGGACCTTTCCTTTTTGTAGTGGTGATACCACCCAACCAATTTGACAATGTTATAGTTGGAAGACCCCACTTTTTGGCTGCCCCTCTTGTTGACATGTCATTGTCTTCAAAATATTCAAGGGCATGTTCCATGTCAACCATGGTCCATTCCCACCGCATTACAACCTTTTTATTTGTTACAACTGGGTTAACTTGGAGTACAAGTTCAATTGGCTACTCCACAACAATTACTACGTCCTCATCACTACTTGGTTGTTCAGTTGGTTTCTCAACAAGAATCACTACATCCTCCTCATCGCTATGTGGCAGCCTCACACCTCTCTTGTGTGCAGACACACTTTTTTTCCTCGGCTTTTTTATAGGTCACGTGGTATTTGTTGTCATTTTATTCTTCCTCTGCATTGAACCAACTTAGTGATTAGTAAACAACATATGATTCTAACTCTTACAATTAAAATAATGATACAAACTAAAACAACAAATTCATACATGTAAGAGTTAGTGTAATTGAAGAGAAAACTAACCATGCATCTAATTGAGTTGATTGCAAATGATCAAGGGTATGTGTGCAATGAAACAAGCAATGCATGGTATATTATCATATCCCTAATTCTAACTCTTATAAACACTTGGGTGATCATGTTAAAACCTTCCTCAAACAATATAATGATACAAATATATATAAACTTGAAACAATAGTATGATACAAATATGTATATCTTGAAAGAGTAGTATGATACAAATAAATCTTAAAACAACAATATGAAATAACTTGAAAGAGTAGTATGATACATGAAAGGGTTTGAAATATTTCTATCATACTGTTGTTTCAAGTTATGTAAATGTTTCATAACGTTGTTTCAGAAATGGTTACCATACATGTTATAGTAATTGAAGAACAAACAAAGCATGCAAATTAAGAAGGGTATAGGAAACTTATATATATATATATATAATTATATAATATTGTTGTTTCAAGTTATATATATTGTTTAAAAAATGGTTATAACATAAGTAGGAGTCAACCACTATCACAATTGGCTATAAGGGAGAGGAGCCGATATTTACAGTCACTATCACGTTAATTGAAGAACAAAAAAATCATACATCTAATTAAGTTAAATGTAAATACTATACCAGGACTGGGGCTCTTTCATTACTATACCACCATATGGTGGGTATAGTATGTGACATATGACATATGGTGGGCATAGTATGTGACAACTTGGTATAGGAAACTTATATATGCTATTTCAAAAATGGTTATAACATAAGTAGGAGTCAACCATTATCACAATTGGTTGTAAGGGAGAGGGGACAATATTTATAGTAACTTTAATTAAAGAACAAACAAAGCATACATCTAATTAAGTTGAATGTAAATGAAGAAGGGTATAGGAAACTTATGTATCTATCTATCTCTGCAATATATCTATATATATATATATGTTTATGTGAAAATGAAAAATTGATTTAAAGCTATAAACCCAAAATCAAAATTTCAACATAACACCAATGAAGCCTTTCCTAAAATGAACACAAATGCAAAGAAATAAAATACTACACTACAAAAACCAAAACACATGCATTCAAAGGGAAAATTCACTCCATTGTTCTCCTATCATCAAGATCTTGATTTATGCATTTGGTGCTCTCAAATTTTCACAAGCACAAATACAACAAGAAGCTATGATGAACAGAAGAAAAGATTGGATATGCTATTGAAATTGAATATGTGTACCGAATCTCGAATATTCTTTTTGGTGAGAAGAGAGGGTTTATATAGATGTCCTCACAGAGTGGATTCAAGTTGTGGGAGAAATGTGGGATTAAAAGAGGAGAAATGAATGTTTATCCCATATTCTTTAATCAAATAAAATCGATGGGAATGAGAGAGATAAATGGGTGACTTTATGATATAATGAAAGTTTAGGAGTTTAGAATAAAGATGGATTTGCAAATTAATGGATGATTTTAAATGGATTTATATATGCAAGTGCAAATGATTTAATGAAATATTTAAATGGATAAAGATTAATGTGAATTGAATGCATGGATAGTTTAATAATAATGTGAATAGAGTATTATGAGATGATTTATGGATAAATGATTCTGCCAATGGATAAATGCTTATAATATGTTAATTATTTAAATGAATTAATGAAAGTAGAGGAAAATATTAAATGAATTAATTAAATAGATAATAATATCCATTTAATTAATAGATGAAAAATAAGACAATTGTGAGGACAAATTTTGAGTGTCTACATTTTTCCCCTCTTTGAGACAATGCAACTTGTCGTGTTGTTTCAAAGAAAAAGAATTGATTAACTGATACATGCCCCAGGGATATCCTGGTAGGGATGATGATAAGGATGATATGCCGCCTCTAGAGATTGATCGAACAAGCTGTGATAAGATTAATCTATTGATAGATCACAAGGAGAAAATTTGATAATTGATATTGCACGAGTAATTAAGCAGAGATGCACATTTGGTGAAAATGCACAATTGATAGGTGTAACTGAACAATTGATAGAAATGCTCAATATATCCAAGTTGATAAGTTGATTGAGATTGATGCTAGCACAAAACAATGATTGATTAATAGATTGGGTGATCAAGGAGCATTGGAGTCCCATGATAAAAATCAAGTTGATTGATTTGATATTTGGATTAAAAGACAAGCATCAGTTAGATAAACCGATTAATTACCCTTTGAGATAAGGAGCATGAAGAAAATAAAATGATGAAGGAAATGGATGATGGAAGAAATATCAAATGAAAAATAGATATGAAGGAAATTAAGATGAAGAAGCTTCTTGTGCTTTACAAAGTGCTTTATCATCATAAAGCTTATTAAGTCACAAATTAGTATAAGTGTCTAGATAACATGAACATCTAGATGACCTAAATATTGTTTGCATTTTTATTTAGCAGTGAAGTATAAGCATCTAGGTATAAGGACCTTAGATGACCTGAATACTTATTTCTTGGAAGACACTATTAGACAAGGAATGTTCTTATCCACACTAGACTCACAGGTCCTCAATAATTTTAGACAACCATGTCTTAAGACGAGTCATCCTGTGAATAAGAAACAATCCACAGACAACAAACAAGTGAACATGCCCCATCCTCGCCTCTCTAGTCTAAGACATCCTCAAGAAGCTAAAAGACATGCCACCAAAGATAAAAATCATAAAATAATCAAATATCGACAAACAAACATGCATCATGCTTTGATGTAGAATTGATTATTTTTATAGTTTATGCGCTTGTTTGGATCTGCAAGATAGATTGTTAGGTATGTGTCAATGTCCGCTTGATTGTCAATCGTGGCGTGTTTTGATTTTGTTGAAGTTTAAAGTTGTGTGGTGATCTGAAAGTGTCATTATTTTGGGATTATGTGATTTTTTTTTGGATTTTTGAAATATTTGATTTTTTTAGAAATTTTAGAGTTTTATGACAGAATGAGATTAATCACAAGTGAGAAGACAGATAGAGAGGATAGGTTTCACTAACCGCGGGATACTGAGTATCCCAACCCATAGCTATGGTTAAGGAAATGCCCTAATGAAGGATATGACCAACTTAGTATACCTGGTGAAGCGAGCAAGCGAGGGGACTGTCGAACAATTCACAAGCAATGGTGAGTGTGAAAAGGCTATTATGAAGTGGAGGGTGAATGGAGGATGGATGGAAAGATCAAGTGGATATCCAAAGAAAAGAGGAGCAAAGCCTCTACACATGGCGTCAATTTCTCAGTTTTCAACATGGTACTTGATTAAGGCACCATCAAAGTGGTTTTCACCATTGAATGAATTGATTTCTCTTTACTTTTTTTCATTTTTTCATTTTTTTTGTATTTTTTAAGGACTTTTTTGCATGTTTTTGTTTTTTTAGGACTTTTTTCCATTTTTTGTATTTTTCAGGACTTTGAAAGAGTGTACTCTCTGAAGTACTCAGGTATAAAACTTACGGATATGCATACTATTGATGGGATCACTGAGCAATTCACCTTTTGGAGTTGATAACTGGTATGCCCTAGATCCATACACAACAGTGATAATGTATGGACCCAACCAGTTAGGATCATATTTGGATGACCATGTCGGGTGAAGAGATATGATTTGGATGAAAGGTATGGATGATGGATGCAAAGGATGACTGATGTAGTGGGAAAAGGGAGTTAGGGCATGATTCATAACATGCACACTACATGGGCTATTAGCCTTCACACAAAAAGAAGTTTGGGCAACGAATGAGTTATAGTACATGAAGGGGTCGTCATCAAAGGTCCATGAAGAACATCTCAAATGGAGGGATATGATGGATATGTGAATATGGATGGATGTAATGGAGTGTATGGAATGAGTAATAATGATAGACATTGGATCAACTAGCTCTTTTTTTGGACTTTGTGCTTTGATAGCTGCCCCTAGTAATTTTTGGTGGAGAGGCATAATTGGAGATCGACTTTTGCTTGCTTTTGTTTTTGACTTTTATCTTTGATTTTTCCAATATATTTTTATTTTGGCTAAAGGAATTTTCTTGATCTTTCTTTCTTTGTATGCTTTCTTTTGATTCTAAATCTCCATTTGAAAAATGAACTTTTACCTTTGATTCTTGAATTACATCCTTTTTATTTTCTTTGGGTGATACTTGTTGATCCATGTCTATGAGGTGGATGGATGTGAGTGAGATGGATGAGACAAATGAAGTGGTGAGAATGTGTGCTTCATGAAAAAGGTTGGCAATGCATTCAATGGATTCTTCACGACTATCCTTTTTGGCACTGTTAACATCACAGGAAGCTTGCACATGCTAAACAAGTTGGAAATAAGACTTAGTAGAGGCAATAGTAGGGGATGCATACCCTAACCCAAGATGGTCGGAATGGGAAAATGTTGGTTTAGAAGATGGAGAAGGATAATCATGGATATCTTCAGTAAGATCATGATAAAAAAGCGGATTATCATAGATATCATGATCAAACATGGGGTTATTATGGACATGAAAGGATTGGGATAAAGTGGACATGGTAAAGGAAGATGTATCATTAGGATCCCAAAATGTTTCAATCCAAGCACAACCATCTATTTGTGTTCCTTCTGCAGCTGTCTTGGCATCCTTGTTGGAAGTCTAACCCTTCTCGGTAGCATTAGCATTGTTTTATGTTGGTAAATTATCCATATTGTATTCTCCACATCCCATATCATGGAATTGGACCTTGGGGTTTAATGGTGCAGTAAATGAAGTGGATGCTTTTAAGAAATCAAGATCAACATATGCTTGAGAAGGAAGTGCTTCACGATTGCTAGGGATTGTGATTTCAGTTTTAGGGCTTAGATTATGGAAATACATGAAAGGTTTTGGATTTCCTTGTATTGTGATTTTGGCACCATTGTGTGGGAATTTAATGCATTGATGGTATGTGGAAGGTAGTGCTTGCATTGCATGAATATGTGGTCTTCCAAGGAGGATATTATAGGTCAAAGGGAGATCAAGGACTTGACAAACCACATCCTTTACCACAGGCCCAACCTTGATTGGTAAAGTAACTGAACCTTTAGATGAGCATTCCTCTTCATCATATGCCTTTATGGTAATACTTTTCCTTGGATCAATTGCATTTTCAAAGAACCCTAAATCTGTGATCAATTTCTAAGTACAAATATTAACACCTACTCCTCCTTCTATCAGAACTTGCTTGATCTTAACTTTATGGAAAAAGACTTCAATGTGTAAAGGTGTGTTATGTGGTTTTCAGATGGATGAATCATCATTCTTAGTAAAAGTGAGAGTGTGAGGAGAGGTGATGTGTCCCACCATAGCTTGGAATTGATCCACATGTAAGTCTGTAGGCACTATAGCAGTAGCAAGTGCTTTATCTAGGATAACTTTATGCTCAAGAGATAGGCCTAGTAGCTCAAGTATGGAAATTTGTGTGGGTATTTTACCTAAATGCTCTATGATATTGTATCACGAAGTTGGTGTAGTGGGTTTTTAATTAGGACCTCTAAGGGTAATTGTGCCTCTACGGGTAGTAACATTGAAATTAGGTTATTTTCCTTTTATAATGAAAGTGTTCACATGATTATCAACCTCAGTAATATTAGTTATGATATAGTCATACTTAGCAGTAGTATAGTTCACACCATCATCAAACTCAGGGGCCTTTCCTTTATCCTTGTCATGCTTAGGGAAAGGGTTTTTAAACATCTCACAATCAAACTTACCAGAAGGAGTGTGTCTGTCAATTTCTATCTTATTGTCATCAATAAGGTCTTGTATTAGATGTCGAAGTTTATTACAACTATTATTATTATGTCCTTTGTGTCTAGGATAGTCGCAAAAGTGATCCTCATTCCCCCATGGGAGTTTGACTAGTGGATTATATTCCTTTATCTTGGGTAGCGTTATAAGATTATTTTCAAGGAGTTCTTTTAATGCGGATTCAAGTAATTGTCCCAATGGTGTAAAATTTAATTTAGGTAAACTTCTTTGTTTTTCTTTTCCTTTATCTAAATATGAACCTTTAAGGTTGTAGATAGGTGATGATCTTTTAGTTTTTTTCACATCAAAAAATCTGGCATTGACTACATTCTTGTTCTTTACCCAAAAATATGTCTTGTTGCTTGAACCTCATTTTTGATCTTTGTCGTTAATTAAGTTTAATAGTTCCATCATCGATGAGTGTTTTTTTGATTCAAAATCCCATTTCTATGACTTCATAAAATGAATCCAAACATTTGAGGCGAAGTTCCTTTCTAATTTCCTTGTTCAAATTTCAACAAAAGAGGTCAACCAATTCTTTGTCTGGAATGGTATAAGGTTGTTTTGTTAAATGTTTCCATCTTTGTAAAAATGACACAAAATATTCTCCTTGTTTTTGTTTGGTGTTAAAAAGGTTTGTCATGGTCACTTTAAGTTCACATTTGAAACTATAATTGGAGACAAATTTATCAACCAATTCTTGAAAAGTTTTGATGGTCAGAGGTAACCATGAAAACCATTCCATCGCTTCTCCTCCTAGACTGTGAGGGAATAATATCATAAGGTATGTATCATCAACTACAAATTCCAAGGTAGCAGCACAAAATTCTCTTAAGTAGTCTTTAGGATCCCCTTTTCCCTTATATTTTTCAAGTTTCGGTATGTCCTAGTGACTAGGAAAAGGTGGCATCGGTATGCTCGGATCAAAAGGATAAGGAAATATCTTCAATGGAGAACTTGTGGGATGGTGTTTTACTATTCTTGAGAGTATCCAATTCTTGTCTCAGTGCTCTAAGATCATCCAAAATAGGATTGTTTGTAGGTGTAGTTTTTGACGTCTTTGAAGATTGCTTGTAACCAAGTTGTAAATAAAAGGGTCAGTGACCTTTGATTCTATCCTCATTGTTTGTTTTTGTACTCTTAGGTTCACTAGATTCATGTTTTTCATTCATCGTGAGTAAGGATATGTCAAATTCAGGAGGTAGTTTTTTTGCATCATCAACAAGGGCCTTGAAGTATTGTTGTGGATTATGTTTGACTACCTCTATAAGTAGTTTAGTGAAACTATGATCATTAAGTGATTTATTTATATGGGATTGGGTTATTTCTTCATTATCAGTTTCATCTATTCCACTAGTTGCAACAGTATTGTGATCTTCCCCATCAAAGTCTTTTCCCCAAGGGTTCCTTCTTCTTGAAACATTTTTACTCTTGTTCTAAGGTCATAGGTGATTTTTTTGATCTTCAATCTAGGACAAGATAATGTATGAGACCTAAGATTAGGATGCAATGGAAACTATGATTCTAAGATGAGATATGGGAATGGAATGGTATGATAAGCTTGATATGATAAGAATGCAAGAGCTCAAGGAAACTCTAGGTCTGAAGCTAATTATGATGCAAGGCTTTACTTGTGCTATGACGGATAAACACAAGGATAGGTGATCAAGAGAGGGTAAGTAGGAGATGATGAACTCCAAAAGGATTTATGTAACTCAAGGATGATAAACCTCAAGTGATACAGGCGATTAATAGCCAAAGGTTTTAATTTCAAGACCTAGGAAGAGTAACCTAAGTGCCAACTAAAGGTTTGTTTGACCAATGATGGATATGCAAGGGTAGAGGATATGCAAGGACTAGGCGGAATGCAAGGACTGAAAGATCAGAACTAAAGGATGATGCCCCCAAGAGATTTAAATGATAGGTTCATTTTGGATGTTTTTGTTTGAATTTTTTGGGGTTTGCAAGGTTGAGAGATTGCAGATTCCTAGGTGTGATGTTTGGTTGTGACTGAAAATGTTTGTTTGTTTTTTATGGTGAATTTTGTTTGACTATTGCAATCAAGATAAAAAGCACATTAAAGTACAAATCCTAGGCTGGAAGAGACAATATTTGTTGGATTCCCACTATAGATAAATTTAAACCCCACTTATTCAGAGCAGATGGCTTAGAAGTTTGGTGGCACTGGCTCCCTCTTACACAACACACACTTCTCGGGCACACCGAACTTTGAATTCCAAAAGACTTGAAGATCTCAAGGAACTTGCTATCTCAACTTTGAACTATGAGAATGTGGGATGGCTTCAGAGGTCGGACCTCCTGTGCCAACAAATAGAAGGATTTTTGCTACTACAATAGTTAGTTCTTAGTAAGGGATTTCATTCAAGTGGCCATACATGCAGCGATTCACTTTGGTTAGGAGGCCTCTCAGAATGCAGAGGTTATGCTCTATAGGTTTTTATGCACCACAAGGGTATTGAGGAAGACATTCATCGATATGACACATCCACACCTATTGCTCATGACTTTCATCACAAACACATTTTTTATATAGTGGTTCGAAAGAAGCTTGGCCTTAGCTATGTTACCGCTTGGGTCATTCCCTCTCACAAATGGGAGGAAAGTCCTCAAAGAAAAGAAAACTTGAGTGTCGCTAACACTTTTCTCTTACACCCAGGACCACAAAAGTTAGGGGAGAGGATAGTGTGTGTTAGCAGTAGTTCCACTCAACACATGCACAAATGTGCCAAACATAGAAAATAGATGTTATTTTTAAGCACCAATCGAAGTGTTTTCTATACTAAAAGAAAAAATTAGTTTTAAAAATCAAGTCTTCAAGAAATGTCTTGCACCAAATGTCATTAGTAGTTTCAAGCCTCCAGTCTTCGACAAACATGTATTCAAGTTTTCACTCTAAGTCTTTGACATGCGAACCTACAAAAAGCCAAAGATTAGCCATAAAATAAAAAAATGAACTAAGAAGGACAATAACATTAATCTAAACCCAACTAGACTAATCTAACTAACCAAAAGTTAATCTAAATTAATTAAACTAAATCAAAATTAATTCTAAACTAAAATTAATCTGAATTAACAAAGTTAATTACTAAAATTAATCTAAATTAAAGTTAATCTAAATTACTTAAACTAAAATTAATCTAAATTAATCAAAACTAGAACTAAATTAATTGCTAAGATTAATCTAAATTAATCAAACTAAAATTAGTCCAAATTAATCAAAACTATAATTAATCTAAACTAAATTAGTTGCTAAGATTAATCTAAATTAATCAAACTAAAATTAGTCTAAATTAATCAAAACTAGAATTAATATAAACTAAATTAGTTGCTAAGATTAATCTAAATTAACAAATTAGTTGCTAAAAATTAATCTAAACTAATACTAAAAATTAGTTAATTACTAAAAAATTAATCTAAACTAATAGTTCATTCATTATCATTTATTAAAAGACCAAAAACCATCTACAAAAGACTAGGGAAAACTTGAACAGAGCTATTTATGAAGCCGTTGGAGTTGAGGGGTCTCTTTCAATCACCACTCTGCTACAGGTTGTACAAAATCCACACCCTTTGTTGGCCTTTCAGATGCAAAATGTGGTGATAACATGGTGTCGCTATTAGGTGATACGGTTCGAGGAATGAATTTTTCCTAGGTAATGAGGGCTTCGAGTGTGCAATATGGGCATACAAATTTTGGTTCATCCAAGTGACTTAATTGCTAGACAAGGGCTCTCGAGGAATCCACTACAAGAGCTCGACATGGATGAACTCCCTATCGATGACTATGGTGAAAGAAATCCAGTCAGTGCAGAGGTTACAATGCGTGAAAGACAAAGGCTAAAAGAGCTTCATAAGCTCCAAAAAATAAAGACAAACTTCAGCAAGTGTTATCGCAACAAAATGCATTAATAGATGTCGATATGAACAACAGAGCTAAAGGGTGACTAAAGTATTTATTACAACAAACTGAGATATTATCTCATTCTTCTCTAGGTGTTGAAGCAGCTAAAAAGAAACCAAGAGAGCCACAAATTCCTTGAATGCCTCAATTGCACGACTTTCAATTCTTCAATACTCAATGCTTGACATAGTTATATGAGAAGGAAGTTCACTATCTCATGCAATCAAATCAAAGAAACCAAGAAAAAGATACTATTGGAGAAGGAGATGACACAAAAGATGTTGGGGAACCACGTACAACTGAGGAACAAGAAGAAATATATTATATACAATCTGTAGCAAAACAAAACTATTTCCAAAAGCTAAAAATTTACTAGAAATATATTATATGCATTCGATGAAAAGCTTATCAGATTCAAAATGAAATCTAGAAGACAAAATCCACAACAGTCAATGCAAAATGTTATTTAAGGCACAACATGAAAAATATTCACGTCGGGTTCACCATTCTGTTTATGCTGAAAATGGAAAACCGATTTAAAGCTATAAACCCAAAATCAAAATTTCAACATAACACTAATGAAGCCTTTCCTAAAATGAACACAAATGCAAAGAAATGAAATACTACACTACAAAAACCAAAACATATGCATTCAAAAGGAAAAGTCGTGCTATTGTTCTCCTATCATCAAGATCTTGATTTACGCATTTGGTGCTCTCAGATTTTCACAAGCACAAATGCAACAAGAAGCTATGATGAATGAAAGAAAAGATCGAATATGTTATTGAAATTGAATATGTGTGTATCAAATCTCAAATATGATTTTTGGTGAGAAGAGAGGGTTTATATAGATATCCTCACAGAGTGGATTCAAGTTTGGGATTAAAAGAGTGCAATGGAGAAATGAATGTTTATCTCATATTCTTTAATCAAATGCAATAGATGGGAATACGAAAGATAAATGGGTGACTTTATGATATAATGAAGGTTTAGGAGTTTAGAATAAAGATGGATTTGTGAATTAATGGATGATTTAAAATTAAATGGACTTATATATGCAAATGCAAATGATTTAATAAAATATGTAAATGGATAAAGATTAATGTGAATTGAATGCATGGATATTTTAATAATAATGTGAATAGAGTATTATGAGATGATTTATGGATAAATGATTGTGTGGATGGATACATGCTTATAATATGTTAATGATTTAAATGAATTAATGAAAATAGAGGAAAACATTAAATGAATTAATTAAATAGATAATAATATCCATTTAATTAATAGACAAAAAATAGGATGATTGTGAGGACAAATTTTGAGTGTCTACTATATATATATATATATAATATTGTCGTTCAAGTTATATATGTTGTTTAAAAAATGGTTATAACATAAGTAGGAGTTAGCCATTATCACAGTTAGCTGTAAGGGAGAGGGGCTGATATTTACAGTCACTTTAATTGAAGAACAAACAATGTATACATCTAATTAAGTTGAATGTAAATGAAGAAGGATATGGGTAACTTATGCATTTATCTATCCCTATATATATATAATATTACAGAGATAGATAGATACATAAGTTGAATGTAAATGAACAAGGCTATAAATAATTTATGTATCTATGTATCTTTGTATATATATATATATATCATAATGTTGTACGAAAAAGGGTTCAAAATATTTGTACCATATTGTTGTTGAACTTTAAAGTATTATAAAAATTTCAGTATGCAATTTCAGTATTAGGCATCATAGTAATATATCGATATGTGTGTGTGTGTATATATATACATATATTGCAGAGATAGATGAATGTGTAAGTTTAATTTAAATGAACAAGGCTATAGGAAACATACATATCATATATATATATATGTATATATATATATGTATGTATATGTGTATGTATGTGTGTGTGTGTGTGTATGTATGTATGTATGTATTGTAATGTTGTATTGGAAAGGGTTGGAAATATTTGTACCATATTGTAGTTTGAAGGAATATAAACATATCACAGTTATCTTTAAGGGAGACTGGCCAATATTGGGTTGGGGTTGTTTCAGGGGTATAAAATGTGACAACATAAACATGGGCTATGTAACAACAAATTCAATTCATTTAAATGTAAATGGACAAGGCATTTGAAAGTAACAAAATTATACATGAATGCATAAGTAATACTAAAGGGAGGTTTGAGACTTATCATAGAAGCTAAAGGAGGAGACTACATCACTTTGGAGGAGCTCATTATCGATTAGGTGTATCTAGCACAAAGTCAAAAATTTGAATTTGTGAATAGGAAGCTTGCACCGCACAATTGAGCATTCCTTATATAAATAAATAGGTTGATAGAATTTGAATTGGTAGCAAGTGGAGAATTTTGAATTTTGGGAGGGAATTTAATCTGACATTCAAGGAATTAATGGTAGAAGTGATAGGAAATCAGTACGTAGGAATTCTGGTTGGTGATTTCAAAGGATATTACAAAAAATTGTAATTCTAACCAATTTTATTTTTTTGTTTTTATTATTTTAATTTTATGTTTATTTATAAATAATACTTTAATAATTACATGTTTTATTGAAAAATTACATTGCATTGTGAGCCTGAGAGTTTTATTTTTCATTTTTACAAGTAAATTCACAAAAAGATTGGTGTATATGGACATGGTGGAACTAGTAGTTTGTAAAAAAAATATAAGAAATGGAACATGTTTTAATGCATTTTGTTAAAATATATTTACAACTTGTTTAGTTGATAATGGATTTTGTACATGTCAACTCACTTTTAATGCAATAAGGCATATTTTGGATAAAAATAAATCCATTTGCAATAACCTTTTATTGGGAAGGTGGCAAAGATTATTTATATTGTGGAAATAAGTTTATCAACTTACATTCACTTAATATTGGGAAGCTGGCAAATAAATATCAAGTTACATTCACCTAATATTGAGAAGGTGACAAAAAAATAGTCTACCTATGATGGGACATATTGTGAATTTGATATGAACTTGTCCTATCATATTAAAAAGGATATTTGAATTTCTTTTGGCTCTTTTATTGCCCAAAAGTGGGCCCCAGGCTATCACATACTATACGCACCATATGTCTTATGCCCACGATTGGATCCTCTCCCTTAACATAAGAGATGGGGCGTATGGTATAGTGTTAGAGAGGTTTTATAGGAATGAGTGTAGGATAGAGAATCTATTGTGTGCATACAAGCAATTAAAAGTGAATACAGATTGAAGTCATGATGGGACATGATTAAGAGAAAAGGGATGGATAATTGATGTATGGTAGAGTAGAAAGGATGGTTAGCTTGGGAGAGGATATTAACAAATTGAAGGAGGAGAGTAGAGTACATAAATTATTATAAGAAGGCCATGAAAATTCATGTAGTGAAAGTGTAATTATTGTAATTTAATTAATAAGGTCTGAGTTTGTTGCAATCTTTATTTTCTTGAATGTTGAATTCAAATAAAGTTTTCCTTAGAAATTATTTTGTGTTGAGTTGGTTGGCAGAGTGGAGTACCCTCTTGCATCAAAGATGGTGTGAATCTATCAAGAAATATATTTGAGATCACACAACATTAATCCTAGTAGATAAAATGTCTTCCCATGGTAGGGAGGTAGGTGGAATAGTGAGAACCAAGTTAAGGTTTCTAAGCATTACAAAGGAATGTGGTGAAACATTAGGAATAGGGGGGTTTTGTGGATGTAATTTAAAATTTATTGGAAGGTTTTGGATTTTATTAATGGTACATGGTGAAAATATGTGGGGAAAATGGAGCGAGAAAGGAATTTAGAACTAGGTAGAAGGGTGATGGGTTCCTCCAAGGATCCAAAGTTTGAGAGGGAGGGAAAATATATTTGGGTTCTAAAGGAAATGAGAGCCTAGAACATGGAGGAATGAGTTGGGGACCAAGTTTAATAAAGGAATTGGGACTAAAATAAAATAAAAAGTAGGGTTGGGAAAAACTAGGTCATGGGGTTGGGCTTGGGGTTGGATTTGGGAATGGGGGTAGGGGAACATAATAGGCTAGAGGAAAGGAGCAACAAGGAGAAGAGGAATGGAAGGATTCAGAACAAAGGGAAATAATAAAGAAGTCAATGGGAATGGGCACCCTTTCCAAAAGTGCTTTGGTGAAAGGTACCTCCACACTCCAAATATTTAGGGAAATAAGGAGTCTCAAGGGTGGGGTTGAAGAGGACTGAGAACTTAGATACGAAGAGTGTTGGGAATCAAGGGTCAAGAGGGATCTTGGACTAGGGAAATGGGAAGTTTATGGAGCAAGAATTGGGGAAAACTTGGTGCAAGGTTTTTCCTCCTAAAGTTTCAAGCTTTGGGGAGAATGAGGTAAGAGTCAAGGTTCCAATATTATCGAGAAATCTAGAACATGGAAAGGAATGAAGAGTTTAGGGAATAGATTAGAATAGGCATTAGGGAATGGTGCATTATAGAAATGAGGATCTCAGGACATAATCCCTTGGTCCCAATTCCTTGTAATGGTCCACATTCGGTGAGAAAAAGGAGGGAGGGACATAAAAGAGGGTGAGATTCACGGTTCTAGGGGAACCTACAAGCTTGGAACTAATAAAAAAGTACATAGGTCCCATGAATGCCCAAAAACCTAAAAAGGAAGAAAAACACACCACCAACATGACAGACAAATTTTACCACCTCTAAAAAATTGCCAATGATTTTTAATTCAAAAATATTAATTGAGCACCCTTAGGTAAAATTTATTGTAGGGGATCCAATTAAAGACTTATTGAATCAATTATTAACTATGGGTGAAATAGGGACAAAGAACACAAATTAGGTTGGACCTGGACAAAATTTGGCACTAGATAAAATTAATTCCCAACACTAGCTTTTATTGTGGATGTCTATCTCATGAAGGGACAATGAGGATCTAGAAATTTAGGAACAAACCACAAAGAGGCACAAAAAAGGACACATGACACACACTTTATCATGATAAAATATAGATCATGATTGCACAAAGACATGAATACCATGATATTTATAATACAAGACATAAAATGAAACAAAAAACAATATTATATAGGAAAAGACTAATACTTAAAAAAAATATTAATTCATAGTATCAATGATTAACAACTTCTCTAGTTCTTTGACCAAGCTATCGAGATAGTATGCACTATTATCATACCCCTTTATAAATTTATATGACCATACCATAACTATTACCTTCTAGAATATTTGAGCAATAACCCACTTTGATTTTCCCATAGCATCAATACATAACTCAAGAGTTGTACCTCAAAATTGTGTTGTTGATCATCCTTCCACCTAAGGAGGTAGTTCATGCTCAGTAAGAAAAATAGTATATCCTTACCTCTTGGATCATTCTTGAGATTGAAAAAGGTAGATGCAAATTTGAAATTTTCCTCACTAAACTATATTGCATCCACATCCACACTGGTATCTTCCATGGATGTGATCTTATCATTTCATGGTGTACAACTCCACTTATCTTCATGTGAAGACCTACTAATCAATGCAATAGGTTGTTCATGTCCATCTTCATCCCTTTGGATCACAACAATAATAGTAATATATGATGTGGCTGAGGGAGAAAAAAGAACCAAGATCTTAAAACAAGAAGATATAAGTTACTATATAACTACACAAAACTCCAACTAGAAGTGATACCAAGCTATGTATGGAATCATGAATAACACCATTACCAAAGCTTCACTAAAATTGAATAGATCCTCTCATGCACCATATCCAGTTGCTATAGATCCTAATATATAACTATATCAAGTACTCCAAAAAACCATCTCTTTATATCACTATAATAAATATACTCATACAACATCATGACAAAGAAAGGTCAATATATTTAATATTAAATAATTAAAAATATCTACTCACATGTAACATATCAAAGGAGAAATGCATGACCAATGCTCCAATATCAAATAACCAAATAATATATTCAACACAAGATGTAAAATAAAGGAAATTAAAGAAAACATGTATATTTCCAAGATTTAAACACCATATTAAAGGTGGACCTGATTTTACAAACAAATCCACACTAGAGTAATCATGGTTTTAGGAACCTAACAAGAAATCATACAAATTTGTAACTATTTCCATCAAAAATACTTTGAACATAGTCTTTTTCACAAACCTATAAATCACATATTTTGGTTAACATGTAACACCTAAAAATCCATCTATGTAAATTTGAATCCACTTAAACATCTAATAATTATGAGCAACACCAAATATTTCATCTAAAATAATAGAAATCACATATCTACAAACACACAACCTTTTGAAATAGGAAAACTAAAAAAACTACATATAACCAAGTTGTTTAGGAGTTTCCAAGTCATAGAAATATCAACTCCATAGAACACATGCAACCAATGGATAATCATACAATGCTTTCATGTTACTAGAGCTAAAACCATGAACCCAACATAAGCACTCCATATAATAGTCCAAAAGCTAAGAATTATCTCATATGACTAGGGGGCAAAGGGCCCACCCAACATGAAAACCATTTCATTGTACATGAACACGAGGTAAAGGAACATAACCACCATATAAGATGATAGTCACATATTTCCAAAAAAGAGATCTAGGTTACCATCATGCAAGAGGAAAACACATGACTACCTCCATAAAAAATAAGATCCACAACCATGAGCTTATAGATCCCAACATATATCACATTAACAATATCAATGCACGAGTTATGTGTCATGACTTCTAATATCATATATCTAAAATGAATATTAGCACTTAGAACCTCCAGTTTAGCCCACAAGCTACCAACATTCTAAGAAAGGTAAACAATCCCTTTTTATAATTCCCATGACTTTTATACTAGTCTAGCTTTGATACCATATGTTGGGAAATATTAAACTCTAATCAAATTATTTATCATTAAATTATGATACCGTGAGATACAACATTTATAATACTATAATGTAGAAATTTGAAGTTTACATACAAATTTAGATTAATTGTTCTTAATCTTAGATTACCATGAAGAAATTTAATAGATGTAAATAAACAAAAAGAAAAATAAGAAAACACCATTATTGCATCACATAATACAAGATTTACATGGATAACACCTTGAGGAAAAAAATTCCACCAAAAAGATAGGCCAATAATGTATTAACTTTGAATAACAAGATTACAATGCAATCTTACTGCATTATTCTCTTTGCCTCCAATTTGGTAGCACTTTTATACTTGTGAACAATATCAACACATCCAAATCTCCCATTCCTATAGCCTACTTCTTACATTCCTCTCTTTAGCTTTATGTAGTTATGTTTATATATGTTATATTTACCACTATCCAAGTCACCAACCTTTCAGTTGCCTATTGGAGTGTGAAAGTTAGTCACAAATGCATCCCAATAGTATTTGTATTCACTCTAAAAAATTCCCAACCTGGGGAATGACAAAGGACACATGTCATAGGACATCCAAAGGTCTTTCTCCTCACTCTTCCAAGAACCCAACTTGGGGAATGGTAAAATACACTTACTCAAAACTCAATATCCATTCACCTTTCCCAAGTTCTCCACTTGTAGGTGAAAATTTAATTAATTATTTTTCTTCACAAGTAACCTTGACCACTATTAATGGACTCATCCTTCCTTATAAATATATTACAAACAATAGGTGAGATTAAACATTATAAATTAATTTTTAATAACACCCTAAGTTTCTAAAGACACTTTCCAAGGATGTTGGAAACATATAAAATGACATAGGATCTACAAGGTATATGCCACTTAAATCCTGACAAAGAGAAGATCATGGATGCACTACTAATAAGGCCATTCACACATAATGTTCTTACATAAAACACCAAAATGAATTCATACAAGGATCACATGTGGTCTCCACCCACCATTCAATTAATGACACACACCATGGCTATATAACTCAATTTGGATTGAATGTACAATCAAACTTGATTACACAACATTTAGTCGTGCTAGATCTACCATTTTACTCAAAATGGTCATAACACAAAATAGCGTATGGCATCGTCACATCCATATCCAAACACTATACAATTTCATTTTCCAAGAAAAAATCATAAGTCCACAAAATAATATCTTCTCAAGCACCCTAAATCCCAAAATTTATCTTTCCAATAATAGACCAAGAACCAAAATACTACATTTTTCCATTGAAGGCCATCAAGATTTTCACTAAATTCACTAAAAATTAAAAGCTCATAATTTAAAAAAGATAATTATAACCTATTTATTTAAATAAGTTAAGGATCAAGAAAATTTAATCACATAAATTTTAGAAATATTTTTCAATTTTTTTTTGGATGATTTTATTTTTCCCAACAAAAATAAAAATACACCCAATTCAAAATTTGATAATACCTTTTTTTTAATCACATCAACACTAAAATACACAATCACATAAGTTTTAGAAATTTTTTGCAATGATTTGAGTACCATTTGTATTTTCTAAAAATTACTTAAAACTACAGAAAAAATAAAATAAATAAAAAACAAACAAACAAACCAACAAAACAAAAAAAAAACAAAAATATACTCAATAAAATTAATCTAGACTTAATTCCACAATCAACCATATACATAAGAGCCATATTCATATTCCAAATGAATTGGGAGCATGGGAAGAATCAATCTTTTCAAAACAAACTCATAGTTATAAAAAAATGTAAAATACCTCAAACAAGTTATTCCAATGGAGATTCTTTGAAAAAGAATTCAATCTAAAGCAAGCCAATAAACTTAGCAGACCCTTCTCCAAGCAAGCTTTCAACAAATAAGAAAAAAACCTCCAACTCTTCAATTACTGACACCAAGAGTTCAAGAAAATAACACTTTTCCACTCCAATTTTATCCCCAAACTATATAATAAAAAGACTCATGTAAAAGATTTTTTTTTTTCAATATATAAATAGTTGAAATGCAAAATATTAGCTTTTGTTTTCACACTAAAATATATAATTTATTTTAAAGCTAGATAGTAAACATTAAGTGAAATGTATATTATTCTTTCTACTATTTTCATTTAGATAAAACTTTTCTTCAAATAAAATACATATTATATTTTCAACTAAATATTTAACTTAAATGCACTAAACTATATTTATTATAAGCTCACAAAACACATTTTTTTAACATAAGAAAACATAATAACAAAAATCCAAAGATCCTATACTAAACCAAATTACATAAACTCATTCCTAATAAAATATTAAATTATTCTAAACATGTTAGGGAACTAATTGACATTAAAAAAACAAATACACATACATACAATTATGAGTTTTACATAGTAGGGATCCATAATCATAAATGATTTAGATTAATGGAAACTAGATAAAAATAAAATACATATTACAACTAAATCAAGGATGAGTTAACTACACAAATAGACCCACATGACCACCCCCTCAACCACAAGGACTAGGAAAGGTGAGATGTTTAAGTGAAATCCATGATGTTATTCTCCACATGTCTTCCATTGGTCAAACACTATTAAATTTAGTACATGCCCAAGGTGAAGCATCAAATCTAATAAAAAATATCATAGCTAAAGCATTATATTATTGACTAATAGGAAAAATGTAATCAAGAAAAAATAATATCCATCATGTAGTTACATCACATCCTTATCAAACTTAGTACAAACCTTTTATCTCAACATACTGCAAATCGGTGCAAAGAAAGAGCAAACATAGGTGGGAATTATACTCAACATATAAAAATACCCATAATAACTCCATATAATTCATCTAATTTATAGAAAAGTGAGTAAAGAAAAACCAAAAGTAGTTTTCCAAAATCATGATCCATAAAAAAAACCTACACACCCAAGTGTAATAATGCCAACATTCAAAATGTAATCTTGATGACTAGCAGTAAAAAAAAAAATCCAAAATCCTCCAACAGTACCAATGTAGGATTATTGATTTGAGAATTAAAAGCAATAACTTCAACACACAAAAACTATCCAAGAACACAAATTCAACAATCTACCTTTCAAGGGACACTTTCCATAGTCTAAACAACATTAAAAGAATGAATGCACAACCAAAATAACACCCCATCGACTATCTTTCTCATTACCCAACATTCAAACTTTCAAGACATTACTTGGATTGGTACAAAATTTAGCTAGAAGACAAAAGACAACACAACAAAACAATAATAGCAAGAAAATATCCTTCTACACAGGCGGAGTCCATTTCCTCCTTTAATTATATTGCCATACATACACCTATAGTTGTGCTTACAATAACATTTGCTCAAAGGAAAAATTAAAACTACTATTGCAACTCCATATAAAGAAAAGGCTTTGAGACTTTTTGGTGCGCAAAATAGAGAGTTCTTTTTATGTCATCGATCCACTTCTAAAAGATGCCTCTGATCATCATAGATCACTATGCCTATAACTACTCATCTTTCCCATTCTCTTTTTTTTCACCATTGACTTCTCTTCCCTGTTTTTCTTCCCCACAATGCCTCTTTTTTTTCACAACTAAACTCTGTAACTCTTTTCTTTCTCCTGCTTGGGCCTATCAATGTGTTAATCTTTTTCATATACAATTGTTTTCACCTTCCCACGTCGTATCCCAAATTGCTAACTGTTTCTTTCCCTTCTTGCACAACTATGTATATGCATATCATTTGTTTTTCTATTTCATATTCAAATTGCCCCCTAAATTAGTGTTAACACCATGGAGTGGGAAGTAACTTAGTGCACCATAGAGGGAGTCTACCTAGACATCAAGCTCAAGCCAAAATTTGCACATCAAAAACACCAAAGAAAAACAAAATGAAAACCAAAATCTTGAGTCAATGCTCTTGCATTAGGCTCCCTCGAAGATAAAACAAAATCATAAGCTTCAGCTCATGAGGTCATCAATACGATGACCGTATTTCGAGATCTCAACAACTAATAACCAAGTGGCATCCTCTAAAGGATGATTCTTCCATTTCACCAAGTATTGGAAATATTCCTTTCCTTGGGTCTTGTTTAGCAACTGCCTCTCCAAGATATATTCAATGTCAATCAGAGCTGGCTTGGTCACTTGTTGTTCCCATCTTGGAATTATCTTTTTTCTGCTATTTCGTCTATTTCTTCACCTTTGTAGGGATAGAGATCAACTACATTAAAAATGGGCGATATACCCATATTAGAAGGAAGAGCTATCTCATAAGCATTGGTGAAAAATTTATGAGAATATTGAAAGGACCTATCTTCTTCATTTTTCAGTTTGTTGTATTCACCTTTTGGAAATCTTTCCTTCTTGAGAAGAGCCAAAATGAGATCAACAATATAAAAATGCACTTCTCTTCTCTTCTTATCAGCATATTGTTTGTACTGTTGGTTTCTTCCCTCAATCTACAGTTTGACCTCTTCATGAAGTTCATGAATAAATTTGGAAAAGTCTTCACTATTTGCACTTGTCCTCTCTAAGTTACCAATATCTTTGTTTAAATACACCCCTTGGATGCATACCATAGACAATGCAGAATGGGCTCAAACTTGTACTCCTATTTGGAGAATCATTATATGCAAACTCAGCCTGTGCTAAAGCCATATCCCAATTACTTGGTGTGTTTCCAACAAGACACCTCAACATATTACCCAAGCTTCTGTTGACTAATTTTGTTTGACCATTTGTTTGGGATGGTAAGTGAAGCTCAAACTGAGGTGGGTGCCCAACTTCTTCCCAAGTGTTCTCCAAAAGTGACCCACAAACTTAGTGTCTCTATCAAATATTATACTCCTAGGTATTCCATGCAACCTCACCACTTATTTGAAAAACAAGATAGCTATGTTTGTTGCATCACTAGTCTTTTTGCAAGGAATGAAATGAACCATTTTTTAGAATCTATCCACATCTACTAAAATAGAATCATTACCTATTTGATTTCTAGGAAATCCTAGAACAAAATCCATACTTACAAAATCCCATGGTCTATGTGGCACAAGTAGTGGTTGGTACAAAACATTGTTTTGACTGCTACCCTTTGCATTCTAGCATACTCTACATATCTCTGCATATCTCTTCACATCACCTACATTTGTGGCCAATAATAGTGTGTACTTAGTTGTAGGTAAGATTTATCTTGTCCAAAATGTTTGGTTAGGTTGCCACAATGCTTCTCCTTCAAGAGATTCTCCCTCATTGACCCATTGGTAATGCACAACTAATTACCTTTGAACAAAAAACCCTCTTACAACATAAAATTAGTCTCTGGTCATCTATATTTGTTGAAATCTAGATCGGTCACATACAACTTCTTCAAGCTCTCAAACCCAACACTTTTTCCTGAATCTCCTATAGCAACAAACTTTTTCTACTTATCACATCAACAATTTTTTTTTCTTTTTCGCTCTTATGTTTCAACACAAAATTAAAAATCTAAAGGTACTCTACCCACTTTTCATGTCTTTGATTCAACTTGTGTTGGTTTTTTATAAACTAGAGTGCATGGTTATCTAAGTAAACAACAAAATCCTTAGGAAGCAAGTAATGCCTCCACTTCTTCAAAGATTGTACCAATGCATAAAATTCAAGGTCATAAGTTGAATATTTCTTCATTTAATTTTTTATTAAAATAAGCAACTAGTTTCCCTTCTTGACTTAGGAAAACCCCTATTTCTAAGCCACTAGCATCACATTCCATGAAAAAACTTTGTTAAAATTAGGTAACACAAGTATAGGTTGTTTAGTCACTTTATTTTTCAAAAGTCTAAAACATTTTTTAGCCTCTTGAGTCCATTCAAATTGTTTTTATGTCCTTTTATATTGTCAATTATAGGAGAAACTATGCTACTAAATTTTTTGACAAAATTTCTATAAAAGCTAGCAAGTCCATGAAAAATTCTTACCTCATAAAGACTCCTAGGTGTTGGACAATCAAAAATGGCCTTAACCTTCTATTTGTCCATCTTCAATCCCTCTTTGGATACCACAAAACCCAAGTAGACTAGTTCAATCTTCATAAAGGTACACTTCTTGAGGTTGATCAACAACTTCTCCTCATGCATCCATGTCATAACCAGCCTTA
Source organism: Sequoia sempervirens (assembly GCA_007258455.2). Taxonomy (NCBI): domain Eukaryota; kingdom Viridiplantae; phylum Streptophyta; class Pinopsida; order Cupressales; family Cupressaceae; genus Sequoia; species Sequoia sempervirens. Next base: position 87,907,954 of record VDFB02358134.1, on the reverse strand, counting down.
AGTGCTTTAGGTGTTCTTCCTTTGACCTTCTAAAAGTTAGTATATCATTAAAATAAACTATCACAAACTTCCCAGGGAATGGTTTCAAGACTTCATACATAAGCCTCATAAAAGTAATAGGTGCATTTGTAAGCTTAAAGGACATAACCAACCATTCATAGAGACCATCATGTCTTAAACATTGACTTCCATTCATCCCTAGGTCTGATCCTAATCTAATGGTAGCCACTTTTCAAGTCTATCTTTGAGAAACAGATAGAACCACTCAAACAATCTATTAAACCATCCATCCTTGGAATATGAAACATGTATCTAATGGTAATCTTATTGATTTCTTTGGAGTCTATACACATTCTCCAATCACCTTCTTTCTTGGGCACTAAGACTGTTGGTACAACACAAAGACTAATACTCTCCCTTATAAATCATTTTTCTAGCAACTCTTCAACTTGCTTTCTAGTCTCCTCATTCTCCTTGGGAGTCAATCTATACACAACCTTGTTTAGTAGGCTAGCTCTTGGAACCAAATCCATATGGTGACTAATTTTCCTCATTGGAGGAAACTCATTAGGAAAATCAGCTACCACAATATCCATATGTTCTTTCAATATGTCTTGTATCTCATTCGGTAAGTCATCCAACTTAGTAGAGGTAAGAGCAACCTTAGGCTTGAGTACCAATGCATATACCACTTCTTCTTTCTTCATATCACACAAAGATGATTTTCCACTCACCAACATAACCTTGTTGCTATTGTTGCTCTTATTATCTCCTTCTCTCAAAGGTAACAATGTATGTTTTTTACCATCCTTCTGAAAAGTGTAAGTATTGTTTCTTCCATCATGTATGGATCACCTATCAAATTTACCAGGCCTACCAAGAAGCACATGGAAAACATCCATGGGAATAATGTCACACATAACAGTGTCCTTATAACTACCTATTTGAAACACTACAGAGGTCTGCTCATATACCAATAACTGATGCCCTTTTTGTAGCCAAGAAACTTGATATGGATTAGGATGTTTGATTCTAGTAAGACCTAGCTTTTCCACCATTTCGATTGACACAAGATTATCCATAATACCATTTTCAATAATAAGTTTACATCACTTACCTTTATCCTTGCAATTGGTTTTGAATAAAACTCTCCTTTGCACAGGTTCTTGGCTCTCCTGGCTCTCCTCTGGTGGCTTCAACAATACTCTCTTGAATAACAAAGACTCTCTTATCTTAGGTTCTTCTAAGTCATGAGAAGGTGACTCCACACTCTCTTGGTCTTCTTCCACAATCTGATTACTCCTATCATGCCTTGTGTGGCCTTCTTATGAAAATTTAGAACACTCCTAACTTTTGTGACTAAAATTGTTACACTTAAAACACTTTCCTAGAAAGCCTCTTCCTCTTACTTGGTAACCTCCTGTTCCAAATGGTCTCCCTCCTCTGTTTTGGAAACCTCCCCTCTTCGGATTTTCTTGTCCATTATAAGTGCTTACTTCTTCACCTTGATGGTGTTGTTGTCCTCTATTAGAGTGATTCCCTCTTTCTCTTGCTCCTCTTCCTCTACCTCTTGCTGATTTTTCTTTCTCAAAATCTTATCCTTTTCTTTAATGAAAAATTCATAGGCTTCCTCAAGAGTCTTAGGTGACAAAAGACTCAATTCATCTTGTAAACTATATATCAATCCATTAAGGTACCTATCTACCTTCTCCATATCATCTTCACTATGCACTAATCGAATCACAAGCTTGTAGAACTCTTCTGTATATTCTTTCACACTTAGATCTCTTTTTACTTAAGATTTTGTAATATTTTGAATAGGTTAGTTTGGTAGTCTCCAGGAAGGAATTTAACTTTCAGTTTTACAACCATTTTATCCCAAGAAGTTATCTTCTCCTTGCCTTTCTTTCTTCTTTTTGATTGAACATAATCCCACCGCATAGCAACATGGCCTTTGAGTCTTGTACACACAAATTGGACTTTTTTCTCCTTTGTCACTTCTTCATATTCAAAATAATTATCAAGCTCATTGATCCAATCAATGAGTTCCTCTCTATTGAGGCTTCTTGAGTAGGTGTGAACCTCTATCTTGGGCTTGGCTCCAATCCCCATGAATGCTCCCAGTAATTTTACTTCAACCCCATAAGGTTCTTCTTCTCCATGAACCACCTCTTCTCTGGTGTGTTGCTTCTCTTCTTCATTGTCACTTATATCTCTAGCAAGTAATCCTCTCATCTATGCCTACTCCATGGAATCCATTTTTTCCATAAGATTTTGCAACAATTCAAGAATCCCTTCATCCACGCCCCTTCTGGCACCTCCTCTTGGTATTCTTCTCAGTGGCATCTTGCCCAATCTTACCCTACCCAATCACTTGTGGCTCTAATACCAAAAATTAATGATTGGCAATAAAAAAAAACCAATCCACAATCCTCCAACAATACCAATGCAAGAATATTGATCTAAGAATTAAAAACAATAACTTCAACACAAAAAAACTATCCAAAAACAAAAATTCAACAATCTTCCTTTCGAGGTACACTTACATTAAAAGAATGAATGCACAACCAAACAAACATCCCATCAACTATCTTCCTGATTGCCCAACATTCAAACTATCAAGACAACATTACTTGGATTGGTACAAAATTTAACTGGAAGATACAAGACAACACAAAAAAAAATAGTAGGAAAATCTCCTTCTGCACAGGCGGAGTCTATTTCCTCTTTTAATTATATTTCCATACATACACCTACAACTGCACTTACAATAATATCTGCTCAAAGGAAAAATTAAAACTATTGTTGTAACACCATATAAAGAAAAGGCATTGAGACTTTTTGGTTTGCAAAATAGAGAATTCTTTTTATGTCATTGATCCACTTATGAAAGTCATCTTTAATAATCATAAATCACTATGCTTGTAATTGTTCATCTTTCCCATTCTCTTTTTTTTTTACCATTGATTTCTCTTCCCTATTTTTCTACCCCATAATGCCTCTTCTTTTTTTCACAACTAAAATATGTAACTCCTTTATTATTTCTTCTACGTGGGCCTATCAATGAGTTATTGTTTTCATATACAATTGTTTTTACCTTCCCATGTGGTGTCGCAAATTGGTGATCATTTGTTTGCATATACAATTGTTTTTACCTTCCCATGTGGTGTCCCAAATTGGTAATCATTTCTTTCCCTTCTTACACAACTACGTACATGTGTATCATTTAATTTTTTATTTCATATTTAAATTTCCCCCCAAATTAGTGTTAACACCATGCAATGGGGAATAGCTTAGTTCACCATAGAGGGAGTTTACCTAGACATCAAGCTCAATCCAAAATTTTCACATCAAAAACACCAAAATGAAAACCAAAATTTTGATTCGATGCTCTAGCATCAAATCTACTCACAAAAGCATATTTGAATTCAACATATCCCCAAGTCTAGGTACATATCCCTAAGTCTAGTGCTCCACTATGGAGTGCCAACTAATGTGGATCCAATATATCACAACAAGATCCTCCACTCTCCCCAATCTAACTCCCATGTGTTACATGAAGGAGAGATGTTCAATAACTCTTATGGTAATGACTATACTTCCTATCAATTATAAAATCCCTTGTTAATGCCACTACAAAAATATCCCAAGTTACAAGGAGAATAATAATAATATAATATTATATCTCAATGACCTACATAGGAATCCCAATTCTCATTCCCAAGATTTTGGAAATAGAAACAATAGTACATAAGATCACAAGGTTAATAATGCCTTATCCTAACATTATACCACTTGATACTATACATTGCAATAAAATAAATAGGAAACATAAATGAATCAAGTATAGGATGTAAAACCCATGGCCTCCCTACACCAAGATAACTTATTTGTGCTCACTAGTTTTGAGTTAATGTGTAACATTATCCCAAGTGTCAACTTTATCAATCATGAGCTCACTACTTTCCACCATATTGTAAACAAAGTGATATTGTACATTTATATTCTTAGTATGAGCATGCTACATGGTATTCTTGGAAAAAAAATAATACTCTAACTATAACATCTAACCTTAGCCACCTTGTAATCAATACCAATTCTTGAACATGGTATCTATAACCATACCAAATCCTTATAAATATGTGTAGAAACCATACATTTTTCTTTGTTGTAAACCATAGGTTATATTTTACTCATCCAATTTACATCACCACCAAACAAAGAAAACACATAGCAGCTAGTAAACCTATGATTGTCCAACTCACCTATCCAATCTACATCAACAAAGTCTTGTATGTTTAATAATTTTCCCACATGATTAAATCCATGATAACATAATCAATAATCATGAGCTTATCTCAAATATCTAAATACCCACTTAAAATAATTACTATGATCTTTACTAGGTTTAGATGTACACTTGCTAAGAACTCCTAATGCTTGGACAACATCTAGTCCAACACATACAATATTGCATACATTACAATTGATATAACACTAATATAAGACACATTATAAATATAGTCTAAATAATTATTTGAATTAGGATGCATATCCAAAAAAATATTAGTGCCTAAAGGTAAAAGTATACTCATTAGTTTACAATCATGCATAACAAATCACTACAAAATAGTGTTGACATACTTATTTTGACTTATCCAAATATTTCTATGAACTTAGACCTATTTATTTACATTCCCAAAATAATTTTTTATCCTAAATATTTCATGTCCAATACACCATAAAGTTGAGTTTTAAGCTTCATAACCATAACTTTGTTGTTGCCAATAAACATTTCATCCACATACAAGATAATAAAAAGGAGGAATATGAGGGAAAGTAATTTAACATGAGATAAAATTTCACCAAAATCAACTCCCTCTCTAGGAGCATTGTATATCTCTTGCTTACCATCTAATGTGAGAATTTTTCAAAGATCCAGTTGCAACCAATGGGATCATTCCCTTGAGTAAAATCACAAGATCTCAAGTGTCACATTTATCCATGGCTATTACCTTATCTACATGCATTCCATCCAAGAATCACATTCTTTTGAAGAAATTATTTTTCTTGAAAGATCTAAGATGATCATATGTACATGATAAAGTAAATACACAATAAATCTTTGGTGGGATATATCTATCAACTAAGTCCCATTTATCATGGATATCTTTGAGGGTGGAGTAAAGGAATATATATTCATCTATATGCTCAACCCACTTAGAACTCTCACTTGAACCCTCTTCTTCCTCTCATTTTAAAATCCATAATTCTATTCTTTGTCATATGCATATTCTTGCTTCTCAACCTTATTCTTAACATGAACTATTTATTTCCTTCCCTTTTTGGCTATATTGGATTATAAAATCCACTAAGTTCCCTAAAAAGAGTTGATGCAAGATTATTGTTGGGGGAATCAGAGAAATCCCATGTGGCTAGCATTCATTTGGTTAGGTTTTTTACAAATTTGAATCACCAATTTTAGTTGTAGAAGATGTCATTGTATTTTGTTGTATTTCATAATCAGGTCATGTAGTTTTGGTAGAAAATTAAAGAGGATGGATATTTTTTCCATGTTTGAGGATAATTGGATTCAAGTAACAATATATTTGGATTTGAAAACCCATATCAAATAAGTGAATTTCCATAGTTGCAAATTTACTTTTGGCACCAAAGAATTGGAGGTTTACAAAAATCAAGAGAGATATGGGAAGAATTTTGGTCCCAAGGAGAAAACATTGGGAACCATAAAAAAAATTCATTTTTATTTAGTTCAAGGAATTATCTCTCACTAGTTGACTACATGTTTTAGGAATTATTTAACTTTGTACTACTATGTGGTCAATGTTGATCATTAAGGAGGTTGGAGAATGATATATATTGGGTTCTATGATAATTGAAAAAATTTGAAAAGGGAGAGAAAACATTTTTATGAAGGCTATAGGTTTGAGCGTAAGTATGAGAAGGATGATTCAAAATGTAGTTCAAGGGTAAGGGTATTAGATATAGTAATAGTCTTTGGACTATGACTTGACATATATGTCATCATGACATATTGTGACTTGTTTTGATAATTCCATAAAATAAGGAGGAACCTTTTGGCGGTTGGGTTTTTCCCTCTTTAAGAGTTTTCTCAAGGTACATCTTGTGTTACTTTATTATGCATTTATTATTTATTTGTGTTTATTGATGTTGGATGGACAGTTGGATAACACTTTATTGGACCCTCCTACCTTTATTCCATCAAGTGGTATCAAAGAATAATGTTCAAATTTTGAAGAAGGTAAGTGGTTGCTCTATGGATTCTATTTGTGAATATACCACTAAATTGAGGTAACCTATAAGAAACTTGTCAATATATCACTAAATGAGGGTTTATTGCAAGGGGTGTTTATGAGTGGACCAATAACCAAAGGTATTTTAAATAACAAACATAAGAAATATTTTATTGTTACTTGAGTCCAAGGAGTTGTTAACATTGCCAAAAAGTATGAGGTATTAAAGTGGCAAGAGAATACATGATTAGATTGGAAGCTTTTGAGGAATATAGAAAAAGGAGAAAAATTCCAAGGGATGATGATGAGAGTGATGTGGAGCACAATGGGGTGATCCCACAATAGTGGTTTACAATTTTTGGCCAAACTGGACACTAAAATTATTTTTTTAAACTAAATCTTCACATTCGGGCACCTATAGCGGCTAAACCATGAAGAATTTGAAGATGATGCAAACTAGAGTCTCGTCACATTTTGTCTGTAGATTCTAAAAATATTTTTTTCAAAAATTTTGGAATCAGATTCCACTTCTTTTTCCATCTCCCACAAAAACTATTTTTTCAAAAAATAACATTTTTAAAAAGTGACGACAATCATAATGCATAACTTTTTTTCCATGAAGGATAAAATTATAATTTTTTTCAATTTAGATTTGTAACTCGATATCTAGTAATTTCCACTTGGTTAGATAGTTTTTATTGAATATTTTTTCTTTAATCAAGTTTCAAAGTCAAACCAATTACAATTCAAACATAGTGCAACCGATAACGCATAACTTTTTTTGTACATATCAAAATTCAAAAAAATCTATTGGATCAAAGACTTCAATATCTAGTGCACTCATATTTTTTAATTTTTTTGATAATCTTCTATTTTTCCACATGTGTAGAACAGAGACCTTCATTTTCGATGAAAAACCTATGTTTAATAAAACTAAAATATCAAATACATAATAAAACCAAAACATATTAAAATTATATTCATTGGATAGCTCATTCTGAGGACTACCTATTCTAGTTGGGTTTGTGAATATTCCTCCATTTTCATCCTCAAACCGAGTCCGAAGTGCCAAAATTCAAGTTTTTTTTTGTCTCAAAGGGAGATGAGGAATAAAGGGGGTTCGAGCGAACCACTAGGGGTTCGCTCGAACCAGGGTTCATTCGAACCCCCCTTCTATAAGGGGTTTTGATGGATTTTTTGGCGGGAAAGTATTAAGAGGGTTCGGCCGAACCTAGGTTCTACCGAACCCCTAATTGGTTCTGTTGAACCAATAGGTTCGTACAAACCCCTAAAATCAATTTTTTTTCCATGCATTCATTTTTTGTGAGTTTTCCTTCCTCACTTCAATTGTAAACCACTATTGTGGCTTCACCCAATGCCTAAGAGGATGTGCAAGACTTGGAATATCATGAAGAAGAGTTAGAGCAGGTAAAGGTGTTAAAGCTTATTTTTGAAATTGCCACGAGGCCTAGAACGCAAGTTACAAACTACTATGGTGATTTGAATCCAAAAGAACTGATTGAATGGATAAATGAGTTGGATGAGTAATTTAAGTATGAGGAGATTGAAGAACCTAATAGGGTTGGTTTTGTGAAGACTAAGCTAAAATTACGTGCTACTATGTGGTGGAAAGAAATTGTACAACTTGAAAGAATAGGAAAGGAAACACAAAAAAATAAAAAAAGGAAGAGGATGGTTTTAAAATTGAAAATACAATTTATATAGAAATACTATGAGCTAGAACTACTAGAAAATTTTTAAAGTTTGATACAAAGGGACATAATTGTGAAGGAATACACCAAAATTTTTCACAAGTTTTACTTATTAGGATAGGACACAATGATGTAGGAAAAGAGAAGGTTAAAATATACATCAATGGATTTAAGGAAAGTATTCAAGAAGAGCCTAGTCAAGTTGATCACCATAAAGGAAGCATACTAACTTGTAATTGTGATTAGGAATTTCATATTAACATATTAATATAGATTAAAATCAGTAACATTAAAGTCCTAATCAACTACAAAGAACAATAAAAGCATAAAATAAAAATAAAACAATTATACCAGTTTATGCACCCATTGAATGACCTTTGTAGCTCTTCTCTATTTTGCTTTATGTGATGATGGCCCTCAGATTTTAATCTGCAATGACAAGCTTAAGACTATGCTAGCAAAACTTAGAAGAAAAATTTATCTCAATAGCACGACAATATGCAAATTCTAGATTTTCTAAGATATCAAAATGATAAATAGCAGCGCTATTTATAGAGGGTCAGATGAAAAATAGATGGTCGAGATCAATTAATTTTTATTTCAATCAATGGCTAAAATTAATCGAGGCAGGACAGGATAAGATCAAAAATGCAAGAGCAAGAGGAAGTTGAATGATTTTTCAACAAAATCAATTAGTTCGAAGAGGAAAGTGAATAATTAAACAATGACAACATTATTTAATTATAGAAGAAGAAAAGAAAACTGATTTTTTGAATTAAATATTTTAATTCAAAATAAGTGAGAGGGAAAGTCCATTTGGAAAATCATTTAAATAAATATTATTTATTTAATTATGGAGAAAGCAAGATAAATGAATAATTATATAATTAGCATTAATTATTTAATTATAGTAGACAAAGTGGTGATAGTTAAATAAATTAAATTTATTTAATTATAAGGTACATGAACCTTAATGACATAATTAAATAATATTTAATTAATCAAAGGTTGAGGTGAAATGATGGAAAGATTTAATTAAATAATTAAAATTACTTAATTAATAGAATCTAGTGATGTTGTTAGAAAATAATTTTTTGGTGTCTACAGTAATCAAAGCAAAAGACAAGTTGAACAAGAGTTTTGAGAATCGAAATATTTGATAAATAGGAAAAGAGGAAATGCCCCAAAGGGAGAGATCACAATGTGGTGATAGAAGACCCTACTAGGAAGATATGAGAGATCACAAATTATAGTGTGTGTACCACAATGAAGATAACAACTGCTACCAACAACTACTACCACAAATACAAAGAGGAAGGAGATGCATACTACAAATATGGATACCAAAGAGGAAGAGAAATAAATAGAAGGGATGAGAAAAGACCCTTCAAAGGTATATGCTTCAAGTGTGGAGAAGAAAGGAATAGAGCATTTGAATGCTTCCAATACCAAGGAAGGCAACCAAAAATAAGTGATAGAAAAAAGTTTGGGAATGAAATCCCCAAAGGTCATATGATCTAGATGATGACCTTGAACATAAAGAATCACTAATAATGGCAAGGACCTTCATAACACTCTTGAGGAATAAGGACTAGTATAAATAAAAAAAATATTTAGAACTAGATGTAAATTAGAGATAAAATGTTGAAATGATTAAACACATACAACTTATTATCAAAAGAAATGGTTGAAAAACTTAAGTTGAAGAAGAAGAAGCACCTAAAACCTTACATGATTGTTTGGTTGTAGAGAGAAGATAATGTGATACTCAATGAACAATGTGGGGTAAGATTTAGGATGGGGAATCATTATGATGAAGTCTTATATGATATAATGTCAATAGATGTATGCCACCTATTATTGGGTAGGTCTTAGAAATTTGAACAATAGGTTATACATGATGAGAGAGAAAACACATATACTATAACTAAGAATTGCTAGAGACATATGTTAATGCCACTAAAGGAAAAAGAAGATCGAGTTTGTAGAAATTCTAGGATATGCTTGGTAATATGTAAGGAAGTTTCTAGATAGAATAAAGTATGAGAATGTTTGTTTTGCATTAATTCCCGAGCCATTGAACATCACAAATGGAGCACCACCACAATTGAAATAGAAACACCACATGAGATCTTAGAATTGTTGGAGGAGGATAAGGATATCATATCTAATAATATTCCAAAAGGACTACCACTAGTAAGAGTGTTATCCATCACATGGATTTTATTTTGGGAGCTAATTTGTTAATAAGGAACCACATAGATGACACTAATTGTAATGCCCCGCCGTGAACCCTAGAGGACAAGCCTAAACAACAGAATATGGACAATTTTTTCAAAAAAAATACAATGTTGGGCAATAAATTTGAACAAAACTTTAGTAATAATCTACGTCCCCTAGGATGCACGACTACATTACTTAAATTTCATTAGCCAAATTGCAAAATCAAATAACTCATTATCATCCAATCACTAATCATTCATAAGCATAACATAAACTCATCACAATAGATAGTATGAACCAAGAGAAACATCCATCCAATAAACATATAAGAATAACTGATTTACTTCCATTTCAAATAACAAGTACAAAATCTCAAAATACATCATCATTACATATATGTGACACATCAATTCAGTTTACAAGTACATTTGTACAATAACACCTCCTTGAGACAATGAGGAGTGCTTACAAAAGATACATGATACATAGTAGAGTTACAATACATTACAAGTACAAAGATCAACCACCAAGGATAGATACAATGTTGAAGACAATGGATCCAAAGAATCACTGCATCACGAACATAAGGGGAACCCAATGGAGAACGTACACGTTCCACCCAACCATGTGAATCCAAAGATTCACCCCCCATGCTAGGAGGTTGCAAAGGGCCCCACCAACCGATAGACAAGGATTGGAATCATAAGGAAGACAAAATTCACAACACAAGACAAACACATCAACAAGAACAACCACTTCAAGACCATACTTCCAGAGGCATACAAACAAACTCAAGTAAACATCAAGCGAAGAAACTCATGGTTGTCGTAGGGGAAGTGTCATCACATAATTGAACATAAGTTATCTAGGTAGTTCTTCCTAGGCCCCGACCCCCATCCTTGGATTATCCTGGTAGCCTCTACCGAACTCCAACCCCCTCATGCCAACTTATACGGAATTGACCTACCTCTCGTAAAGACGAAGTAGTCAATTATGTCATTCCAGGCCTTCCCGTCTCACCTCAAGTCTAAACCAACGCTTGAGCCTGAGCGAGGTACTAACTTATCTTATTAAAGTTTTAGTTACCCATTCCTTTAGTTTATTTATGTTTCACTTGTTAACAAAACTTCCACATGGGTTATCCAGGCGCCCCTTTGTGCGTCAGCCCCCATTGGAAGCCACCCCCCCTTACTGACAACTAAAAAGAAAAAAAACCACTGAAATAGAAAACAAAGCCACTTGCACAAACTCAAACTTGAAGCGAATCACATGGCGAGGCATGATCCCTTCTCGCTCAGATATTCCAAAAGATCAACCACAACGACAAACACAAGTGCAAGGTTTAAATCCAACATAAACACATTCTATATAAAAATCTCCAATAACAAATTAATCAAAGATTTCCATCAAGAGAACTAATCTCCCTAGCCTTCAGAAGACTCTAAGGTCTGATTCAAAAAATTACCTAACAATAGACATGTCCCACAACTTACTTCCATTTCATACCCATTCACGTAATTCACACCAATAATTCAAATACTAAGCAATTAGATTCAAGAATAGGTTACAAGAAATCTCATTTAATATCAAATACAAATTCCACCAAAACACCTTAATTTCACCAATCAATAAAACACAACCATGAAGTCAATTACAACTCATTAACATTAATCGAAACATCACGATATCAATAATAAAATCTACCAAACAGTGCATTTGTAAGAAATATTACTTGCACTTCACTATGTCTCTTAACCTAGTCACTAACTTTACTTAATACACTTTTCCACAATAAAGCTCAAGTGTCAATGCTAGCAATCAACTAATACTTATGAAGGAAATCCTCAAATTATGAAAGAACAAACTTTTTATGAATAGGAATGACATCTAATTTAATTGTATAAGAACATAAATGAGGAATGGAGAGTACAACTCGATATTTATAAATCACATGTAAAAGTGAGAATGATGACTCCACACTCTTTCATGAAATAATCAACTTAAGCAAGATAGTAAATCAACTCCTAAGCTTAACTTAATCTCTCCTTAACTAAATCTTTCCTTAACTAATGTGTATTTACATGGATTGAACTTAATCGAAAATCATTTACAATAGAATGTCACTTATACTGATATATATATATATATATATATATATATATATAATGCACTCTGTTATTCTTTTATTTGGTCGATCTCCCTATAATTTCACACACTAATTTCTGTAAGTCTGAACATTCAGCGAATAAAACAAAGGCCATGGCGTCTTAAGTAGGCGACAGAATTAAAAAAGAAATGGACGCCATGATAATCTTCCGATCTTCAATAAATTAATTAAAGCAAACGAATGAACTCCTTGAGTCGACGGCCAAAGGAATGTTTCCGTTAATATTACTAAATTGA
>VDFB02358134.1:87848796-87895241 GCA_007258455.2 Sequoia sempervirens | reverse complement strand
TGAGTTATAGTACATGAAGGGGTCATCATCAAAGGTCCGTTGAAGAACATATCAAATGGAGGGATATGATGGATATGTGAATATGGATGGATGGAATGGAGTGTATGGAATGAGCGATAATGATATACATTGGATCAACTAGCTCTTTTTTTTGACTTTGTGCTTTGATAGATGCCCCCATTAATTTTTGGTGGAGAGGCATAATTGGAGATTGACTTTTGCTTGCTTTTTTTTTTGACTTTTATCTTTGATTTTTCCAATAGATTTTTATTTTGGCTAAAGGAATTTTCTTGATCTTTCTTTCTTTGTGTGCTTTCTTTTGATTCTAAATCTCCATTTGAAAAATGAACTTTTACCTTTGATTCTTGAATTACATCCTTTTTATTTTCTTTGGGTGATACTTGTTGATCCATGTCTATGAGGTGGATGGATGTGAGTGAGATGGATGAGACAAATGAAGTGGTGAGAATGTGTGCTTCACAAAAAAGGTTGGCAATGCATTCAATGGATTCTTCATGACTATCCTTTTTGGCATTGTTAACATCACATGAAGCTTGCACATGCTCAACAAGTTGGAAATAAGACTTAGTGGATGTGAGTGAGATGGATGAGACAAATGAAGTGGTGAGAATGTGTGCTTCACAAAAAAGGTTGGCAATGCATTCAATGGATTCTTCATGACTATCCTTTTTGGCATTGTTAACATCACATGAAGCTTGCACATGCTCAACAAGTTGGAAATAAGACTTAGTAGAGGCAACAGTAGGGGATGCATACCCTAACCCAAGATGGTTGGAATGGAAAAATGTTGGTTTAGAAGATGGAGAAGGATAATCATGGATATCTTCAGTAAGATCATGATCAAAAAGCAGATTATCATAGATATCATGATCAAACATGGGATTATTATGGACATGAAAGGATTGGGCTAAAGTGGACATGCTAAAGGAAGATGTATCATCAGGATCCCAAAATTTTTCAATCCAAGCACAACCATCTATTTGTGTTCCTTCTACAGATGTCTTGGCATCCTTGTTGGAAGTCTAACCCTTCTCGGTAGCATTAACATTGTTTTTTGTTGGTAAATTATCCATATGGTATTCTCCACATCCCATATCATAGAATTGGACCTTGGGGTTTAATGGTGCAGTAAATGAAGTGGACGCTTTTAAGAAATCAGGATCAACATATGCTTGAGAAGGAAGTGCTTCACGATTGCTAGGGATTGTGATTTCAGTTTTAGGGCTTAGATTATGGAAATACATGAAAGGTTTTGGATCTCCTTGTATTGTGATTTCGGAACCATTGTGTGGGAATTTAATGCACTGATGGTATGTGGAAGGTAGTGCTTGCATTGCATGAATCCATGGTCTTCCAAGGAGGATATTATAGGTCAAAGGGAGATCAAGGACTTGGAAAACCACATCCTTTACCATAGGCGCAACCTTGATTGGTAAAGTAACTGAACCTTTAGATGAGCATTCCTCTTCATCATATGCCTTTATGGTAATATTTTTCCTTGGATCAATTGCATTTTCAAAGAGCCTTAAATCTATGATCAATTTCTAAGTACAAATATTAAGACCTACTCCTCCTATCAGAACTTGCTTGATCTTAACTTTATGGACAAAGAATTTAATGTGTAAAGGTGTGTTATGTGGTTGTCAGATGGATGAATCATCATTCTCAATAAAAGTGAGAGTGTGAGGAGAGGTGATGTGTCCCACCATAGCTTGGAATTGATCCACATGTAAGTCTGTAGGCACTATAGCAGTAGCAAGCACTTTATCTAGGATAACTTTATGCTCAGGAGATAGGCATAGTAGCTCAAGTATGGAAATTTATGTGGGTATTTTACCTAAATGCTCTATGATATTGTATCACGAATTTGGTGTATCAGGTTTTTAATTAGGACCTCTAAGGGTATAATGAAAGTGTTCCCATGATTATCAACCTCACTAATATTAGTTATGATATAGTCATACTTAGTAGTAGTATAGTTCACACCATCATCAAACTCAGGGGCCTTTCCTTTATCCTTGTCATGCTTAGGGAAAGGATTTTTAAACATCTCACAATCAGAGTTACCAAAAGGAGTGTGTCTGTCAACTGCTATCTTACTGTCATCAATAAGGTCTTGTATTAGATGTCGAAGTTTATTACAACTATTAGTATTATGTCCTTTGTGTCTAGGATAGTCGCAAAAGTGATCCTCATTCCACCATGGGGGTTTGACTAGTGGATTATATTCCTTTATCTTCGGTAGCGTTATAAGATTATTTTCAAGGAGTTTTTTTAATGCGGATTCAAGTGATTTTCCCAATGGTGTAAAATTTCATTTAGGTAAACTTATTTGTTTTTCTTTTCCTTTATCTAAAGATGAACCTTTAAGGTTGTAGATAGGTGATGAGGTTTTAGTTGTTTTCACATCAAAAACTCTATCATTGACTACATTCTTGTTCTTTACCCAAAAATGTGTCTTTTTGCTTGAACCTCATTTTTGATCTTTGTCGTTAATTAAGTTTAATAGTTCCATCATCGATGAGTGTTTGTTTGATTTGAAATCCCATTTCTATGACTTCATAAAATGAATCCAAACATTTGAGGTGAAGTTCCTTTCCAATTTTCTTGTTCAAATTTCGACAAAAGAGGTCAACCGATTCTTTGTCTGGAATGGTATAAGGTTGTTTTGTTAAATGTCTCCATCTTTGTAAAAATGACACAAAAGATTCTCCTTGTTTTTGTTTGGTGTTAAAAAGGTTTGTCATGGTCACTTTAAGTTCACAGTTGAAACTATAATTGGAGACAAATTTATTAGCCAATTCTTGAAAAGATTTGATGGTCAGAGGTAATCGTGAAAACCATTCCATCGCTTCTCGTCCTAGAATGCAAGGGAATAATATCATAAGGTATGTCTCATCAACTACAAATTCCAAGGTAGCAACACAAAATTCTCTTAAGTAGTCTTTAGGATCCCCTCTTCCCTTGTATTTTTCAAGTTTCGGTATGTCCTAGTGACTAGGAAAAGGTGGCATCGGTATGCTCGGATCAAAAGGATAACGACATATATCTTCAATGGAGAACTTGTGGGATGATATTTTACTATTCTTGAGAGTATCCAATTCTTGTCTCAGTGCTCTAAGATAATCCAAAATAGGATTTTTTGTAGGTGTAGTTTTTGACGTCTTTGAAGATCTCTTGTAACCAGGTTGTAAATAAAAGGGTCAGTGACCTTTGATTCTATCCTCGTTGTTTATTTTTGTACTCTTAGGTTCACTAGATTCATGTTTTTCATTCATCGTGAGTAAGGATATGTCAAAGTTAGGAGGTAGTTTGATTGCATCATCAACAAGGGCCTTGAAGTATTGTTGTGGATTATGTTTGACTACCTCTATAAGCAGTTTAGTGAAACTATGATCATTAAGTGATTTATTTATATGGGATTGGGTTATTTATTCATTATCAGTTTCATCTGCTCCACTAGTTGCAATAATATTGTGATCTTCACCATCAAAGTCTTTTCCCCAAGGGTTCCTTCTTCTTGAAACATTTTTACTCTTGTTCTAAGGGTCATAGGTGATTGTTTTGATCTTCAATCTAGGACAAGATAATGTATGAGACCTAATATAAGGATACAATGGAAACTGTGATTCTAAGATGAGATTTGGGAATAGAATGGTATGATAAGCTTGATATGATAAGAATGCAAGAGCTCAAGGAAACTCTAGGTCTGAAGCTAATTATGATGCAAGGCTTTACTTGTGCTATGATGGATAAACACAAGGATAGGTGATCAAGAGAGGGTAAGTAGGAGATGATGAACTCCAAAAGGATTTCCCTACTCAAAGATAATGGTAATTCCCTAACTCAAGGATGATAAACCTCAAGTGATATAGGCGATTAATAGCCAAAGGTTTTAATTTCAAGACCTAGGAAGAGTAACCTAAGTGCCAACTAAAGGTTTGTTTGACCAATGATGGATATGCAAGGGTAGAGGATATGCAAGGAATAGGTGGAATGCAAGGATTGAAAGATCAGAATTGAAGGATGATTCCCCTAAGAGATTTAAATGATAGGTTCATTTTGGATGTTTTTGTTGTTTGACTTTTTTGGGGTTTGCAAGGTTGAGAGGTTGCAGATTCCTAGGTGTGATGTTTGGTTGTGACTAAAAATGTTTGTTTGTTTTTTATGGTGAATTTTGTTTGACTATTGCAATCAAGATAAAAAGCACATTCAAGTACAAATCCTAGGCTGGAAAAGACAATATTTGTTGGATTCCCACTGCGGATAAATCTAAACCCCACTTATTCAAAGAGGATGGCTTAGAAGTTTGGTGGCACTGGCTCCCCCTTACACAACACACACTTCTCGGGCACACCAAAATTTGAATTCCAAAAGACTTGAAGATCTCAAGGAACTTGCTATCTCAACTTTGAACTATGAGAATGTGAGACGAATTTAGAGGTCCAACCTCTTGTGCCAACAAATAGAAGGATTTTGGCTACTACAATAGTTGGTTCTTAGTAAGGGATTTCATTCAAGTGGCCATACATGTGGCGATTCACTTTGGTTAGGAGGCCTCTCAAAATGCATAGGTTATGCTCTACAGGTTTTTACGCACCACAAGGGTATTGAGGAAGACATTCATTGGTATGACACATCCACACCTATTGCTCATGAATTTCGTCACAAACACATTTTTTATATAGTGGTTCGAAAGAAGCTTGGCCTTAGCTATGCTACCGCTTGGGTCATTCCCTCTAACAAATGGGAGGAAATCCCTCTAAGAAAAGAAAACTTGAGTGTCGCTAACACTTTTATCTTACACCCAGGACCACAAAAATCAGGGGAGAGGATAGTGTGTGTTAGCAGTAGTTCCACTCAACACATGCACAAATGTGCCAAACATAGAAAATAGATGTTCTTTTTAAGCACCAATCGAAGTGTTTTCTATACTAAAAGACAAAATTAGTTTTAAAAATCAAGTTTTCAAGAAATGTCCTACACCAAATGTCATTAATAGTTTCAAGCCTCAAGTCTTCGACAAACGTGTATTCAAGTTTTCACTCTAAGTCTTTGACATGCGAACCTGCAAAAAGCCAAAGATTAGCCATAAAATAAAAATTGAACTAAGGAAAATAACATTAATCTAAACCTAACTAGACTAATCTAACTAACCAAAATTTAATCTAAATTAATTAAACTAAATCAAAATTAATTCTAAACTAAAATTAATCTGAATTAACAAAGTTAATTACTAAAATTAATCTAAATTAAAGTTAATCTAAACTACTTAAACTAAAATTAATCTAAATTAATCAAAACTAGAACTAAATTAATTGCTAAGATTAATCTAAATTAATCAAACTAAAATTAGTCCAAATTAATCAAAACTAGGATTAATCTAAACTAAATTAGTTGCTAAGATTAATCTAAATTAATCAAACTAAAATTAGTCTAAATTAATCAAAACTAGAATTAATCTAAACTAAATTAGTTGCTAAGATTAATCTAAATTAACAAATTAGTTACTAAAAATTAATCTAAACTAATACTAAAAATTAGTTAATTACTAAAAAAATTAATCTAAACTAATAGTTCATTCATTATCATTTATTAAAAGACCAAAAACCATCTACAGAAGACCAAGGAAAACTTGAACAGAGCTATTTATGAAGCCGTTGGAGTTGAGGGGTCTCTTTCAATCACTGCTCTACTATAGGTTACACAAAATCCACACCCTTTGTTGGCCTTTTAGATGGAAAATGAGGCGATAACATGGTGTCGCTATCAAGTGATAGGGTTTGAGGAATGGATTTTTCCTAGGTAATGAGGGCTTCGAGTGTGCAATATGGGCATACAAAATTTGGTTCATCCTAGTGACTTAATTGCTAGAAAAGGGCTCTCAAGGAATCCACTACGAGAGCTCGACATGGAAAAAATCCCTATTGATGACTATGGTCAAAGAAAGCCAGTCAGTGCAGAGGTTGCAAAGTGTGAAACACAAAGGCTAAAAGAGCTTCAGAAGCTCCAAAAAAAAAAGACAAACTTCAACAAGTGTTATCTCAACAAAATGAATTAATAGATGTCAATATGAACAACAAAGCTAAAGGGTGACTAAAGTATTTACTGCAACAAACTGAGATATTATCTCATTTTTCTCAAGGTGTTGAAGCAGCTGAAAAGAAACCAAGAGAGCCACAAATTCCTTGAATACCTCGATTGCATGACTTTCAATTCTTCAATACTCAATGCTTGACATAATTATATGAGAAGGAAGTTTGCTATCTCATGCAATAAAATCAAAGAAACCAAGAAAAAGATAATATTGGAGAAGGAGATGACACAAAAGATGTTGGGGAACCACTTACAGTTGAGGAACAAGAAGAAATATATTATATACAATCTGTAGCAAAATGAAACTATTTCCAAAAGCCAAAAATTAACCAGAAATATATTATACACATTTGATGAAAAGCTTATCATATTCAAAATGAAATCTAGAAGAAAAAATCCACAACAATCAATGCAAAATGTTATTTAAGGCACAACATGAAAAATATTCACATCAGGTTCACCATTCTGTTTATGTTGAAAATGG
The DNA here is from genome assembly GCA_007258455.2 of Sequoia sempervirens. Classification (NCBI taxonomy): domain Eukaryota; kingdom Viridiplantae; phylum Streptophyta; class Pinopsida; order Cupressales; family Cupressaceae; genus Sequoia; species Sequoia sempervirens. The sequence continues at coordinate 87,888,640 of VDFB02358134.1, read as the reverse complement.
AAAACTTATTTAAAGCTATAAACCCAAAATCAAAATGATAGAACAAGGGTTGATATGAGAAAACTCAATCTCACTGCTTTGAGTCCTTGTCTTGAGAACTCCTAAGGTGTTATTTCTTTCACCCTACAACCTATAGGTCCTCTACCTTTGAGGAACCCCTGGTTCACTTTAACAACCCTGCTATCATTCCAAATTTGCTGCTGCTAAACATTCTTGGTACTCTTCCTTCACATGCACCATCTAGCCCTTATTCCTCTAAAGACTAGTCTAGCTTCCATTCTGCCCAACCTTGTTGCAGGGACGTGTGGCACCTTCCAAAACCTCCAAGGTTATCTTTCCCAGGTGTTTCAACAATACCAAGCTTCAGTTCTCCAACGTTTAAAAAAAAAAATAGAGTTCTTGGTTCTTGGGCAGGTTACAAGCCTCAAACCCCTTTTAGCCCTCTCAACACAAAGGATAGGTTAGAACTCTCCTCTCCCAACTGCTTGTGCCAATCTTTTATTGACTTCCTAGCTCTTTTCCCAAGCTCTGACAGATTCTCTGGTATTTGGTACCCTTCCTGCCCGTACAGGGTTACAATACAACCTTGGTGAAAACTAGGGTTTCTCAAGGCTTTTTCTTGGTTTGTTCTGCCTTTTCTGACCACAAATGCATTAAAGAGTCCTCAGTTTACTATTCTACACCTTCTCAGTGCTGATTGAAATCACAATACACATTAGATTTTAATGATGCCACCCCTGCCACGTTAGGGTTTTGCACTCTTGACTGTCTTTTCTAGCCGGGTTTCCAAACTCGCCTAGAAACAGTCTTCCACATTACCAAAAAAAACTCTAATGACCACTCTATATACACTATGTACATGCCTGGAGCCTAGCATTTCTTCCTCTGTGTCCATACTGCCTGGCGCGAGCAGAAACAACACTAAAACTCCATGACTTAGGTTTATTTTACCAGTCCAAAATAGGACTAAAGAAAAGACAGATTTAATAAAATGCAGAGAGCGATGGAAACACTGTTTAACAATACCAAAATAGAACTATAAAACGTTGCTTTACATGCTCTTAAAACAATAAAAGACTTATTCCATTCAGCTTTTTGCTATCACGCCAACAAAACAAGAAAATAAATTTTTCACAATAAAAATCACTACTTCTTGTTTATTTCCAACACAACTGCCATTTTCAAAGACTTCCAACCCCCAAAAAATGGCAAGAGCTTTCTTTACAACCCGAAAAAAATAGTTAGGTTTTCTGTATCGGGCTCAAAAGTGATTAAAAGATGTGTGTTTGAAAACACACTGTGCTTTTCAATTTTAACCAAAACTTAAGGAATCAAGCACACAAAGATCCTTGACTTATTCAAATTTAAACCTAAGCTCTAAAAATTTCCCCTTACACATCCTAAAAGGCATTAGAACCTTGCACAACAAAAATAAAATAGATTTAAAACAACACTTCAAGATTTGCTTGTTCTATTTGGTAGGTGCTCTTGCACCATCCTCCCCCTCTCAGCACCAAGATCAAGGAACTGGAGGTGTCAGCAGTGATAGATCAATTCCTTGCTTCTTGAAATCTGCTTCTTCAACCCAGGTAGCCTCAAACTCAGGTTTTCCCTTCCACTTGACAAGGTGTTCCATATATGCCTTATGTCTTGTTGCTTTCTTCACCCTGGACTCCAAGACCTTCTTTGCCTGAGCTTTGTCTTGACTTGGAAGGGGTATATTACTGATATATTTAAAGATTTCCTGACTGTTCTAGACTTCATCATTGACTGTTCCCTCAAGTACCTGATCAAATCAACAACGTTGAAGACTGGAGATATACCCAAATCCGATGGAAGTTCCACCTTGTATGCATTCTATCCATACTTAGCTATCACCTTGCATGGTCCTACCCATTTCATTTGCAACTTGGTGGACATCCCCTTCTGCAATCTGGATTTGTTGAGGTGAACCATCACATAATCACCCACTTGAAACTGCACATCTCTTCTTGTCTCATCAACTTTATCTTTCAACTTTTGTGTTGCTGCTGTAATTGTCTTCTTAACCTGCTCATGAATCTCCTTCATGGTTTGAGTGAAGTCTTCTGCATGTCCACTCCTATTCTCCATTGTTCCAAGGTCTCTGAGCTCACAAATTCCCCTTGGATGCATCCCATACACAACTTCAAATGGAATTTTTCCTGTAGTCCTATTCACACTATCATTGTATGCATATTCAGCTTGGGAAATCACCATATCCCAGGTCTGTCCATATTCCTTTGTCAAGCACCTCAATAGGTTACCTAACACTCTGTTAACCACCTTGGTTTGACCATTGGTCTGAGGATGGTAAGCTGATCCAAATGACAAATTAGTTCCCAATCTGCTCCATAGTGTTTTCCAAAAATGGCTCATGAATTTCACATCCCTGTCAGAAACAATACTCAATGGCAATCCATGGATTCTTACTATCTCCCTAAAGAATAGATGGGCAATATAACTTGCATCATGTGTAGTCTTGCAAGGAATAAAGTGACTCATCTTGCTAAATCTGTCCACAACTACAAAAACACTATCAAAACCAGCTTTAGTCTTGGGGAGACCCACCACAAAATCCATGCTCACACACTCCCATGGTCTGTTCGGAATAGGCAAGGGCTGATATAACCCAGCATTGCTAGCTCCCCCTTTGGCTTTCATGCAAACAACACACTGTTCAACGTACTTCCTAACATCTCTTGCCAATTTAGGCTAGTAATAAAATCTTTGTACTAGCTCTAAGGTTTTGTTTATTCCAAAATTTCCACTAAGACTGCCATTATGTTTCTCTTGGATCAGATTTTCTCTCATTGATCCTCTTAGGACACATAACAGATTTCCCTTGAATAACAACCCATTTTGCAATGTATACTCAGCATATTGACTGTGAAAATGATTTGCAAAGTCTGAACATACATTATAGGCTTCTAAAAAGTCTTCATCATCACCATAGAGATCTTTAAAACTTTCCAATCCAATGCTTTTCAGCTATATCTCTTGGACTGTCAACATCCTCCTGCTTAATGCATCTGCCACTTTGTTTTGTTGTCCCTTCTTGTGCTTAATGGTAAATGTAAAAGCTTGAATGTACTCCATCCATTTCAAGTGTCTATTGCTTAACTTCTCTTGGGTGTTGATGTAACTGAGTGCCTGGTTATTTGTGAAAACCACAAACTCTTTGGGCAATAAATAATGCCTCTACTTCCTAAGGGACTACACTAAAGAATAAAGTTCTAGATCATAGGTGGAGTATTTTTTCTTGGCTTCATTGAGTTTTTCACTGAAGAAGGCTACAGGCCTACCTTCTTGACTAAGGACTCCTCCTATTGCTACTCCACTTGCATCACACTCAACTGTAAACAATTTATCAAAACTAGGCAAAAAAAGTATAGGTTGTGTTGCCACTTCTTGTTTCAGCTTTTCAAACCCTTTATCAGCCTCTAGTGTCCACTTAAACTTTTTTTTTTGACCACCCTTGATTGTATCTAACACTGGTGCACATATACCACTAAAATTTCTTATAAACTTCCTATAAAACTGAGCCAAACCATGAAAACTTCTTACCTCAGTTGCTGTGGTTGGTGTAGGCCAGTTTAGGATGGCTTCTACCTTACTTGGATCCATCTTCAGTGTTCCTTGGGATACCACAAAGCCTAGATACACAAGCTCTTGTTTATAGAACTCACACTTCTTAAGGTTGATTGCCAACTGTTCTTCTTGCAACCTCTTGAGTACCATCTCTACATGCTTCAAATGTTCTTCTACTGTCTTACTGAAAATCAGTATGTCATCCAAGTAGACTACCACAAAAATCCCTATGAAATCCTTAAGCACCTCATTCATTAGTCTCATGAACGTGCTAGGGGCATTTGAGAGGCCAAATGGCATCACTTTCCACTCATACAGACCATCATTTGTCTTAAAAGCTGTCTTCCATTCATCACCCTCCTTAATTCTGATTTGGTGATACCCGCTCTTAAGGTCTAGCTTGGTGTAGAATTTTGCACCTCCAAGGAAATCCATTAAATCTTCAATCCTAGGTATTGGAAATCTATACCTAATTGTGATCCTATTAATTGCTCTAGAATCAGTACAAAGTCTCCATTTACCTCCTTTTTTTGTTGCCAAAACAACTGGGACTGCACATGGACTAATACTCTTTTGAATCAGACCTTGATTCAATAACTCTTCCACTTGCCTTGCCACCTCTTGATTCTGCTCCAGGGTCAGTTTGTATGCTGCTTTGTTAGGCAATCAGGCTCCAGGTATGAAGTCAATTTGATGACTTATTGCTCTCTTGGGTGGTAGGGTTGATGGTGTTCCATCACTCACTATCCTCTTGTATTTGTCAAGCAAGTTTTGGACTGTTGCTGGTAACACTGTCCTTTCAACCTTTTCCTCTTCTTTGGGATGCATCATGATCACATACCCTTCATTCCCTTGGTGTAGATCCTTGATGAACTCTTTACCACTGCTCAACATAATGTTTGGAACCTTAGATTGCCCTTCATCATCCTCAATCAATGATTACAGCTTGAAGGTTTTCCCATCCTTCGTGAATTCTATGGTATTCTCCTTTCCATGATATACAACACCTCTATCATATTGCCATGGCCTACCAAGAAGAAGATGGCATGCATCCATGGGCAGTACATCACAAATCAGCTTGTCCTTGTAGCCTCCAATTGAAAATTCCACTGTAACCTGCTCATTCACTAAGACACTCTGCCCTTTGTTCAACCATGTGACTTTATAGGGATTGGCATGAGGTACCTTCTGCAATTTTAACTTATTTACTACCTCCTCAGATATTATATTGTCTATAGAACCAGAATCTACAATGACCTTGCATACCTTTCCCAATATCTTGCACCTTGCTCTAAACAAAGCTCTCCTTTGCTTGGGTTCTTCCTTGATCGGTTGTCTGATCAACACTCTATTAAACATCAGATTTTCACCTACTTCTGATTCTATGTGACTGATCTCAGGTGTCTTTACACTCACGGTGTCCTCTTGTGCATAAGCTACTCTTTTCTCGTTGCTAGATGAAGCTTTCTCCAGGCATCTATAAGCTGGGTGGCCTAGCTGATTACAGTGATAGCACTTCATAGTGGCAAAGTAGGAGTTACTTCTGCCTGCTCCTCTACCTCTATTTGAACCCCCTTGAGGTCCTCTTCCTCTATTAAATCCTCCTCTTGATGAGGTTTCACCTCCATGCTCAGTAAGCTTTGATTCACCTTGGTTTCTTTGGTCACCACCTCTTCCTTGGTAACCTCCACGCTGTCCTCTTTGATCTCTGCCTCTTCCTCTGCCCTTAGAGGACTGATCATGCTTTCTTTTATTCCTCTCTTCAATCTTGATAGCTAGCTGATAGCATTGGTGGACTGTCTTGGGGCTGAGCAAAGCCATCTCTTCCTATATATTCCACTTCAAACCATTGAGGTACCTAGCCACTTTCAGGCTCTCATCTTCTGCCACATTTGATCTCAAACAAAGCTTCTGAAACTCTTTAGTGTAAGTGCTGACATCTTGATCTTTTTGTCTTAAACTCCGCCTCTTCTTGTGGAGTTGGATCTCGTAATCATCCAGCATATAGGTTTCTTTCACTTTAGCAACCATTCCTTTCCAGGTTGATATAGGCTGCTTGCCTTGTTTCTCCCTTTCAATTTGGACAAATTTCCACCAAGTTAATGCTGATCCTCTCAACCTTGATTTTGCAACCTTCACCTTCTGTGCTTCTATACTCCATCACATTCGAAGTGATTCTCCATTCCATCTATCCAGTTCAAGACCAAATCAGGATCCATCTTTCCATGGAATAGTGGGACACCCTCAAGTCCTTTTCCACTCAGGGCTTTTAATGCCTTCAAGAAAGGCTCCTCCTCGAGAACAGGGTCAGGTTCAGGGACTTTGTCTTCCTCTGCAACCTCTTCTTCTTTTGGCACTTTTCCTTCCAACTTCACCTTGTTCAGTGCTTCTTCAAGCTGCTCTATTCTTTCCTTGAGAGATTTGTTATCCTCTTCTTGCTCTTCAACCATCTTGGCTAACTGTGAATTTGTCACCATCTTGGGCGGTTCACTTGATTCAACTTCCTCTAACATATAAGCTGCTTCCCAAATCTTTCACTGCTCTAATACCAATCTGATAGAACAAGGGTTGATATGAGAAAACTCAATATCACTGCTTTGAGTCCTTGTCTTGAGAACTCCTAAGGTGTTATTTCTTTCACCCTACAACCTATAGGTCCTCTGCCTTTGAGGAACCCCTGGTTCACTTTAACAACCCTGCTATCATTCCAAATTTGCTGCTGCTAAACATTCTTGGTACTCTTCCTTCACATGCACCATCTAGCCCTTATTCCTCTAAAGACTAGTCCAGCTTCCATTTTTCCCAACCTTGTTGTAGGGGCGTGTGGCACCTTCCAAACCTCCAAGGTTATCTTTCCTAGGTGTTTCAACAATACCAAGCTTCAGTTCTCCAACGTTTTAAAAAAAAAATAGAGTTCTTGGTTCTTGGGCAGGTTACAAGCCTCAAACCCCTTTTAGCCCTCTCAACACAAAGGATAGGTTAGAACTCTCCTCTCCCAACTGCTTGTGCCAATATTTTATTGACTTCCTATCTCTTTTCCCAAGCTCTGACAGATTCTCTGGTATTTGGTACCCTTCCTGCCCGTACAGGGTTACAATACAACCTTGGTGAAAACTAGGGTTTCTCAAGGCTTTTTCTTGGTTTGTTCTGCCTTTTCTGACCACAAATGCATTAAAGAGTCCTCAGTTTACTATTCTACACCTTCTCAGTGCTGCTTGAAATCACAATACACATTAGATTTTAATGATGCCACCCCTGCCACGTTAGGGTTTTGCACTCTTGACTGTCTTTTCTAGCCGGGTTTCCAAACTTGTTTAGAAATAGTCTTCCACATTGCCAAAAAAAACTCTAATGACCACTCTATATACACTATGTACATGCCTAGAGCCTAGCATTGCTTCCTCTGCGTCCATACTGCCTGGCGCGAGCAGAAACAACACTAAAACTCCATGACTCTAGTTTATTTTACCAGTCCAAAACAGGACTAAAGAAAAGATAGATTTAATAAAATGCAGAGAGCGATGGAAACACTATTTAAAAATACCAAAACAGAACTATAAAACATTGCTTTACATGCTCTTAAAACAATAAAATACTTATTCCATTTAGCTTTTTGCTGTCACGCCAACAAACACAGGAAAACAGATTTTTCACAACAAAAATCACTACTTGTTTATTTCCAACACAACTGCCATTGTCAAAGACTTCCAACCCCCACAAAATGGCGAGAGCTTTCTTTACAACCTGAAAAAAATAGTTAGGTTTTCTATATCGGGCTCAAAAGTGATTAAAAGATGTGTGTTTGAAAACACACCGTGTTTTGCAATTTTAACCAAAACTTAAGGAATCAAGCACACAAAGATCCTTGACTTATTCAAATTTAAACCTAAGCTCTAAAAAGGTCCCCTTACACGTCCTAAAAGGCATTAGAACCTTACACAACAAAAATAAAATAGATTTAAAACAACACTTCAAGATTTGCTTTTTCTATTTGGTAGGTGCTCCTGCACCACAAAATTTCAACATAACACCAATGAAGCCTTTCCTAAAATGAACACAAATGCAAAGAAACAAAATACTACACTACAAAAACCAAAACATATGCATTCAAAATGAAAATTCACTCTATTGTTCTCCTATCATCAAGATCTTGATTTACCCATTTGGTGCTCTCAGATTTTCACAAGCACAAATGCAACAAGAAGCTATGATGAATGAAAGAAAAGATTGAATATGTTATTGAAATTGAATATTTGTGTATCAAATCTCGAATATGATTTTTGGTGAGAAGAGAGGGTTTATATAGATGTCCTCACAGAGTGGATTCAAGTTGTGGGAGAAATGTGGGATTAAAAGAGTGCAATGGAGAAAGAAATGTTTATCTCATATTCTTTAATCAAATGAAATAGATGGGAATGCGAGATAAATGGGTGACTTTATGATATAATGAAGGTTTAGGAGTTTAGAATAAAGATGGATTTGTGAATTAATGGATGATTTAAAATTAAATGGACTTATATATGCAAATGCAAATTATTTAATAAATATGTAAATGGATAAAGATTAATGTGAATTGAATGCATGGATATTTTAATAATAATGTGAATAGAGTATTATGAGATGATTTATGGATAAATGATTGTGCGAATGGATAAATGCTTATAATATGTTAATTATTTAAATGAATTAATGAAAATAGAGGAAAATATTAAATGAATTAATTAAATAGATAATAATATCCATTTAATTAATAGACAAAAAAATAGGATGATTGTGAGGACAAATTTTGAGTGTCTACTATATATATATATAAAATACCGTTGTTCAAGTTATATATGTTGTTTAAAAAATGGTTATAACATAAGTAGGAGTCAACCATTATCACAGTTAACTGTAAGGGAGAGGGGCCGATATTTACAGCCACTTTAATTGAAGAACAAACAATGCATACATCTAATTAAGTTGAATGCAAATGAAGAAGGATATGGGTAACTTACGTATCTATCTATCCCTGTATATATATAATATTGTAGAGATAGATAGATATGTAAGTTGAATGTAAATGAACAAGGCTATAAATAATTTACGTATCTATGTATATTTGTATATATATATCATAATGTTGTACCAAAAATGGTTGGAAATATTTGTACCATACTGTTGTTGAACTTTAAAGTATTATAAAAATTTCAGTATTAGGCGTCATAGTAATATATCAATATATATATTATAAAGATACATAGATACAAGATAGATAAATGCGCAAGTAGGAAACATACCTATCTATGTATCTCTGCAATATATATATGTATGTATGTATGTATGTATGTATGTATGTATGTATGTGTGTGTGTGTATGTATTGTAATGTTGTATTGGGAAAGGGTTGGAAATATTTGTACCATACTAAAGTTTGAAGGTATATAAACATATCACAGTTATCTTTAAGGGAGACTGGCCAATATTGGGTTGGGGTTGTTTCAGGGGTATAAAATGTGACAACATAAACATGGGCTATGAAACAAAAAATTTGATTCATTTAAATGTAAATGGACAAGGCATTTGAAAGTAACAAAATCATACATGAATGCATAAGTAATACTGAAGGTAGGTTTGCGACTTATCATAAAAGCTGAAGGAGGAGACTACATCGCTTTGGAGGAGCTCATTGTTGATAAGGTGTATCCAACACAAAGTCGGAAATTTGAATTTGTGAATAGGAAGCTTGCACCACACAATTGAGCATTGCTTGTATAAATAAATAGGTTGATAGAATTTGAATTGGTAGCAAGTGGAGAATTTTGAATTCTGGGAGGGAATTTGATCTGGCATTCAAGGAATTAATGGTAGAAGTGATAGGAAATGGGTACTTAGGAATTCTGGTTGGTGATTTCAAAGGATATTAAATTTTTTTGTAATTCTAACCAGTTTTATTTTTTTTGTTTTGATTATTTTAATTTTATGTTTGTTTATAAATAATACTTTAATAATTACATGTTTTATTGAAAAATTACATTGCATTGTGGGCCTGAGAGTTTATTTTTTTCATTTTTACAGGTAAATTCACAAAAAGATTGGTGTATATGGACATGATGTAACCAGTAGTTTGTAAAAAAAAGATGAGAAATGGAACATGTTTTAATGCATTTTGTTAAAATATATTTACAACTTATTCAATTGATAATGGATTTTGTACATGCCAACTCACTTTTAATGCAATAAGACATATATTTTGGATAAAAATATATCCATTTGCAATAACCTTTTATTGGGAAGGTGGCAAAGATTATTTATATTGTGGAAATAAGTTTATCAACTTGCATTCACTTAATATTGGGAAGTTGGCAAATAAATATCAAGTTACATTCACCTAATATTGAGAAGGTGGCAAAAAAATAGTCTACCTATGATGGGACATATTGTGAATTTGATATGAACTTGTCCTATCATATTAAAAAGGATATTTGAATTTTTTTCTGGCTCTTTTATTGCCCAAAAGTGGGCCCCAGGCTATCACATACTATACCCACCATATTTCCTATGCCCACGATCGGATCCTCTCCCTTAACATAAGAGATGGGGTGCATGGTATAGTGTTAGAGAGGTTATATGGGAATGAGTGTAGGATATAAAATCTATTATGTGCATACAAGAAATTAAAAGTGAATACGGATTGAAGTCATGGTGGGACATGATTAAGAGAAAAGGGATGGATAATTGATGTCTGGCAGAGTAGAAATGATGGTTAGCTTGGGAGAGGATATCAGAAAATTGAAGGAGAGTAGAGTACATAAATTATTATAAGAAGAAGGCCATGAAAAGTCATGTAGTGAAAGTGTAATTATTGTAATTGAATTAATAAGGTACGATTTTGTTGCAATCTTTATTTTCTTGAATGTTGAATTCAAACAGATTTTTCCTTAGAAATTATTTTGTGTTGAGTTGGTTGGCAGAGTGGAGCACCCTCTTGCATCAAAGATGGTGTGAATATATCAAGAAATATATTTGAGATCACACAACATTAATCCTAGTAGATAAAACATCTTCCCATGGTAGGGAGGTAGGTGGAATAGTGAGAACCAAGTTAAGGTTTCTAAGTGTCACAAAGGAACGTGGTGAAACATTAGGGCTAGGGGGGGTTTGTGGATGTAATTTGAAATTTATTGGAAGGTTTTGGATTTTATTAATGGTACATGGTGAAAATATGTGGGGAAAATGGAGCGAGAAAGGAATTTAGAAAGCTAGAAGGGTGAGGGGTTTCTCCAAGGATCCAAAGTTTGAGAGGGAGGGAAAATATATTTGGGTTCTAAAGGAAATGAGAACCTAGGACATGGAGGAATGAGTTGGGGACCAAGTTTAATAAAGGAATTGGGACTAAAATAAAAAGTGGGGTTGGGAAAAACTAGGTCATGGGGTTGGGCTTGGGGTTGGATTTGGGAATGGGGGTAGGGGAACATAATAGGCTAGAAGAAAGGAGCAACAAGGAGAAGAGGAATGGAAGGATTTGGAACAAAGGGAAATAATAAAGAAGTCAATGGGAATGGGCACCCTTTCCAAAAATGCTTTGGTGGAAGGTTCCTCCACACTCCAAATATTTAGGGAAATAAGGAGTCTCAAGGGTGGGGTTGAAGAGGATTGAGAACTTAGATACGAAGAGTGTTGGGAGTCAAGGGTCAAGAGGGATCTTGGACTAGGGAAATGGGAAGTTTAGGGAGCAAGAATTGGGGAAAACTTGGTGCAAGGTTTTTCCTCCTAAAGGTTCAAGCTTTGGGGAGAACAAGGTAAGAGTCAAGGTTCCAATATTATCAAGAAATCTAGAACATGTAAAGGAATGAAGGGTTTAGGGAATAGGTTAGAATAAGTATTAGGGAATGGTGCATTAGAGAAATGAGGATCTCAAGACATAATCCCTTGGTTCCAATTCCTTCTAAGGGTCTACATTTGGTGAGAAAAAGGAGGGAGGGACATAAAAGAGGGTGAGATTCATGGTCCTAGGGGAACCTATAAGCTTGGAACTAATACAAAAGTACATAGGTCCCATGAATGCCCAAAAAACCTAAAAAGGAAGAAAAAACACACCACCAACATGACAGACAAATTTTACCACCTCTAAAAAATTGCCAATGATTTTTAATAAAAATATTAATTGAGCAACCTTAGGTAAAATTTGTTGTAGGGGACCCAATTAAATACTTCTTGAATCAATTATTAACTGTGGGTGAAATAGGGACAAAGAACACAAATTAGGTTAGACTTGGACAAAATTTGGCACTATAAAATTAATTCCCAACACTAGCTTTTATTGGGGATGTCTATCTCATGAAGGGACAATGAGGATCTAGAACTTTAGGAATAGAACACAAAGAGGCACAAAAAAGGACACATGAAACACACTTCATCATGATAAAATATAGATCATGATTGCACAAAGACATGAATACCATGATATTTATAATACAAGACATAAAATGAAACAAAAAACAATATTATATAGGAAAAGACTATTGGAAAAGTATGCCTCAATCATCACAAGCTGAAACCTCCATTGGAGCCAAGTCGGTGTGACAGTTCTTATGTCTGGCCGACTAGCAGTTTGGAACATCATGTTTTGTACAGGTCGTTGTGACCTAGTCTTTGTCTCGCCGAAGGATCATGTCACTGTGACAGGTTGCTTTCGGTGTGACCTCTTAGCGTCTATGAATATCTTTGGCTGATAGGCCATTCAATCGTATATCGTTGAGACCCTTGGCTGAAAGGCTTGTTTGGGAAGAAGTCTGGGTGATGTGTTAAAGTCTCACTGACAACGTTTGGTTTAAAGTCATTGGGGTAACTCAAAGGGCTTCGGGGAGAAGTCTTGGCGAGAATGGAATGTCTTGCCGATGATGAGAAGTCTTCGGTATAGCTCTTGGCGAACGGTGGTCATCGGTGTAACATATATGTGTTCGATAAGAACTCTCGGCGAAGGTGATATGTCTTGGCGACTATTGATGACTTCGGGGTAGCATGTGTGATCTCGGAGAAACCTCTTGGCGATATTGATATGTCTTGCCGACTATTCTTTGGAGCTCGGTATAACATATGACTTCGGTATAACCCGTGGTGACTTGGTATGATGTCTCGGCGAAAGCCAATTGTCTGGCCAATGGGAAACTTAAGTCTATGTGACATATGGAGCTTCGGTATATCGTCTCACCGAAAGTGATGAGTCTGGGCGATAGCGATACATGTGGAGAACGTCGGTGTGAGGTCCTGGCGACATAAGGAAGTCTTAGCGATAGCCTCCTGAACTCAGTGTAACTAAAGAAGGCTCGTTGAGATGTCTTAGCAAGAGCGAGATTCTTTCCGAAAGGAAAACTGAAGCTGATACAAGTTGTAGGCTTTGTGAAACATCCTGGCGATAATGATAACTCTTGGCGACATCGATATGAAGCTTTTGGGCATCAGGGAGACATTGTTAGTGTCTCACCGAGATGCCAACAAAGTTTGTTTCTTCTGACCGAGTGATGACTATGTACGTGGATGGTATTCGGCTAATCAGAGGAGCCAAATTGGAACCGTTGGGAGACAGTTCGTTGTGACGGTTCTGTGAGGAAGCTCGACAGACATGGAACGACATGGATATACTCTGTGATTGCAAATTGTGATTGGTTGGTTGGATCGACAGATTGCTGGGTGGTTGTATGATCAGTAAATGTAATCTAATCTGTAATTACTATAATTTGAAGGTTCATGTACAAGATTTTTCATGGTGAATGCTGCTATAAACAGACTCCAGAAAGATAAGTCTGACATTTGTATGTAATTTCCATTACTGTAATACAAAGTGATTTCTCTTGGTGTGGTGGTTTTTTCTCCCGTAAGGGTTTTCCCACGTATATCTGGTGTTCCTGTGTGATTTTCAAATACTCTGTTTTTGTTATTTACTTCATAGTGCATCTTAGTTGAACTGTAATTGAAAAATTAAATATATATCTGCATTCTTTCTTGAGGTATTGACGTTAGGAGAATTTTTTCCGCATCTTATTTTCCTTACAAGTGGTATAAGAGCCTGGCCAGTTGTGTTATCCTTGTGGGTATGTTGGGTTTTTGGAGTCAATTTTGTTTAGTGGGAGTCTTGTAGAGTTTGTTATTTCTGCTTACAGGTTGAGATGGCTAGCATGTCTAGAAAGTTTGAAATAGAGAAGTTCAACGGCAGTAACTTTGAGTTGTGGAAAATCAAGATGGAGGATCTTCTAGTTGATCGTGATCTGTGGCTTGCAGTGTTTGGAACTAAACCTATAGGCATGAAGCAAGAAGATTGGGACCTTGCAGATAGAAAATCTAAGGGGCTGATAAGGCTCTGTTTGGAAGACTCAGTTCTTCTGAATGTGCATGAGGAGAAGACTGCCTCTTCTTTATGGAAGAGACTGGCATCTATTTATTAGGGGAAGTCCTTGGTGAATAAACTGTTCCTGAGGAAGAAGTTGTATTCTTTGAGAATGCAGGAAGGAGGGTCTGTGGTTGATCATTTGAATGCATTTAATATGTTGATTGCTCAATTGACATCTGTTGATGTAAAAATTGAAGAGGATGATTGCTATATGCTATTACTATGTTCTTTGCCAGACTCGTGGGATCATCTGGTGATGGCTATTGGGAGTACAACATCTAGTTTCAAGATGGAAGATGTTGTTGGTTCTTTGCTGTCAAAAGAGATGAGAAGGAAATCTTCTGAGATGGCAAAGGAAGCTCTTGCTGTCAGAGGAAGACCGAAAGAGAAAGGAAAGAAGAAGGACAAGAAATCAAAATCAAAATCAGAGGGGAGATCAAAGTCTCCTGGAAAGAAGTCCAAGGTGAAGTGCTGGAACTGTGGGAAACTTGGTCATGTCTGAAAGGATTGTAAAGAGGAGAAAAAGAAGAAGAAGGGCTCTTTCGATAATGGTTCTTCTCATAGTGATGGTGATGCCTTCATTGCAGCCTTGGCTACTCAGGCATTAGATGATGTCTGGCTGATTGATTCTGGAGCATCTTTCCACATGACATCTCATAGAGAATGGTTCACGAAGTATGAAGAATACAATGGTGGAAAGGTGTACTTGGAAAGTGATTCAACTTTAGAGATTGTTGGCCGTGGAAGAGTCAGAATACAATTCCCCAATGGCAGAATGAAGGGAATCAATAATATAATGCATATACTAGGTTTGGCTCGAAACTTACTTTCTATAAGTATGCTGAATGATATTGGAGTACAAGTCACATTATCTGGAAATGGCTACAAGATGACTAGAGGTTCAGTGGTGCTGGCTAGAGGTGCTTGAATTGGTACCCTGTACAAGCTAGATGCACATGTTGTTCAATGTAATAGTGTCTCTGGAAAGTCATTGAAAGCTACTCATAGAGGTAAAGAGGGAAATATCCCTAATTATGTAAACTCTATGGAAGCAAAACTTCCTACAGAGAAGACTATGCTTTGGCATCATAGGTTAGGCCACATAGGAGAAAAAGGTTTAAAAACCTTGAAGAACAAAAACCTGGTTGAGGGGCTTGAAGATTGTAATCTCGAATTTGAATTTTGTGAGCATTGTATATATGGAAAGAAACACCATGTTTCTTTTTATTCTAGTCCTCATAAATCTTCTGGTTTGCTAGATTATATTCATTTGGATGTATTTGGTCCAGTGGATGTTCCTTCTTTGTCTAAGTCAAGATACTATGTGTCGTTTATTTATGATTACTCAAGAAGAGCATTTGTATATTTTCTAAAAAGTAAATCAGAAGTATTCAGTCAGTTTAAAGAATTTAAAAATCTTGTTGAGAATCAGACTGGTAGAAAAATAAAATGCTTAAGGACTGATAATGGCGGTTAATTCTGTTCTGATGAATTTGAAAGATACTATAAAGACCATGGAATTAAAAGACATAAGACTACACCTTATACTCCACAGCAGAATGGAGTTGCAGAAAGATTCAATAAGACAGTAATGGAGAGAGCACGAAGTATGCTCAGTAGTGTTGGATTGGAGGAGAAATTCTAGGTTGAAGCTGTATCTACTGCATGTTACCTAATAAATCATTCTCCAAATTTTGCTCTTGTTGAGAAAACACCTTTGGAAGCATGGTCTAGTAAGAAGCCCTCTCTTAGACATGTTCGTGTTTTTGGCTGTGAGGCATATGCTCATGTGCCGAATGTAAAAAGATCTAAACTGGAGAACAAGGCTGTCAAATGTATTTTTATTGGCTATAGTGTTGTCATAAAAGGATACAAGCTTTGGAATCCTAATATAGAGAAGGTTGTATATAGCAGAAGTGTAATCTTTCGTGAGCTGAAACCTTCCACTTTGGATCTGCAGTCAGAGACAAAGTTAGAAAATAGTAAGGATGTAGCTTTAATTCCTCCTACACCAGAGAAAGAGGAATTGAAAATTCAAAATGTACCTGAAACTGAGGAGAGCTCAAGTAGTTCTGATAGTTCTGAAGAAGAAGAAGAACCTCAGCCTCTGCCTCAGCAAGTGAGGAGGTCAACCGGTGAAAGAAAACAACCAGATAGGTATGGGTTCTCTTTGATTGATTCTACTTGTGCCTATGCTTTAATTTCTAGCACTGATGAGCCTAGGACTATGAAAGAGGCATTTAGAATGTCTGATTCAGACTCTTGGTTGGAAGCCATGAATGAAGAGATGGCATCATTATAAAAGAATGAAACTTGGAGTCTGGTGCCCTTGCCTAAAGGCAGAAAGGCTATTGGCTGCAAATGGGTATTTAAGAAGAAAATTGGTCTGGATGGCAGTGTAGAAAAGTACAAGGTGAGACTGGTTGCAAAGGGTTATTCCCAAGTAGAGGGAATCGATTATGGGGAAATATTTTCTCCTATAGCAAAGCTGACATCTATCAGATTTCTTTTGTCACTAGGTAGCGTGATGACTTAGAGGTCGAACAAATGGATGTGAAGACAACATTTCTTCATGGTGATCTTGAAGAAGAAATCTATATGTCCGAAACACTGTTGAAAAAGGTAAAGAAAAGCTGGTATGCAAATTAAAGAAGTCTCGTATGGGTTAAAAGCAGTCACCTAGAATGTGGTACCAAATTTGATACTTTTGTATTGTCTTTGGGATTTGTGAGAGATCAAAATAATCCTTGTATATTATAAAGGCTGAAAGTGATCAAGTACTTGTTATTGCTCTCTATGTCGATGATATGTTGTTCATAGGAAATAGTAAGCTAATGATTTTTGGTCTTAAGTCTCAGTTGTCTGCTAAGTTTGAAATGAAGGATCTTGGTGTAGCAAGGTATATTCTGGGGATGGAGATAACCAGGGATAGGAAGAATAGAAAAATATGGCTCAGTCAGAGTAAGTATATCAGGACTGTTCTTGAGAGATTTTGTATGAATGATTGCAAACAGCTAGTGGTTCCAGTCATGCAGGGAACGAAGCTATCTGTTGAGGACTATCCAAAATCTCCTACTAAGATGGAGGACATGACTAGTGTACCCTATGCTAGTGCAGTTAGCAGTCTTATGTATGCAATGGTCTGTACAAGGCTAGACATTGCCCAAGCAGTGGGAGTTCTTAGTCGATTTATGGAAAATCCTGGAAGGATACATTGGGATGCTGTGAAGAGAGTGTTTAGATATTTGAAGGGAACTTTAGATTTTGCTTTGTGTTACCATGGGAACTTGGTTGAATCACATAGGAATCTTAGCATTCATGGTTATGTAGATTCTGATTGGGCAGGGGACATTGATAGTAGGAGGTCCACCAGTGGATACATTTTCATGTTGAATGGTGGTGTAGTGAGTTGGATGAGTAAGCGGCAGGCTGTAGTTGCTTTGTCCACTATGGAGGCTGAATACATGGTAGCTACTCATGCTTGTAAAGAAGCAGTTTGGTTGAAATGTTTGTGTTCTAACATTGGTTTTGATACAGGGGAAATAACTATTTTATGTGACAGTCAGAGTGCAATTTGTCTGGCAAAGAACCCTACTTTCCATGCCAGGATGAAACATATTGACATACAATATCACTTTGTACAAGATATAGTGGAGGATGGAAAGGTCAACTTGGAAAAAGTTGATACTCTGGAGAATGTTGCAGATTCATTGACGAAGCCAGTGAGCACAGACAAGTTCAGGTGGTGTGCCAGTTCAATGGGCCTCAGTGCCCATGATTTTCAATAAGTTTTGTTGTGCTTTGGAGGTGCATGTGTGATCTTTGTCAAGTGGGAGATTGTTGGAAAAGTATGCCTCAATCATCATAGGTTGAAACCTCCATTGGAGCCAAGTCGGTGTGACAGTTCTTATGTCTGGCCGACTAGCAATTTGGAACATCATGTTTTGTACAGGTTACTGTGACCTAGTCTTTGTCTCACCGAAGGATCATGTCGTTATGACAGGTTGCTTTCAGTGTGACCTCTTAGCATCTATGAAGGTCTTTGGCTGATAGGCCATTCAATCGTATATCGTTGAGACCCTTGGCCGAAAGGCTTGTTCGGGAAGAAGTCTGGGCGATGTGTTAAAGTCTCGCCGACAGTGTTTGGTTTAAAGTCATCAGGGTAACTCAAAGGGATTTGGAGAGAAGTCTCAGCGAGAATGGAATGTCTTGCCAATGATGAGAAGTCTTCGGTATAGCTCTTGGAAAACGGTGGTCATCGGTGTAACATATATGTGTTCGATAAGAACTCTCGGCGAAGGTGATATGTCTTGGTGATTGTTGATGACTTCGGGGTAGCATGTGTGATCTCAGAGAAACCTCTTGGTGATATTGATATGTCTTGCTGACTATTCTTTGGAGCTCGATATAACATATGACTTCGGTATAACCCGTAGTGACTCAGTATGATGTCTCGGCGAAAGCCGATTGTCTGGCCGATGGGAAACTTAAGTCTATGTGACAAATGGAGCTTCGGTATATCATCTCACCGAAAGTGATGAGTCTAGGTGATAGCAATACATGTGGAGAACGTTGGTGTGAGGTCCTGGCGACATAAGGAAGTCTTAGCGATAGTCTCCTGAACTTGGTGTAACAAAAGAAGGCTCATTGAGATGTCTTGGCAAGAGCGATAGTCTTTCCGAAAGGAAAACTAAAGCTGATACAAGTTGTAAGCTTTGTGAAACATCCTGGCAATAACAATAACTCTTGGTGACATCGATATGAAGCTTTTGGGCATCGGGGAGACACTGTTAGTGTCTCATCGAGATGCCAAAAAAGTTTGTTTCTTCTGACCGAGTGATGACTATCTACGTGGCTAGTATTCGGCCAATCAGAGGAGTCAAATTGGAACCGTTGGGAGACAGTTCATTGTGATGGTTCTGTGAGGAAGCTCGGCGGGCATGGAATGACATGGATATACTCTGTGATTGCAGATTGTGATCGGTTGGTTGGATCGATGGATTGCTGGGTGGTTGTATGATCAGTAAATGTAATCTAATCTGTAATGACTGTAATTTGAAGGTTCCTGTACAAGATTTTTCATGGTGAATGCTGCTATAAATAGACACCAGAAAGATAAGTCTGACATTTGTATGTAATTTCCATTACTGTAATACAAAGTGATTTCTCTTGGTGTGGTGGGTTTTTCTCCCGTAAGGGTTTTCCCATGTATATCTGATGTTCCTGTGTGATTGTCAAATACTCTATTTCTATTATTTACTTCATAGTGCATCTTAGTTGAATTGTAATTGAAAAATTAAATATATATCTGCATTCTTTCCTGAGGTATTGACGTTAGGAGAATTGTTTCCGCATCTAATTTTCCTTACAAATAATGACACTTAAAAAAATTATTAATTCATAGTAGATTAGCAACTTCTCCAGTTCTTTGACCAAGCTATCGAGATAGTATGCACTATTATCATACCCCTTTATAAATTTATATGACCATACCATAATTATTACCTTCTAGAATATTTGAGCAATAACCCACTTTGATTTTCCCATAGCATCAATACATAACTCAAGAGTTGTACCTCAAAATTATGTTGTTGATCATCCTTCCACCTAGGGAGGTAGTTCATGCTCAGTAAGAAAAATAGTATATCCTTTCCTCTTGGATCATTCTTGAGATTGAGAAAGGTAGATGCAAATTTGAAATCTTCCTCACTAAACCATATTGCATCCACATCCACACTGGTATCTTCCATGGATGTGATCTTATCATTTCATGGTGCACAACTCCACTTATCTTCATGTGAAGACCTACTAATCAATGAAATAGGTTGTTCATGTCCATCTTCATCCCTTTGGATCACAACAATAGTAGTAATATATGATGTGGCTGAGGGAGAAAAAAGAACCAAGATCTTAAAACAAGAAGATATAAGTTACTATATAACTACACAAAACTCCAACTAGAAGTGATACCAAGCTATGTATGGAATCATGAATAACACCATTACCAAAGCTTCACTAAAATTGAATATATCCTCTCATGCACGATATCCAGTTGCTATAGATCCCAATATATAACTATATCAGGTACTCCAAAAAACCATCTCTTTATATCACTACAATAAATATACTCATACAACATCATGACAAAGAAAGTTCAATATAATTAATATTAAATAATTAAAAATATCTACTCACATGTAACATATCAAAGGAGAAATTCATGACCAATGCTCCAATATCAAATAACCAAATAATATATTCAACACAAGATGTAAAATAAAGGAAATTAAAGAAAACATGTATATTTCCAAGATTTAAACACCATATTAATGGTGGAACTGATTTTACAAACAAATCCTCACTAGATTAATCATGGTTTTAGGAACCTAACAAGAAATCATACAAATTTGTAACTATTTCCATCAAAAATACTTTGAACATAGTCTTTTTCACAAACCTATAAATCACATATTTTGGTTAACATGTAACACCTAAAAATTCATCTATGTAAATTTGAATCCACTTAAACATTTAATAATTATGAACAACACCAAATATTTCATCTAAAATAATAGAAATCACATATCTACAAACCCACAACCTTTTGAAATAGGAAAACTAAAAAAACTACATATAACCAAGTTGTTTAGGAGTTTCCAAGTCATAGAAATATCAACTCCATAGAACACATGCAACCAATGGATAATCATACAATTCTTTCATGTTACTGGGGATAAAACCATGAACCCAACATAAGCACTCCATATAATAGTCCAAAAGCTAGGCATTATCTCATATGACTAGGGGCAAAGACACCCACCCAACATGAACACCATTTCATTGTACATGAACATGAGGTAAAGGAACATAACCACCATATAAGATGATAGTCACATATTTCCAAAAAAGAGATCTAGGTTACCATCATGCAAGACGAAAACACATGACCAATTCATAAAAAATAAGATCCACAACCATGAGCTTACAGATCCCAACATATATCATATTAACAATATCAATGCACGCATTATGTGTCATGAATTCCAATATTATATATCTAAAATGAATATTAGCACATAGAACATCCAGTTTAGCCCACAAGATACCAACATTCTAAGAAAGGTAAACAATCCTTTTTTATAATTCCAATGACTTTTATACTAGTCTAGCTTTGATACCATATGTTGGGAAATATTAATCTCTAATCAAATTATTTATCATTAAATTATGATACCGTGAGATACAACATTAATAATACTATAATGTAGAAATTTGAAGTTTACATACAAATTTAGATTAATTGTTCTTAATCTTAGATTACCATGAAGAAATTTAAAGGATGTAAATAAACAAAAAGAAAAATAAGAAAACACCATTATTGCATCACATAATACAAGATTTACATGGATAACCCCTTGAGGAAAAAAATTCCACCAAAAAGACAGGCCAAGAATGTATTAACTTTGAGTAACAAGATTACAATGCAATCTTACTTCATTATTCTCTTTTCCTCCAATTTGGTAGCACTTTTATACTTGTGAACAATCTCAACACATCCAACTCTCCCATTCCTATAGCCTACTTCTTACATTCCTCTCTTTAGCTTTATGTAGTTATGTTTATATATGTTATATTTACCACTATCCAAGTCACCAACCTTTTAGTTGCCTATTGGAGTGTGAAAGTTCATCACAAATACATCCCAATAGTATTTGTATTCACTCTAAAAAATTCCCAACCCGGGGAATGACAAAGGACATGTCACAGGACATCCAAAAGGTCTTTCTCCTCACTCTTCCAAGAACCCAACTTGGGGAATGATAAAATACACTTGTTCAAAACTCAATATCCATTCACCTTTCCCAAGTTCTCCACTTGTAGGTGAGAATTTAATTAATTATTTTTTTCTTCACAAGTAACCTTTACCACTATTAATGGACTTGTCCTTCCTTATAAATATATTACAAACAATAGGTGAGATTAAACATTATAGATTAATTTCTAATAACACCCTAAGTTTCTAGAGACACTTTCCAAGGATGTTGGAAACATATAAAATGACATAGGATCTACAAGGTAGATGTCACTTAAATCTTGGCAAAGAGAAGATCATGGATGCACTACTAATAAGGCCATTCACACACAATGTTTTTACATAAAACACCAAAATTAATTCACACAAGGATCACATGTGGTCTCCACCCACCATTCAATAAATGACACACACCATGGCTATATAATTCAATTTGGATTGAATGCACAATTAAACTTGATTACACAACATTTGGTCACGTGCTAGATCTACCATTTTACTCAAAATGGTCATAACACAAAATAATGTATGACATCGTCACATCCATATCCAAACACTATACAATTTCATTTTCCAAGAAAAAATCATAAGTCCACAAAATAATATCTTCTCAAGCACCCTAAATTCCAAAATTTATCTTTTCAATAATAGACCAAGAACCAAAATACTACATTTTTCCATTGAAGGCCATCAAGATTTTCACTAAATTCACTAAGATTTTCACTAAATTCACTAAATCAAAAGCTCATAATTTAAAAAATATAATTATAACCTATTTATTTAAATAAGTTAAGGATCAAGAAAATTTATTCACATAAATTTTAGAAATATTTTTCAATTTTTTTTTGGATGATTTTATTTTTCCTAACAAAAATAAAAATACACCTAATTCAAATTTTGATAATACCTTTTTTTTAATCTACTCAACACTAAAATACACGATCACATAATTTTTATAAAAAAATTGCAATGATTTGAGTACCATTTGTATTTTCTAAAAATTACTTAAAACTACACAAAATAAATAAATAAATAAAAAACAACAAACAAACAAACAAACAAAAAAACAAAACAAAACAAAAATCTACTCAATAAAATTAATCTAGACTTAATTCCACAATCAACCATATACATAAGAGCCATATGCATATTCCAAATGAATTGGGAGCATGGGAAGAATCAATCTTTTCAAAACATACTCATAGTTATAACAAAATGTAAAATACCTCAAACAAGTTATTCCAATGAAGATTCTTTGAAAAAGAATTCAATCTAAAGCAATCCAATAAACTTAGCAGTCCCTTCTCCAAGCAAGCTTTCAACAAATAAGAAAAACTCCTCCAACTCTTCAATTACTAACACCAAGAGTTCAAGAAAATAAGCACTTTTCCACTCCAATTTCATCTCGAAACTGTATAATAAAAAGACTCATGTAAAAGATTTTTTTTTTTCAATATGTAAGTAGTTGAAATGCAAAAATATTAGCTTTTGTTTTCACACTAAAATATAAAATTTATTTTAAAGCTAGATAGTAAACATCAAGTGAAATGTATATTATTCTTTCTAATATTTTCATTTAGATAAAACTTTTCTTCAAATAAAATAGATATTATATTTTCAACTAAATATTTAACTTAAATGCACTAAACTATATTTATTATAAGCTCACAAAATACATTTTTTTAACATAAGAAAACATAATAACAAAAATCCAAAGATCCTATACTAAACCAAATTACATAAACTCATTCCTAATATAATATTAAATTATTCCAAACATGTTAGGGACTAATTGACATTAAAAAAACAAATACACATACATACAATTATGAGTTTCACATAGTAGGGATCCATAATCATAAATGATTTAGATTAATGGAAACTAGATAAAAATAAAATACATATTACAACTAAATCAAGGATGAGTTAAATACACAAATAGACCCACATGACCACCCCCTCAACCACATGGACTAGGAAAGGTGAGATGGTTAAGTGAAATCCATGATGTTATTCTTCACATGTCTTCCATTGGTCAAACACTATTAAATTTAGTGCATGCCTAAGGTGAAGCATCAAATCTAATAAAAAATATCATAGCTAAAGCATTATATTATTGACTAATGGGAAAAATGTAATCAAGAAAAAATAATATCCATCATGTAGTTACATCACATCCTAATCAAACTTAGTACAAACCTTTTAGCTCAACATACTACAAATCGGTGCAAAGAAAGAGCAAACATAGGTGGGAATTATACTCAACATATAAAAATACCCATAATAACTCCATATAATTCATCTAATTTATATAAAAGTGAGTAAAGAAAAACCAAAAGTAGTTTTCCAAAATCATGATCTATAAAAAAAACCTACACACCCAGGTGTAATAATGACAACATTCAAAATATAATCCTGATGACTAGCAATAAAAAAAAAAAATCCAAAATCCTCCAACAATACCAATGCAGGATTATTGATTTGAGAATTAAAAACAATAACTTCAACACAAAAAAACTATCCAAGGACACAAATTCAGCAATCTACCTTTCAAGGGACACTTTCCATAGTCTAAACAACATTAAAAGAATGAATGCACAACCAAAGAACATCCCATTGACTATCTTTCTCATTACCCAACATTCAAACTTTCAAGACAACATTACTTGGATTGGTACAAAATTTAGCTAGAAGACAAAAGACAACACAACAAAACAATAATAGAAGGAAAATCTCCTTCTACATAGGCGGAGTCTATTTCCTCCTTTAATAATATTTCCATACACACACCTATAGTTGTGCTTACAATAACATCTGCTCAAAGGAAAAATTAAAACTACTATTGCAACTCCATATAAAGAAAAGGCTTTGAGACTTTTTGGTGTGCAAAATAGAGAGTTCTTTTTATGTCATCGATCCACTTCTAAAAGATGCCTCTGATCATCATAGATCACTACGCCTATCACTACTCATCTTTCCCATTCTCTTTTTTTTCACCATTGACTTCTCTTCCCTATTTTTTTTCCCCACAATGCCTCAGATGAAGATTTTTTTTCACAACTGAAATTTGTAACTCCTTTCTTCATTCTCTTGTGTGGGCCTATCAATGTGTTAATCATTTTCATATACAATTGTTTTCACCTTCCCACATGGTATGCCAAACTGCTAACCGTTTCTTTCCCTTCTTGCACAACTACGTATATGCATATCATCTGTTTTTCTATTTCATATTCAAATTGCCCCCTAAATTAGTGTTAACACTATGGAGTGGGGAGTAGCTTAGTGCACCATAGAGGGAATCTACCTAGACATAAAGCTCAAGCCAAAATTTGCACATTAAAAACACCAAAGAAAAACAAAATGAAAACCAAATTTTTGAGTTGATGCTCTTGCATTAGGCTCCCCCGAAGATAAAACAAAATCATAAGCTTCGGCTCATGAGGTCATCAATACTATGACCGTATTTGGAGATCTCAACAATTGATAACCAAGTGGCATCCTCCAAAGGATGATCCTTCCATTTCACCAAGTATTGGAAGTATTTCTTTCCTCAGGTCTTCTTCAGTAACTGCCTCTCCAAGATATATTCAATGTCAATCGGAGCCGGCTTGGTCACTTGTTCCCATCTTGGAATTATCTTTTTTTTGGCTATTTCATCTATCTCTTCACCTTTGTAGGGATAGAGATAAACTACATTAAAAATGGGCGATATACCCATATTAGAAGGAAGAGCTATCTCATAAACATTGGCAGAAAACTATGAGAATCTTGAAAGGACCTATCTGTTGGAGTTAAAATGACACTAAGAGGGGGGGGGGGTGAATCAGTGTCTTAACAGATTTGACCAAATTTTCACATATTCAAAAACATAGCTCAGATTTGATCTCAATATTATTTTGATTAATGCATTTATGAGTTGAATGTAATTATTCATAAACAGAATTGAGAAAAGTAATAAACCCAATAGTGAACTGAAACAACAACACAGAAAAGTAGAGAGCACACAGAAGAACCAAGATACAAAAGATTTTCCAAGTGGAAAACCCTCCTGGGCTAGAAAAACCACTCCTAAACTGCCTTACTGGCTTAATCTTCAAAACCACTTTTAACAATGCCTTATAGGCTAAATTTCTGAGCACCAACTCAAGGAGCACCAACCCCTCATTTAGAGACGACAATGTCAAGGAGCACCAACCCCTTACTCAGATTACATAATTACAATAAAAATATATCAGAGGATCTCTCTATTTACAATTAAGTTCATAACACTCTGCTTCTAATACTCTAGGAGCAATGTCCCAGTATTACATCCAGTTCCCTCTCTTGATTAAGGCCAGAATAACTATCTCTTAGAATTACAGGCAAGCAACATCTTCATGGTTTTCAACACTGGTTTTTATATACATTTCAAGTATGTCTGTTATCAAGAAATCTTCAACAAGTTTTTTTCACAAGATTCTGAAACTCTCTTGCTATTTTTAGAATATGAAGTTGGATAATGATGATCTATAGATGATGGTAAAAATCAGAGTAATGCATATCCATAAAGCTTTAATTTTTGCGCTGAGTCAGGAGATTTCAAATTGTAACTGAAAGATTTTCATCAAAGCCATGTCTGCCTACAACAGAAATTCATAACCTCTAAAATCTCAGAGAATACCTTTCCAAAGATTCGATACCAACCAAAGAATTTTGTATGCAACTATATTTAGAAAAATCCATTAAATAAAAAATGCAACAGCTCAAAAAGAAACTTGATGAATATCCTGTTATGTAACCGTTCTGAGATTTGATGCCAATCCATGATGACGACCACAGAGTTTTAAGTTTTCGTAACTATTCGCTAAGACAACAATATAGTTATGCCGAAGGCAATTAAATCGCTAGACAATCCCTTTAGATATCGCTTTCACCAAGAGCCATTAGAGTCGGGAAGAACACATAACAAATACATCATGTCTCATCGATAGGCTTCCTTAGAGTATTATTCATTCACTGTCACTGTGACATCCTATTGTCAGGGAGACGCTTTGTAGATTTCGCTGTGTTTCACCAAAAGACTTTATCCCTTATAAGTCGCTATAACATAATGGTTCTCTCGCTGATACATCCTTCTGTTTGTCGCTGTGACACAACAGAGTCGGGGAGAAGTCATACCACCAACATTTTGTTTCATCGAAGGTCACTTGATACACATTGTTGCCATAACATATCATTTTTCTTGCCGACGAGCCTTCTAACTTGTATTTGTCGCTATAGCTTACCGTCATCGGGGAGACCTCTCTTAGAAAGCTTGAATCATACCAAAAGTCTTTATCATTTCCAAGTCACCAAGACAAGAGCACACTTACACCGAGATGTGTCCTTCATTTGCCTTCGCCAAGACAATGTGTAGTCGGGATGACATCTCATAGAGCATCCTATGTCTTATCGAAAGCTCACGTTTTCATTCCTGTCGCCATGACATAACGCTTTCGAGGAGACCTCATATAGATATCTTTGTTATACCGAAACAACCCGAATTCACCTCAGATCGCCAAGAGAGAACAAATCTCACACCGATAAAGTCCTTTTGAATTCCATCGGTGAGACATATCAAAGTCGGGAAGACCTCTTGTAGAGCACATCATGTCTTTTCGAAAGTCTTCATCCACTTGTGTGTCGTTGAGACAAGACAAACCTTTCGCCAAAAGCCCCTCATTAGACTTAGTCGCCAAGAATTGACGGGTTCACTGAGACTCTACAATGAAACTCATGAGTCTTACCGAAATGTTTTATCCATTCATCCGATGTCGTTGAGACAATCCAGATCTTATGCCGACGAAGTCTCTTTATGTTTCATCGATGAGACCGAAGGTCACTCACCGAGACCTCTCGCCGAAAACCCTAGCTCTTACCGAAGAGACTACCTTTATGTTTTTGGTCGGTGTAACAAATCAAATTCGCCAAGACCATTCTTCGATGCAAATGAGTCATACCGAAATGCTTTATCCACTCTGATTCGCTAAGACATTACAAACCTCTTGCCAAAATCCTTCCACAAGCATTAGTTGGTGAGACTAAGTGAAATCGCCAAGACCTCAGCCCGATACCACTCAGTTTGGCTGAAGTTCTCTCAAAGAGTTGTTCGGTGAGACTCCTCCCTAAAAATAGATAAAACCTTTTGAGCACAAGTCGGTAAGACAAGAAGGACTCAATAAGATGTTATATCGATAGCCACAACTCATGCCGATAGACTTCCACATGCACTTGTTGGGGAGACATTACCTTTTTGCTAGGATGCTAAACCGAATACTCCAAGTCTGGCCGAAGTGAATCCCATATGTGATGTCGGCGAGACAAAACCACTTCGCCAAGACCTATTCTAAAATTTTTGACTCTTGCTGATACACATCCATTTTAATCTCTGATCGGTGTGACATACCAATATGGCTGAGACCACATACCGACGGAATAACATATGCCGATAGAGAAAAATTTTCCTGTCGCCGAAACCAAAGACAAGTCTTGCCGAAATAACCTTTCTTGAGCCGGTCGCCAAGACAATGCTAATGTTATGCCGAAAGCAGCCTGTATGTT
This sequence comes from Sequoia sempervirens, assembly GCA_007258455.2. Taxonomy (NCBI): domain Eukaryota; kingdom Viridiplantae; phylum Streptophyta; class Pinopsida; order Cupressales; family Cupressaceae; genus Sequoia; species Sequoia sempervirens. Next base: position 87,860,271 of record VDFB02358134.1, on the reverse strand, counting down.
AAATTCAATCACCATGACATTTGAAATGTCTTGCCGAATAGGCAACTCATACATTTCAAAGTGGATCGGGAAGACCCTGCCATTTTCACTCCGATATGAGTAAGCTTGAAAGAGAAACAACCAAATCCTGTGATATGCAAGGAGAACCATTCTGACAAAGAAATCATCTTTCAAACTCTGTCAGTCAAAGATGTAGCATTCATAACTTGAACTAGAAAACTCATCACCATGAAATTGAACCATAACAACTAACTTTTTGTAATAGCCAAGAGACATCAAAGAAGTGCCATAATAAATCATAAAGATCCAAACTGAGACTGATCATCAAAGAGAACCAACTGAAAGGGATTTTGACATCAAGGACAAACTATATGATCACAACTGAGTCCAACACTATCTTCTTCATTTTTTAGTTTGTTGTATTCACCTTTTGAAAATATTTCCTTCCCGAGAAGAGCCAAAATGAGATCACCAATCTGAAAATGCACTTCTCTTCTCTTCTTATCAACATATTATTTGTAATGTTGGTTTCTTCCCTCAATCTATAGTTTGACCTCTTCATGAAGTTCATGAATAAATTTGGAAAAGTCTTCACTATTTACACTTGTCCTCTCTAAATTACCAATATCTTTGTTTAAATACACCCCTTGGATGCATACCATAGACAATGTAGAATGGTCTCAAAATTGTACTCCTATTTGGAGAATCATTATATGCAAACTCAGCCTATGCTAAAGCCATATCCTAATTACCAGGTGTGTTTCCAACAAGACACCTCAACATATTACCCAAGCTTCTATTGATTACTTTTGTTTGACCATCTGTTTGGGATGGCAAGTGAAGCTCAAACTGAGGTGGGTGCCCAACTTCTTCCTTAGTGTTCTCCAAAAGTGACCCACAAACTTAGTGTCTCTATCAAATATTATACTCCTAGGTATACCATGCAACCTCACCACTTATTTGAAAAACAAGCTAGCTATGTTTGTTGCATCACTAGTCTTTTTGCAAGGAATGAAATGAGCCATTTTTTAGAATCTATCCACAACTACTAAAATAGAATCATTTCCTATTTGATTTCCCTTCTTGACTTAGGAAAACCCCTATTTCTAAGCCACTAGCATCACATTCCACGAAAAAACTTTGTTAAAATTAGGTAACACAAGTATAGGTTGTTCAGTCACTTTATTTTTCAAAAGTCTAAAACCTTTTTTAGCCTCTTGAGTCCATTCAAATTGTTTGTTATGTCCTTTTATATTGTCAATTATAGGAGAAACTAAGCTACTAATTTTTTTGATAAACTTTCTATAAAAGCTAGCAAGTCCATGAAAACTTCTTACCTCATAAAGACTCCTAGGTGTTGGACAATCAACAATGGCCTTAATCTTCTATTTGTCCATCTTCAATCCCTCTCTGGATACCAAAAAACCCAAGTAGACTAATTCAATCTTCATAAAGGTACACTTCTTGAGGTTGATCAACAACTTATCCTCATACAACCGTGTCATAACCAGCCTTAAGTGCTTTAGGTGTTCTTCCTTTGACCTTCTAAAAGCTAGTGTATCATTCAAATAAACTATCACAAACTTCCTAGGGAATGGTTTCAAGACTTCATTCATAAGCCTCATAAAAGTAATAGGTGCATTTGTAATCCCAAAGGGCATAACCAACCATTCATAGAGACCATCATGTCTTAAACATTGACTTCCATTCATCCCCAGGCACTAACTCATTTGACTACAAAATCCGACGAAAATGTCCGACGAAATATGTATAATTTGATGTATCATCAAGTGCTTGTAAAATTTGATGTGTAATTTTTAATTTTTTAAAAGTTTATTCCTGACGTTCATCGAAATTTCGACGAACCTAGGTTTCGTCGAAATTTCGACTATAAGTTTAGTCAAAATTTTGACAAACATGAAAAATAAGAAAAAAATCAAATTGTGGCCGACATAAAGAAAAGTGAGTTCGCTGATTTATTGCGACATTGTTTTGCTCTACTTGAGACAGTTTGTGGAGAACTAAGGACGAATTTCTTGGGAAAAATCAGAAAAAATTCAAGAAGATATTGCCAGGTTGAGGGTAGTCATTGTCTTTTTGCATAATTCAGTTGTGAAGTCAAATTTGTAGTTCCAGGTTTGAAAATCATATTTTAAAGCAACATCTCATCATATTTCATTTTTAGAGGTTTAGGGTTTTGAGAATTTCATGTCCAAATTTTATTGTGTGGAATCACCATAAGATCACAACCAAGAAATAGATTCTTGTGACTAATTATGTGATCCATAACTCTATTGGTCACGTGGCACAATTGTGCTATAAAAAATACATGATGCATTCATGTGTGACCCAAATTTAATGTGGCTATGTTGTGATAGAAATGGAGGCACTCATATAATGTAGTTAATTCAGGTTGTATAATGTAGGTGTCAATCATCATTGGGTGCATTTAGGTTGTCTCAAGTTTAACAGGTTACGATGTAATTATAGCATGATCCAAGAGTGATTACCTCTTGCTACAATAAATAGCCTATAACTCTAGTTGATATGCAGAGTGGTTTTGTTATATCAATTATGTAGTGCATTCAAGCACAACCCATGTTTAGTGGGCTATTCTAGAGAGTGATCAAGATTTTCTAAACCTTATGAATGTTACTTAAAAGTGTATAGCTTAAACTGCAAACCAAGTTTGTTACATACTTGAATGCAATCTTGGGTTACCGCAAACTATAATAATGTGATATGAATAACCATTATGGAAAGTATTAAAGCAAGACCCATGCTATATAGGATACATTTCCCTTATTAGGTTTACATACCTTAATGATCAAACACAAGCTTCCCACACACTCTAGGATACAATCCAATATCATACCACAACTTTGTCAAGACAACTAATTTTCTAACCCAATATTTAAGGTTGTTTTTTAATACCAACAGAAGCATTGGTAAGAGCATGATTAGGGTACAAACCCTAGGCCTCCGTAGAAACATAAACAATAAATCTAGCGGATTAGTGAGGTTGCAATACCTGAAAGATTGAGACATTGTAGCTAATAACAAAATATTGCAATCTTAAGATTGTAGCCAATAACAAGCACACTATGTAGCTTAGTGACATTTGTAAATGCAATCTATGGTAAGAAGAATGACAGTCACTTGAGATGTGATAGTCAAAAAGAGGTTGAGTAGTGATAAGATAATAAAGCTCAAACCTTGCATAGTAAAGTGGAGATTTTAATGTGAGTTTCCTTACCCCCTTGCTAACCTTAAGGGTTTTTCAAATGCTTTTGGTAGTGTTAGACAAGGAAAATGCAATCAAGGAATGACTGTCCAAATGAAGTAACAGTGGTAATCATAGGTTCAATGTTTCTTCTTAGTCATTAATGTATAATGGAGGTAGTGGATTACATGTTTGAGTAGTGTTTTGAGACTCATCAAAGATGGGAGAATACTGAATAATATCTTGTGGACTATGAAGTAGTGCCAATAAGGTTGAAGGATCTTAATATCTACAATACCATGAAACAATGAGTCCCCTGTAGTAAGTAGGTAGTCTATAGGGCATAGTTTGATTTTATAGAAGGATGCTCATGAAAGGAATCTTCAAGTGATAGTGAGTGAGCTATTTGAGATTGTAGCTGAGGGTGCAATACCCAGTCTTAAAGGAAGTTATCAAAGCAGTAAATGTGCAAGAAAATCAAATCGTACACAACAAACAATTCATAATGTTATCTTGCATAATGCCTTGAGTTTGAAGACAAAAATCTCATTGTATCTTCATGATGAAAGTGGTGACCTTAATGGTCAATCACTGGAAACCATGATTTTAAAACATGCTATTATGCTTATGGAGGCAACATTTTAAGCAAGGTAGTGAGTGGTGGTTTTGAACAATGGCAGGTATGAAGGAATTGCTTTATATGCATACTATGTAGTCTAGCTTAAGACAATGTTCTTAGAAGAGATTGAAGGTGGATTATGGAACTCAAGAGTTACCATGAAAGGATTAAAGCAAAAATTGAGATCTATTTAAAAGCCATGGTCATGAAGATATTAAAAAGATGTCACATGAAAAACCCTAGTAGTTGGAGTAATGAATATAGTGCCAAAGAGGATAGTGTCTTGGGGCCCGATTTAGGAGATCTCTACATTATCTAATTCTGAGGAAATACATCATTTATTTTATTTTTTTAATTAAAAAGAAATCATTCTAAACCCTATATAGGATACATTGATGCTAAAACCTCTGAAGGAATTTGAGATTAATGTAAATATATGTCAAGTAAATACCTAGATTACAAATAGTAAGCGGGAGCGATGTAGATTTGTTGTTGAGTAGGTAAAGAGAATGAGATAAGCAATAATGAACCCTATGGCTCCTTTCACGCACATCTCCTCACCGTTCTCTATCATTCTTTACTGAAACACTTCTCCATTTTGGAAGTTTATGATTGAAAATAATGTTTTGACGAAGGTTTTAGATTATGTTTATTAAAATGAAAACTTCATTCTGGTAGACTCATACAAAATAAGATTTTGACAAAAATTTTAGGGTATGTTTATTAAAGTTTAGAGTATTTTGGCGGGATATATTCTTGATTCCTTAAATGATTTATTCAAATGGATTGTGACTAAATAAATGACTAACTATTTAGTCATTTTTATTTGTGTGACTAAATAATTTTTAATCAACGACCAAACTAGTAATTTATTTACTCATTTATAGCTGAGTTGCAAAAAATCAGCAGAATTTAATCATTTTTAGTTGTTGTGACTAAAATTATTAGTCACCTAGTCATTTATTTTCCAAATTCTACTAGTGTGTGCTTCCTTGTGCAATTAGGGCTCTCTCAATGTTGAGGGCCCTAGGGATAAGCTCGTCATAAGAAGTGACACATTGCATCTCTAACTAAAAGGATAAATCTGTATTGATATTAGCAATAATGATTCTGACTTGTTGCTCCTTAGGAATGGGTCACTTGTTCTTACTAGTTCGCTACCTCTACCATTGTAGGAAGTTTGCGATCAAGTTCACTATTTTGATTTTAAGAGTCTAACAGTTGGAAATCATAGTAAAATCAGAATTTAATAAGTTTTGGAATTAGCATTTTAAAGTGTTTTTTGGAGTCATTAACTTCAGACTATCTTCTCTTTTGCAGGGGTGGTTGCATGCCAAATTTTTTTGGTGTAAAATAACAGAATTATTAGATTCTGTTACCTGTCTATGAATAAAAATTATTAGAGTGTGAATTTGATATTTCTTGAAGATCTAAATAGTCAAGCTTGGTAAAAAAAATCATGTCAGACAATATTAGTCCAGAAAAAAATGAAGAGACACTTGATAGATTGTGGGCTAGATTGAAAAGAAAGGGTGATGGGAAATGTTATTGTCCTTGCAATAATTGCAAGGGCTTAAAGACGAGATGACTTTTACTCACAACAGCTGAGAAACATTGTAGGAAGCATGGCCATGTTGAAGGGGGGCATGGTTATCGTCCATTGGTAAGTTGTTCATTATATGTGTTTATATTAATTGAATTTGTAAATGTTTATAAAATTTTAACATTATGTATATATATAATCACTTGATCATGATCATGGTTTATTGTGTCTATCATTATTATAAAGGTGGGGCACCCGAGTGCAGATGATATGGATTATCCCGGCCCAGAGAATGTGGTTTTGCAAGTGGATGAACATGGAGCTATGAATATCAAAGATGAAGTTAATTATCCTATGGAAGAAGATGATCATGTGCCAGAAAACACAGTTGAAGATGATGGTACAAATACATTGATCCATGACACATTTAATTAGTGAGAGTGATCATGATGTCGAGATGAATTTGATGATGTTCATGATTTACCTGTACTTGAGAAGGCATACAAGCCCCTTTATGAAGGCTCCCAAACAACTCTTCTCTCTGATGTATTGTTGTTGTTGAACTTGAAGGTTATGAATGGTTTATCAAACATAGCAATCTCACATATGTTAAGGTATGTCATATATGTCAATTTTTTTTCATCTATTTTAATTGTTGTTAGTTCATCACTAGTAAATAAATGATGAAATATGTACCATTAATATTGTTTATATTAACAAATTATTTTTTGTTGTAGATTGATTGGTGAATTTTTGTTACCACCATCAAATATTTTACCTCGCTCATACCGAGATTTATCTGGCATTATGAAAAATATCGGAATGGAGTATCAAGCAATAGATGCATGTCCCAATGATCATATTATATATCATAAACAATAGGAATTTGCAACAGAATGCCCAAAATTTCATATCAGTAGATATCAAATAGATTAACTAACAAAAAAGGTGCCTCACAAAGTAATCTTAGGCTTTCATTTGGAGAGCTGAGATCTATTTACTCGGTGTGGCCTGTTTTTGTTATCAACAATAACATTCCTCCATGGATGTCAATAAAGAGGGAGCACATAATGTTGTCAATGATTGTTCCGGTATTTGTTTACATCAATTTTCTTTAGCGTAGTAGCATCTCATTTGTCTGATTTGTTGAATAATGACTTATATTTTTTTCATTCAATAGTCATGTACATTAATTTATATATTTTGTATTAAAATGGTTATAATAATTATGTAATGTTTATGTTCATTCAACTAGGTAAGTACCAAGTTAAAGATATGAATATGTATCCGGGCCTCTTATCGACACGTTACTAAAGTTATGGAATGGCGTCACTATGTATGACATCTCTAGACTAATAGGACAAAGACAATTTTAATTCCATGCAATGCTTGTATGGACAATTCATGATGCCCCAGGGCTAACACATTTTTGTGGTATGTTATAACATTTGACTGCACTTTAACAATATTTAATTTTATGAAGTAGATATCATGCATGTTTTTAAAATAATCTATTCATTATATATAATTATAAAAATTGACATATTTGATCCAATTATATATGATCTTGCAGGTCTTCAAACAAAGGGAAAATTTACATGTCCAATTTGTGGTTCAAAGATGAAATCTCGTCGTTCAACAAGTTTAGGAAAGCAGGTGTTTGATGAGTATAGACACTTCCTCCATAGAAATCATAAGTATTTTACTACTGAAAAAAATATTTTCAATGGGAAAGAGAGACTACATCAAAACCACGAAGAATGACAAGTCGCCTATGGAAGTTGGAATATAATATAATTAATCATTAAGGTTATACATCGGATCAAATTCTTTATCTATCATATATGATATGTTTTGAATTTATATTTTTATATTGTGGTGTGTTTACTCATGCTGTAATTGACAATGATTGTCGTTGTTAATTTGTTTAACTTATATGCTTCATGAAGGTCGTGAAGGCATTAATGGACGGCTTCCACAGGGACTAAAAAGTTATCCCAAACAATTTAGTAGGTTGCTCTACTATGAGAAGCTACAAATTGTGAATTTGTTTGATACAATGCATATCGGAAAGAATATAACAGAAACGTTATGGAAAATATTGGATGGAAGGCATGACAAAGAAAAAATTGTAAAAATTTGTAGTGACATTCAGGAAGGTAATCATGCAATGAAAAATGTCATTCAATTAAATAGCGATGGAGACCAAATTAATATAAGTGTCCTTCCTTGGTTATTAACAGAGCAACAAAGAAATGCTATAAAAGAAGTCATACGAAAAATTTGATTTCCCATAGGTTTTGCTATGAACATAAACAATATAATAACAAAGAAAGGTGAATTTGGGCCAGGGATGAAAACGCATGATTGGCATACCTTCATTAAGGTAATTATTCTGGTATATTATATACACTTGTATAATGCATGTACTTTTCAATGTATTATGTTTCTACTTTTAGAAAAATAATGAAAAGATCATTTTATAATTGTTGTAGTACGTTCTACCTCTATCTCTCCCAGACAACTTTGACAACAATGTCAAGCAAGTTATATATGATCTTAGAAAATACATGAGGTAAGTAGCGATATTTGTTCAATTCATTATATACATCTTATAATTTCTATTTGTTTTACTTGTTATGTAATATACTGTATATTTTTTGTTAAATCTCATTAATATATTTGCGCCTTGAATCACTTATAGATAGTTGTCATCTAAAGAAATCCATAAAGAAGATATAAATTATTGGAAGAGAAAAATTCCTCATCTAATGTGTGAAATGCAAAAGTGTTTACCTTCGAAATTTTTCAATGCACAAGAACACTACCTCATACACCAAGTTGAGGAGATTGAATTGTGTGGAACTGTACACACAAGGTCAATGTGGATGGTTGAGAGGCACTTGAAATTTTTGAAGGTTTTGGTTAGACAAAGAGCACATCCTGAGGGTTCTATGGTGGAGGGATATATGGTATACCAGACCATGGTGTACATTAGTGAATATCTTCCTAAGTTTGTACCAAAGATCCATGTAGAATGCATTTGGGATCCCAACTCCATTAACAAATTTGAAGGGGAGTACTTGATAGGGAAAGGTAGATTGAGGAAAGTGAGAGGTAATTATAAGATGGTCATGGAGATTAATTGGAATACATTTTACATATGGTTTTTACGTATATTTTACTTATTTAATCTTTAATCTTCAATATACATCAATTATAAATTAAGGTTGTTTACTATGGTATTTAACTAATTATACGTCGTTTGTGAAATTTTTTTTTTTTTTATACAGTTGGTCGAGAGTGGGATGCACTACATTTGTACATCGCAAACAATCTTGATTGGATGACGGTATGGATTGAACGATGTCAACAATTTGGTCGCGCATTAACATGGGAAGGTGTGGCTTCATTGGTTAAAGAAGCTCATCGTAATGGAGATTCTAATGTTACACAAAGGGAAATTAATTTAGCATATGGGTTAAGAGATAAAAAGGTATGTATAAATATATTAATCACCCATATTATTTAATTATTTTCAATTATATTGATGTATATATATGTTGAGATTGTTTTCTTTGCATACATTCGGCCAAGAATAAATATGTTTATCAGCCCGTGATATTGCAATAATTTTTACATGTTTGACATAGTGCGAGGTGAAACACCACAAGGCTATATAGTGCAATGGTCATAAATTTGAATCAAAATGTTGGATGACATGAAGAAAACTTGTGATTATGGTATAACTGCAGTCTTTCAAGTGACTAATGTTTCATCTAGAAGCGACATACATCTAGAAGTCTCAGAAAATTGATACTATAGGATTTTGGATGATATACTTGAGTGTGACTTTAAGTCTTTCAAATTAGTTTTGTTCATTGTCCTATGGTACAGGCTACGATTGAATGAAAATGATCTCAAAAGAACTATTATTGAACATGATAATGGATTTACCATGGTTAATACAAGGTCGATTGAGTGAGTTGGAAATGAGCCCTATGTTCTTCAAAGCCAATTTGAGTAGGTATTTTACTCAGAGGTTCCAGGTAAATCGGGTTGGTCATTTGTTGTTAGACATGATCAAGAGGAAGGCGGTAAAGTATAATGTGGTGGAAGAAGAAGATATCGAAGAACTAGAAGATGATGTGCATGATGATTAGGATCAACAATTAGTTGATGATGTGCCTGATGAAGATGTCGAAGAGGAGGAACTAGATCATGATGATGTAGGAGTTAATGTTCATGAAGATGATATCCATGTGGATGATGACATTATCGAAACTGATATCGATGACGATGATGATGATATGACCAATCCTTACAATGTCGAATCTGGATCAGATGATACAGACAAAGAGTAGGATGAAGAAGAAGATTAATGACATTGAAATGTATGAGTTATGCGATTATATTATCTATTTGATATTAATTTCTTGATAGAATTATATTTGACTGATGTGGTTACATAATTAATTCATGATGTTTTTAATTTTTATGCCATTACATAATTAATTTAATGATGTACTTTTTAATGTTTGAAAAGTCAAAAAATTAAAATATTTCAATAGTGATGTTAACAACCTTGAAATTAGTGTGTTTTATGTGTCATGTGATCATAAAAGATTAAAAAGTCAGTTGTAGAGGTGGTTGTTCAGTGGTTGACGTGTAAAGGCCTTTAAAAGGCATAAAGTGATCATTGTAATGGTTGTTGATTGTTGAGGATTTAAAATACAAGCTCTTGACATTCGCAAATCTGTGTTTTTCTTCAAAATTTCTATATTTTTTCAGTTATGTAGCACTGTACGGTCACATGTAGCCATATTTTGATGTGAAATCAATTCCAGGCCATGAAGATATTTGTTAGCTTTGATTTTAATTTTATTTGAGGGCTTAAGGCATTGATTTGAGTTAGAAAGCTTCATTTCTTTGCATACAGCCTGGTTACCCTATTTTTGAGGGTTTTGTAGTCCAAACATGATATAAAGGGGCTCTTACACTTTTTGTGATTATTGTAGCTTGTGTAAGAGGCCCCATAGATACTGTTGTAATTGTAGGATGCATGAATAGGGCGTAGGATGAGAAATAAAGAAGGTATAGTTGTTGTCCTCAAGAGTTTTTTGAAGAAAAGCATGTGAAATGAGAGGTACTTTCTGGCCCGATGCTTGTTTTCTCCTTCATTTTCTATAAGAAGGATTTCAAGGCCAGAAGTACAGGTTAGCAAGTTAGATATTTTTTGGTTGAGTCTAGGTAGAGTTGCAAAGCAAATTGTAAAGTTCGATGGTTTTAAGGAAAATGCAATTTAAGTTTTGAGTCATTCTGTAGTAGGTTTTGAATTCATGGGGATTTGATGTCTTATGACAGTACTAGAATTTTAATTGAAATGATTAATTCAAACTCATGTCTCTCCATTGTACATGCATATCTAAATTTTGAATAAGATAATCAAGGGTTGTCTTATTCATCTCACTCTTGTGGTGTGTATGATTTCTATTTTGGCTTTAATTCAAGGAATTAATTAAAATGCTTGAATGGGATTGTAGGTGGATATGTTTTGTATAAGGATTTGATAAGTAGTATTGGGTTAGAATACATGTTGATAAAATTGTAAAGCAATGTTCTCAAGGATCTTATATGTTATGTGTTAAATATATCATAAACCCTTAGATGTTTATGAATTTGACTCCCTCAATGGATATATGGCACTGATGTAAGTTGTACTAATTTGTATGGTTCAGTATTTTGTTTGTCTTTACCTAGTGCTTGCTAAAAATTGCAAATCAATGACTATTTTACACTATGGAATGTGTTGTAGTTATCTCATGCTCCAAATAGTTGATATTAGCGATGAACAACCAATTCTATTGATGTATGCTATTATGTTGAGCTATTAAATGATATTATTTGTTGTTAATGTTCTTTCTGATAATGAATGCGAGAGGTTGTAAACGCATTAGGGGATCACCCTCTCGGGTCTTGCAAAGCCCAAAGTGTAGGAGGTCTTTCAAATCCTCGTCAGTTGGTCCAGGTCCTTCGAGCTGCCCTTTATTGGAATTGGAAATTCCATGGGTAGATTAGAAGATCAACCTG